>KQ030498.1:117048-684289 GCA_000956045.1 Hirsutella minnesotensis 3608
CGGTGAACTCGGCGGCCGTGGGCGAGGGTCGGCGGACCTCGAGGCGCGGCGTGGCAGTGAGCATGATTTTGAACGGGGCGTGCTTTTATCTTGGAGTTTTTTTCTTAATTCTTCAAAGATATGTCCGCTGATGGATTCGCCGACTCGGGATAGCTGGGGTTCGTCTGGCGTCAAGTTGCCATGGCCGAGTTAAAGAGAAGCGCTCGAGCGAATGACGGGGTTTGATGTTGTACAATCGCCTCGGAATTCCAGTTCTCTGGAGTTCAAACGGTAAATGGGCGGATCAAAGTCGTCACGCCGACTGTTGCCGTGGTCGTGGTCGTGGTCGCAACGCCTTCCCCATGGCTTTCACAAGGAGAAAGCTCGCGACGAGGGCCAAGCTGTGGAGCAGAGAGCGCCCGACCGCAAGTGACATTGGGTCTTGCTCGTCACAGCAAGCGCAGCCGCGCCGACAGTTTCTCCGTGGCCTGCCCCACCTGACAGGGTACCTTTATAAGACAAAAGTTTGAAAATTATTGTCGGCTGTAATGGTCAAATGGCGAAGTCACTCAGCGTTTCTCGCTTATCAACTCCTACCACCCATCCCCGTAAGATCCCCCTCGCCTGGCGCCCAGTTCGAACGCCGCGGTGGTTGCAAGCTCGCGTAGGCAACTCGCGATTGCTCAGCAACCCTAAGCACCGAAGATGACACTTGAGGGAGGTCTCACTCTGCAGAGGCATTTTCCCCGTCGCGTGGCGAATTGGATAACGACCGCGAGGGGTTTGGGTTAGGAGGGCGAGATGGAGATGACGACGTTTTTTTTGGCCGATTGCATCACGTTCTATTCAATGCGCTTTGTACTTTCCTTTTGACATAATAATAGTACACACGAATAATGAATTCCATCATTTTCTATCAAGGCAATCCTTTTTGTCGATTCTTCTCGCCTAGTTTAAGTAGGAAAGAAATGGAGGCTAGCACGCCCTATCGTCTTATATGCACTGTATTACCATCGCAATCTGCATCCTCACTCATACACGCAAGAATTACCCTTACTTTCCCTGAAAGTCTGCTCACGTTTTAATTGCAAATTGTTGACTTTTGTAAAATGCCCAATTATATGCACATAATGTATCTGCCTCCCTCGTATTCATATGCTTCGGTTCGCACAAACCTGTTGCTTCCGCTCAAACAAGATGCCGTGAGGCAGCATTGTAAAAGACATTTCGTTCATGTTTTGCAGCGAGTCAGTCTCATCTGCCTAGGCGCACGTCGGAGCACGTGGCCTTTGCACAATCCAGTGGCTCTTGGCAAGTATCATCACCTCATCTCCAGGTCTTCCCTTTCAACCATGCATCGTCGTAAGTCATGAAGCTAGGAAAGCGTAGCGGTCATCAGTAAAGTGAGAACATGAAATACAACCCCCTTCAGATCTCAATAATCTCTCGTGAAATCGGATATTCAAGGAAAGAAGGCAAAATGGGCGAAGATGGGAACTCTGTACAATAGTAGGCTCAGAAAATTGCGTCAGGATAAACCGCCCGAGAGGCAAATCGCTCATAGGAAAGGAATGACCAGGAAAGTGAATTGAAAAGAAGGTATTGGCGAAGAAGACCATGTAGTTTGCTTGCTGGCGTTGCATCAGATCATCTCGCTCCGATGCAGTCCAGTAGGCGCGTGCTGTCCATTGAGCTCATTAGAGGAGCTCAACATATCCGTGTCGTGCCTGGATGAGGCTCCTGTCCCATTCGTGGGATATCGCAGCTGAATGTTGGATAACATGCCGCAGCTCTGAGAATTGTCCAGGGCCGGCGACTTCGGGTTTCGATTTGCGTCTCTGGGACCTCGACTAGCCGATCGAATTCGTTCGGAAGCCTTTGACAGACGACCTGACAGGCTTCCGTCTCCGATGCTGCGGCCACGACGGTGGCGGCTCAATGGAGGCGCTGGTGGTAGAATAACCGGAACCATGCCATCATTAGGAGCTGCCATCATTGGTGCTTTCTCGTCATCGTCCATGACAATCTCAATCATTCCGGAACCAATTGCTCCTTGGTTTTGTTGTCGCTGCGCGTATGGCAAGGGGGCAGGCGGAGGAGGCGGAGGAAGGGCGAGGTGCTGCAGCTCCTTGAGAACCGGCGGCGCAGGCGCCGGCGGCGGTGGAGGAGGCATGGGCTCCTCGTGAGATCTGCGTCGATGAATGCCTAGTATCTCGTCGATACCCGGAGCTTCACCCGTGCTGGCTTTCCGGGCAAAGCGCGGTGGATGAGATTCATCAGGAATTGGAGCTGACATGCTCCGCGGGATCAGCGGTCGGGGAGGAGGCTGATATACCGTTGACGGAAGCAGTGTTAATAGCTCTCCCCTTTTTTCTTTGTCCGGAGAAGTATTGGGCGAGTGTCTCTGGGCAAAGGTGAGTGGGATCGGTGGCATATCAGTGGTGTATCCATTTTTACCGCTATTGTCGGATTCCATGATAAGCCGCATTGCTTTTGGGGTCGCCGGCAGTCCTATATGCGGGCCACTTCTGGCAAATGTGCTTTTTGGCGGCTCGGTCGCTGAACGGAGTGGGACGTCTGGGTTTCCGCTTCCGAATGTCAAGTCCGATGTCTCCACGCCGATTCGCATACCGGGAGAGCTGATATCGTTGGGGTGAGGAATCTGGGGCGCCTGCGGCCTTTTCGCTAGCGATTTCCGACGTTCCTCGAGCTCGCGAGCGGCTTCTTCTTTCTTGCGTTGACGCTCGTCTTTCATCCGCCTCAAGTCACCAGCATGCTCCGTAGACATGGCTCGCCCGTTTACAGGCTGGTGCTGAGCAGGGCGACCATCGGGCTCTTCGGCTTCCCTACGCCGACTTTCGGAACGCTCGCGCCTGGCAACGGAAGGTGAATGGAGGCCGCGGCTTGAGCTACGGCTGTGCTTTGCCCGAAAGTCTTCTTGCTCCCTCATGGCTTTCTTGAAGTCTTCCTCGTCCTCAGACCCCTGATAGTGAATGGCATTCGCAGATAGCGGCAAAGGGGATGAAGGCGAACGCTGGTATGAGGTTTCACGGCAGTCCGCTCGGCCACGGAAGTCTAGCCCGAGAGGTCTCGGGCGCCCATCTGGACTTTTGCGATCGCTTCCACGACTGGACGTGCGGCTTGCCATTCTGGGAAGCTTACCGCCTGCCCTCCTCGCCGCGATTGTCTCGGATGCTCCATTGCTCTTGACTGTGCTGAGATTTGCGAGATCTTCGGGAGACATTGGGATGGGTGACGTAGGGGATCTTTTGGGTTTCGTCCAGCCTCGTGCCGAGGTTCTTCCCCTCTCCAACGACTCCTCCTTGGATTTGGAGCTTCTCTCTCGACTTCCATGTCGGCCGCGGGATGCTTCACGGGCCCTCTCTTTACTACTATGCCTACTCTTATTTCGGGGGTAATTCTGAGCGACGTCGAGGCTGTGGATGTAATCGTCGCGATGTCGAGGGTTGCGTAAACTGCGTCCAGCGCTGGAGTTTGACGTGATGGAACTTGCAATGGAGCCTGGGCCACGACGACGAGTAGGCCAGTGGAACCTAGTCGAGGAGGAGACAGACTGTTCGGGAGAAGCCACCTCCACCGCGGATGTCTGTTCCGTCTGTACGTGAAGGTTGACCCCACGCGGGATGCGATCTCTCGATCCATTTCGGCTATTTGAACGGGCTTCCTTCATCCTGATCAGGATACCCTGGTCTGGAGACAGCGGACGGTCTCCCTCCTGGCCTGCAGCTGCTCGCTTGAAGCGATCTCGCATCATCATCGGACTAGCCGTAGAGGCACGCGGCGTTGATGTGCCGACAGCGAGATTGTCTTGGGAAGCCGAAACTGCACGCGCATGGCCGTGACGGGGCTCTTTTACCTCCACAGAAACCACTTCCTTCTCCTGCTCCTTCTCCCGCTCCTTCTCCATGGACCGAAGCGCGGTCTTTTTGATGTCAGCCGTCATCTCTCCGATGGACGGCAGTCGTACTCGGCCGAAACCACCCGGCCGAGCCGAAGTTGGTGTGTTGAACCTGCTGTTGCTTGATGGACGAAGAAACGCCGTCGCGGCCTCGTAAGATCCTCCAGGAGAAATGGCCGAGTCCGCAATGGGCGTCACGCCGGCGGCTATGGGCGTTTGCCCGCCGTCGCCGTGCGAGTAAAACCTGGACTTCTGACTCTGATCACCAAAGGAAGTGATGAGTTTCAAGGCGGAGCTCTTGGCGATACTTCGCTGAGGACCTCGCTGAACGCCCGGAGGTGACAGCGGCGGACTTAACACCTCGGGGATACTTGGCGTAATGCTCTGAAAATTGAGCTGAACGGCCGACGGTGAAGTCCAAGGCTCTGTAGACTCCTGATCGGTGCAAGCAAAGCACCGAATTGCCAATTGCTGTTGCCCGTGCTGCACTGCCCATTCTCCCCATTTCCTGACGATAGCTGCCTGTCGCTCCCAAACCCCTGGAAATGAAATGCAAGTGAGGAGGAGAGCCTCCATATAGCGCTTGTGAGAGACGTATACCTCGATGGCATCATTGTGGTCTCCCATGCCGAGCATGATGGTGACCGCGACGTGTACGTCACCACTTTCCAATAGTTTTTGTACATATGCACGACCAAGCTTGTGCTGAGACTGCTGGCTGCCAATGCCGCTCAAGGCGAGCAGCATCCAGTCTGACGATGTCATATTCTCCGAGCTGCCGGCCAGGATGTCTGCATCAAGGTTGCCTAGCCATTTCGCGAGCAGAATCCGGCTGGCAGATCCTGCAGGGTGCCTGGTCATCTCATCGCGCACAAGATCCTCGACATCTTTCTGCCAGCCGAAGATGGTACTGAGCATCTGCCGGCGCAGGTCATCATTAGTGAGGCGCGAGTTGTCTGGATTCATCGGATGCTTGTACGGTATATCGCTTAAGCGTGTCCGTGTGAACTTGAACAAGTCATGGACCTTGTTGTCGTCCGGGCTTCGAGGGACTTCATGTCGCAGCCTCGACGGCCTGTGTCTAGGCCGCGAGGAAGACAAGGACGATACACTCGTCGTGCCAAGTGAATAACCCATCGAATAGGTGTCGGCTTCTCGCTTGCCAACGGTTGACGACTTAAGTGAGGTTCCTGTCGAGATGTAGGTATTCTCGGTCAACCCTCGAGATCTCACTGAGCCATGGTGCTGGCCCGGTGTTCGAGAGCCTGCGGATGACTTGGAGAGAGATGAAAGCCCACTTCGACTCGAGACCGGGCTGCCAGAATCGTACGACTGCTCGGTGCCTGAGTCCAGGACCTGTTGCCGCGCTAAGCGAGCAAATGGTGATAGGTGATCGTCGTCACTCTCCGATACGCTCACTTCGATGGGCACCGAGCTCGTGTCCGACTCAGAAGTGTTAATGATTGTGACGGACTGGGCCACTTTCGCACCCGGTTCCTCGACCGAGTTCGGCGGCGAAGGAGGTAAAAGAGACAGTGCATGGTGAACGCTGTTCACCATGATTGAAGGCGAATTGAGATCAAATTGCTGAACAGTGCACTCTGGCCCTAAGGTGAATAAAGTGGCACCGGGACCGTAAACAGCAATGCCCTTTACGTGCTCAAGCGTCGGGATCGAATCAAAGGTGACGTGTTTGGTTCTCACATCCCAAGATAGTGTCTCACTGTCACGAAATCGGTAAATTAGAACCTCAGTGATCAATGGCTTGTCGCGGAGAGAGCAATTCTCTGGGGCAACTTACGAG
The DNA here is from genome assembly GCA_000956045.1 of Hirsutella minnesotensis 3608. NCBI lineage: Eukaryota > Fungi > Ascomycota > Sordariomycetes > Hypocreales > Ophiocordycipitaceae > Hirsutella > Hirsutella minnesotensis. Next base: position 122,751 of record KQ030498.1, read on the forward strand.
TCAGAATACTGAATGATGCGTCCGTTCTTGGACCAACCCATCCAATTGGCCCCGGCGATGAAATTCTCTCCCCTGCGGAGGATGCGGACGACCTTGGCAGGATCCTCTACGTTGTACGACTTGGCCACACTCCAGACCCGCAGGTCTCCATCGTGTGTTTGAACGGCGAGCATATCTGACTTTTGCCGCGACGAGGACGCATGCCAAGCCAGTGTCACAATGGGCGATGGACCTCTTGACGTTGTCAAATTGTGCAATATTGTGAAGCGGGGTTGAAGTGTTGCGATCAAAAGCGAGCCGTTCTGATATCTGAGCGGAGTCTCTTGTCAGTTGAACGTCCGTTGACGACTTACTCGTAACCTACCCGATCGCAAACGTTCGGCAGTCTGAAGAAGGAGCCAACGCTGTGACGGCAATCTGGTCGATTGTTCGCGAAGAAATGTGCTCCGAAGTGGTGGGCTCAAAGAGTATGATGCTTCCCTGTGTGTTACCTGGCAGACGGGAGGTCAGTGACACAGGGGAAACAAGTACCAATAAGGCATTACTCAGACGATCAACGGGACTCACCGAAAGCTACATTGCCGTTGCGCATCCAAGCAGCCACCGTGAGATGATCGTAAGAGGTAAACCGAGCGACTTCGTGTCCGGTCATCAGGTCCCACACAATGGCCGTTTGGCCAGCGTCATAGCTGACGACGAGCCGACCGGCCCCCAATTCGCTGTGGTTGTCAACAGCGAGCAACTGCACATCGTCCGTGTGCTTCGAAAACTTCCTTTCCACGGTCAAAGTGTCATGATGGCAGCAAATGACAGATCGTCCCTGAGCGTAAAGAAACATGGAGGCCGTGGCAGCGCACGGGTCGAGATATCTAAGTTCTTTGACGGAGGGCATCGTGGAAACGTCCTGTCTAGGCGTGCCTTTGGCGGTTGAGGACCTCGCCGAGCTTTGAGAGGCACAATTTATCGAAGAAGTAGACATGGCGGGATTGTCGTCAAGACGAGAGCTCAACAGTCGGTCCCTTGAGTCCGGGGGGCGGCAGGCTAAAACACCTTGGTCCAAGCCTCTCCGCTGGCGCCCTCCGGGGATGTAAGAGGGGTGGGAGTCCCCGTGAAACTGTGATGGGAGCGTGCCACGATTTGCTTGCCGTAATAGAGACTATGCTCTGGGGGAGGTGAATATCGCTCAACGAGCCCAAGCTGGGCGATGTTAGAGTACTATGACCATGCGTGACATTACAAGCAGCTCAAAAGGGGCAAGGTGCCTTGGGAGGGCGCGATGCGAGGAGCGAGGAGCGAGGAACGGGCCGGTGAATAGACAATGGAGTGGCGATTTGTGGCAGAAAAGACAATGCTCGGGTCCCGGAGCTGGGAGAAAGGAAAAACGAGGTCTGGCAGACGCCGTCGACGTATGTCTCGGTTGTAACGTGAAGGACGGTGCGGTGAAGTGAGATGATGTGGCAGGGCAGACGTACATACATACGGGACAGGCACGGCTAAGAGACGGGAGCAAAGGTGCTTCTGCACCAATACGGCCTGTCTGTGATTGCCCGAAGAGGAGAAGCTGTGGACCGGGGCCGGCGCTTGTTTCGCGACCTCGGGCGTGGTTCAGTCGAGGTTGGGCTGTTACACGGAAGATACAAAAGCAGGCGGACAGACGAGCATGCGAGGTCCGTCGGCGGATTGCTCTGCTTGCATGGAGCCGGACTCGGGCCAGGATGGTGCAGCACTCGGGGCAAAGACTGCGCGAGAGAGAAGGACAGGAGACAAGCAGACGTTTCGCGAAGACGACGGGCGCATGCCTTTTGTTGACTGGACCCAAAGTAGAATATAGAGACTTGTTGTACCGTACAGCGCCAGAACAGACGGCGAGGACGAGGAGGGGAAGAGGCAAGGGGGGACAGGGGATGGATGGGGAACTGGAGCAGGGCCAAGGTGGTGTGACGAATCCACGCCCCGTCAATCCATGGGATGAGGGCGAGATAGTCGCAGCAAGGCGCCAAAGAGGCTGCGGGCTGGCCTGTCAGTGGATGAACGCTGGCAGCCAGGTAAAATTAGGAGCCATAGCCGTTCGCGATCCGGGCCCGTTGGCAAGCTGCGCTGGGGTTGGTGAGCAGAGTGGTGAATGGGAAGGCCAGACAGAGCCTAGCCCGGCCCAGGAGTCGACTGCCACATGTGGTGCATGCATGTCTGCATGGCCCAAGCCAGGGTCCGTGGATGGATGTCCATATGGGATGGGGGTATCGACCATGTACTCACTCTATCTCTCGTCCAGAAAGCCACTGGTCGCGGATGGGCCGCATTCGCCAGTGCGCCAAACTGCACGGCGAAAAGGGGAGGGGGGGAAGGATGATGATGAAGAGCATGACGGGGTCGTGCAAACCCGAACAAGTTATCGCTGATGGGTGCCTTGGTTCCATTTCGAAAGGCCTTGCCGCCAGCCATTGAACCGCGAATGAGCAACGCCCAAGGGACGTTGGCAGGAGAAACGGGCTGTCTGTCAAAGGCGCGCGTGCCAGTCCTGGTGCGCGGTAAACGACGACAGCCGCCTATCAACTTGAAGCCGGGCCCTGAGCGACCTTGCCATCTGACGCTGCGTCATTAGCTCCTGAGTTGCAATGGCCCTGGATTGGCGTATCTCAATCAACCTGTCGCCGCTTATACGGCAGACCGTTGCGCTGTCTCGCCTCGCCTCGCCTCGTCTTGCCCTGCCTCACGCGAGGCATCACATGAGGTCACAGCTCGAGGGTGACTCGGAGAGAGGGCAGCGGCCTCCCAAGGAGGGACGACGTGAGAGGACACAAGAGGGACAAATCAGCTCGCTGCGGGGTCGCATCTGCATCGTTGCACCACAGGCCAATGCTGTCCTCTTTTGCAAGGTGCACCGGGACCCTTTTCCCCGTACCTTACAGGCGCGATTCTTCGTCGGACGGCTGCTCTCTTTTTTCTTCTTTTCTTCTTACTGTGCCTCTTTGGCCTGGTTAGTCGTGCGCTCTCATCTCTGTGAACCGGCAAGTCCAATCTGAAAACGAGTGGCAAAAAGTTTGGGCGGGCGGCCGCACAATGCTCAGCCAAGTCTCGAAGAACCAAGCCGCCGCCGGTACGGGCCATGAGGAGCCATGTCGAGCTTGACTGCTGGCTTGGCCATGGCTGGTGGTTGGGCTCGGGCGGTTTTCAGGAGCTGGGACTGCGGTTGAAAGCGGGGCCGGCGACGACGACGTTCAATGGAAGGCGGCGTCGTAGCGCCGAAGCCTGCGCTTGCCAACGATTGGCGGTGGACCATGCAAGTGCGCGCCAAGAGCTGGCCAATCAACTGCTTGATCACGGCTGCTGACAGGGATCCCATCGCTCTGGCGCTCGGCCGCTGCTGCCACTTTGCAGTGACGGGAACAAGGACTTTTCTGCTGCGACGCTGGTTTGCGTAGATGGTACGCTCTATCTCGCAGAGATTCCACATTACAAGGGGTAGTCAGTACACGAAGCCAGGGCAGATCATTCTTGTCTCGATCCAGACAGCTCGGCCTCGCGCCTCCCTTGGCCGCGGCCTCACTTTGACGATCAGGCCGGCACGGCGGCTCGGGTCAGCTTAGGAAGGCAGTACGAAGCCTACATGCTAGATAGGTACTTGGCAGACAGCGCAGAAGCGCCTTCTTCAACTAAGGCATCATCGACTCCTCCAATGGCGACTCTCCATCACGACCAAAGTTGCGTGGCTTCCTTTTTCCAAGTCCCTCGCGGCTGACTCGATTCCTCCTGTTCGACCGACTTAACTTGCACATACTAATCTGATCGCCGGGCTTGCTGACGGGCGTCCAGGCCACTTTGTCGAAATGAGCAGAACGGAAGAGACAATCATCGGCTGCGCTGGCAGAAAGCGCCGATGCGTGCATGGCTGCTGCACCAAGTAGGAGGCATACATACGTCCGCCATGCAAGACCGGGGAACGTGATTTCGCGTCATGCACTGACGCTGTACAAACAGTCGAGTCCACCGCACGTCTCTCACCAGCCGCTCCTCCCTACCGAGGGACCGCCTCCGTAGTTATGCTGACGGATGTTCACATCGACTCCGGCACGGGATTGCTGGTTGCAGTCAAAACCGCCATGTTCCGGATCGCCTCCGTCAAGCCATTGACAGCTCCCTGTTGAGCGTCTCTCCGGCACGACTAGCTTGCTCCATTCATCTCCGACAGTGCCAGAGGTCTGTGTTATGAAGTCTCTGTGCCGAACAGTCTCAATCGGCTTCTGGGCGTAATGCCGTATGCGAGCACTTTGCCTCGTACACCCGTGCCCGGATCCAGCCTTCGCAGTCCTAGAGGCCCTTGGCTGCCTTGCTTCCTGCGTACAGTATGTGTATGCAAAAGATCAGCCAACTGCCGCCTTCAGCACTTATCGCAAGAGACCCACGAGTCATCGAACGCCGTCTCATCATCACGGGCATCGTGGCTCGAGATTCCGAGTAGCTTCATATGATGGTATTGTTGACGCCATGATGGCAGACAATCTCCTCCTTCAGCCTGCAAACACTGTATTGAGCCCTGGATGTAACATATCTGGCGTCTAGGCGCGGCCATCCTGGTCCAGATTTCATCCGGGCATGATGTGCACGCATCTTGTGGCGACTGCACACCGGCTCCATGGCTTTTCTGCAGCTCACGCAATCGCTATCTCCGCCGGCTTGGGACCCATCATTTCGCGAGGGATGACTCGTTTGTACTACGGATGGCGGGCGGAAGCACACACGGTCCTTGTACTTCAGGCCGCGACATGGAGAGACTGCGGGATTGCTCAGCCGAAGCAGAATGAAGGGCCATTACTGCATGTCGACTTCGTACGACATGGGGAGTAACATGCGGGCATCGCGGTCTCCTGCCCCGCGGCCTCCTGTTGTGCAACCATGCCAACCGTTTCGACCTGGTTCCTGGCAGATGCATCCACCCCGTGGGCGGGTGCACAAGGAAACCTCCATCATCAAGCCCATGTCTCGCCGAGACGCTCATGGGATTCCGGGCACATCTGGTGCTCCTGAATCACAAGACATATCTCCAAGTTAAGGCTTGTGGATGTAAGAAGCGGCTGCCAGATCGATACGAATTTATTTCAACATCTCGACTGCATCGTTGGGAATCTTTTCAAGGAGTTATTACATGCAACTTTGATAGACGGTTCTCCAACACGGTACCCATACATAGGTCGTCCCGTTTGCATTAATCGGTCTCAAGCCTGTTCACTTCGGTCGTTCAAGCTTCCTGATTTGGACGATTCTGCTGAGCTGTCGAGTTGCCGCTCTACTGCAGTTGCACCCGAATGCTTGCACTGCAGCATACGGTCAAGCGCATCTCACATTGAATCCACGTGTATTCGAAAGCGTGTCTCACGATTTGAAACGAAATCCTGAAGCAAGTCCGCACTGACTTGGCTACGAAGCGGCTCGTGATACAAACGGCACGCTCCCGCACTTTTCTATCGAGCTCGGACCACGGAAGCCTACAGCAATGAGGCTCAGCGGACGCAAATACTGCCACAGGGGAAGATATCGAGATTTACAATATACGATGGCCTCGTTATCGGATATGAAAAGTCGCGTGCCATCTCGTCGGTATTGCCGTGAGTATGACAGTAGTATACTCCCAAAAGTTGGGGCTCTGCGCTCTGGCGTAGCCGAAGGGGGCAATGGACGCAGATACCGAGGCATGAGGCCGAAAGATTTTGACAAAATCCTGCAGTGAAGCAGCTTATGAACTGTACGACGTATTGGCCAATTTGCACAGCAATGGGATCCCTGGCTTGATGGCGACTTCCGATGTTACACACCGGGGTGGCGCTGCTCCTTGTCATCCGGGAATGACCTCATGACCGCACTATACGGGCCCCTGGCGGACTCAACCATGATGAGAATATTGGTGGGAATGGATCGAGATTGTTCCATAGCGTACACCTCTGTACCTGCATCGTGAGTCTGCTGCAGAGACCGCATCTTCGACCTCCTGTGGCTGCGATACCTACGGAGATCCGATTGGTCCACTTCGAGGCACCCTGGATGAGTGGTTGAGACACAAATCATTACATCAGACGATGTTTGCGGCCGCCGGCTCGGACAAGAGGTTCGTTTCCTTTGACCTCGGATTCTTGTTCGCGGTCTTGGCTGCCGGCACTTTTGTTGAACTACCTGCAACAACGGCGGAAAGGCCGCCTAACCACAGAGGCATGCCGTCTGCCCAGACTGGGCGTCCGAGGCACAGCGCAGCCAAGACCGATTGCGTCTTTCCGCCAATCACCACTGCAAGTTTGGAAAAGTTCTCTTGCTGAGAGGCAACTCTTCCTTGCAATGCCTTGTTCAGACCGACAAGACTCGAAGACACAATCGTCCTCATACCGGAGTCGAAGCGCAATGCACCGTTACTGCAAAAAGACTGCAAGCCATTCGGCTCCGTGCTGAACAAGAATGTCTAGTTCGACGATCTCTGTTCTTCTTTGACACGGAGACGCTTGAACGACCACTCGTGGTGCATGCAGCACAACATGCAAGCCATATCTGAGCCGGGCTATGGGCGCGATTCGACCCGAATGTTTGCTATGCCCAGCTACACTGCGGGAATTGAGAGATGCCGCGCTCGAACCATGCCAGATCAGTTTGCTGATTCCGTTCTTTTGGTCCGGACGTGGTTCTTAGCAATGCCGTTGCAACTTTGCGCCGCCTGACTGAATACCACGCGAAGATGCCACTGCGGATGATCGTCAACTGCTTGAAATAACACCATGGGCTGAAAGAGTGCGAAACCCGCAGCATCTCGAGTGACTTGGTGATGCCTCGGCGCCGTGTTGGGACTTGAGCGGTTCGTCGACGGGCCGCCTTCAAGTCAAAGACGCTGGCATATTCCCGTCGAGTCTCGATTGACAGGTAAGTCGCAGAAGAATCCCCTTTCTTGATTGAAACCACCCGGGTATGGAGGACTGGACCTGACGCAACCAGTTACGTGAGCAATTGCCGCTCTTGTCGCTACAGGCATCAATATTTCGCTTGCGCGTCAAAGGTGTGGTTGATGCTGACGCAAGCCTGCGGAAGGCAATGGCAGCGCGGCGCGTTGGTCATAGCTTCCTGAGTCCTTAACAAGCCTCCACTGTCTCCTTGTTGCTTGCTTTATGAAACCAACAACGGACGCTTACTATGCGCGCGGCATGGATTACTCGTTGAGTCTAGGCTCGGATCCCAGAGTTCCTGAAGCAACAAGGGAGGCACAGGCAAGTGTCCTGCCAGCTGGCGTCACTTTTCTAGGACAGTCGGGTTTGCCTCGATTCGTCGAGAAGAATTGCAGAGTTGTGTCTACCGCCACCTGGAACGACAGCATGTTCGCTTTCGCTGGTCAATGTTGCGGTGAGCGAGGTCGGGATGGTCACCGGAGACGTCCATTACACCAATGGAATGTGTTTCGGGTAGGAGAGATGAGAGAGCTCATGATGCTCTCGTGGAGAGCGGCACCTTGCTGGACGCCAGTCGCGCACCTCCCAAGCTTGCCGTACGCGCCCGTCTACGACACGGGCGTCGGCAGATGCGACAACAGCGCATGGTCGTCGGCATCTTTGATTGCGCCCGACAACTTTTCAGGGTGAGGGAACGAAGTCTCTGGCTCGCTACGCCATGCCCCAGGCCGGTCATCGGGCAGCGCTAAAGGCGCTGTTGGGCCGAGGCGCGCACGCCGTCTGCCGTAAAGGGGGCCGGCCGGGCAACCCGGATGCGGTTGGGCGGGCTCGAACCCCCCGCCCCCCGGACAATAGCTTCTAGACACGGCACAATGCCCAACGGGCCCGAAAAGGTCCAAGGCGCGCGGGGGGAGAAGCTGTAGACTGGAGATTGCTACTCACGCTAGGCAGGTAGTCGTTGAAGGGTCCCTTTGTGCAGTGGGGTCGTCCATGCTCGCGCGGACGGATTCGGCGCGCAGCGTCGGCAACAATAGGGGAGCCATGACCGTGAACCAACAACCTCGGCGGTGTCCAGGACCAACCATCCGCTCGCCCCCCTCGTCCGCCCGATCCCTGGAAAGGCCCAATTTGCTTCCCCGGACAGGGTCGGAGGCATTTTGAGCCCGTCCGGTCCTCCTCTCCCCCACATGTTTTCCACCCCGCAGCTCCAGCAGCAATCAAGAGCGCTTCCCCCTCGGACCCGCAAGTCAAAGAGGGTAATTCGGGCGGGGCCTCGCGAGGCCGTTGGCCGACGGCTCACAGCAACGGCTACCCAATCAGGAAATTCAGAGTGCGAGTCGGGGCAAGGGACACGGATCAGCAAGAGGTGTTTGCTTTCAAGATGCCAGAGAAAAAAAGGCGGTCGAGATGGATTGTTGCTATCTAGCTATGCTAAGAGGGTGGGTAAAATAGGGGGGTATCATTGCGCAAAACTCGCTGAGTAAAAGAAATGACTAAAACTGATAATATCCTAATCCCAATGCTGTTTGCTGCTGCTGCTACTGTCACTACTCAAAGGTAGGCAGAAAGCGCGTTCGTATCATGAATCCGTCTAGTCCAACGTTTTTCGCCATGCCGTTCATCGCAAGGAGAACGAGCTCCGTGCCCGCTATGACGCGTGCGCCCATGGGGTATCTCATGCCCAACTCGTAAAATCGAAATGATGAATGTCAAATACCACGAAGTCCTTGGACATGTGAAGAAGAATAAACAGGAAGGGAAGTGTATTATTAAAGTTTCAAGTTGTCCGTCCGCCCCGCGCACCGAGGCGCCAACGGGGGAAGTCGGGGCGAGCGACGCCGAGGATCGGTAAGGGTGGGGAATGGCCAAGGCGGGAAGAGCCGCCGCCGCCACAGGCGTCTGACCGGCGCTCCACCCACCAACCCAGCCTCGGCCAATCGCACATGCCCAAGAGGCTGTATGCTCGAGGGCGACATTATACAAGCCCGATCGGTGAGAGCTGCCGAGTAATGATTGCCCTTGGTGTCGTAGGCTTTGACGGCAAGCCAGGTTGGGTCATGTTCGTCCCCGGGCAAGCTGACCGAAGGTTGTTGTGCTGCATCAGTTGCCCATAACCATTTGATGGGTCCAGTGACGGACGTCAGCGTCGGCGCCGCGTGTCACGACATGTGCGTTGTGGCGCGGCCAATGGCCTCGGCATCCTCTGTTCGCCCGGGGCAAAGTCGTCGTGCCGAAATTCGCGGTGGCCAAAACTTGGCTGCGGTCGCAGGCGGTCAAAGGCACAGCCACGCCGGTGGCAGGCGCCCTTTGAGGCCGGGTCCCGAAAGTCTTGCGCGCTGACTGGTGCCTTCAGGACCTGTGATACCCTGCTCTGCTTGCCTCGTTGGGCTGCATAGCATGTGGAGCAGAGGTCGGGGATGTGGAGTTGGTGTGCAAGGTTGACAATTTTAGTGTCGCACATGCGGTGATGTAATAAAAAGGCGTATAGATAATATGTCGGAGGAAGTGAAGTGGCGGACGATTATGAGAGGCTTGCTTATGGAAAGACAAGACTGCTCACTCAGTCGCCTCGGAGATGGTCGTGAGGCAGGCGTTCTTGGACGACTTGGGGCTCTTCTTGGGCGTGCTGCGACGTGCGCGCAGCGCTGTTTGACGGCGTCTCTCCTTCTCCTGCTTGACCTGGCGCAGGATCTCGCGCTGCATGGCAACACGCTCACGCTCCAGTCGCAGCAGCTCCTCCTCAGAGACGCGGGGTGGAGAGTCGACGGTGGCAAAGGGCGACGAGGCGGAGCTGGAGCTGGAGATGCTGCGCAGGTCGTCGTCGAAGGGGTCGGAGAGGAAGAGGTCGTCGTCGGACAGGAACGAGGTTGCGCGAGGCTCATCGTGCTCCGAGTCGGACAGAGAAGAGCGCCGGGGCCAGGAGGGAAAGGCACAGCTGGCGTCGTGGGTTCGGATGTTGGTAGAGGTGATATCCAGAGGCGCAGACATGGCGCTCATGGAGCTGTACGAGCCGTACGAGCCGTACATGGTTGTGATGGCGAGAGGTTTGGGGGCAGTTGTGGTGAACGGATGCGAGTCCGCAGAGTAAAGCTGGGGCCAAAGCCGGAAAGTAGTCGACACGGGACGCTTCGCAGCTATCCTCGGCCGGTTCTTGGTCTGCGATTGTTGAAAGTGGATATCGAGTTGGCGTAGTGGTGAGCAGGGCAGACCTTGTCAGGGAGGACGCCGAAAGGGAGTAAGATGAAGAGGGCGAGACGGGTTATGCTCTTATTATGATGGTGGTACTCGAGGTCTTTGGACGACTTGAGGCCGGTGACGTGCAAAGAGAATCATGACTAGCTTCCGAGACCATGACGGAGCGAAGGGAGGCCACGAAGATATATGGTCGCGGTCAGGACTAACGGCTCTGGGGGGAGCGAGAGCAAAAGCACAGGCGCGCGACCAAGGCACCGCGTTCGTTGCGGCACATGTGTGAATCATCTGCTGCCCAGGGCGGCGGGCACTGACCGACTGACAAGGGGGGGCGTGCACGGAACGGGAAGCCGGACAGGCCCACCAGCAAGAAACAATGAGGGCGTGCCAGGTACCTCGCCTTACGGGAAGGCGTGGACGAGCAAGGGGGAGACTGGTGTGTGGGGAGGGGTGTGGGTGTTGCATTCGGGCTTAGGGGGCAGAAGGAACGGAAACGAGGTACGGAGCTACCTTGGCCATGTACCCGAGATCGGGTAATACGTACCTGAGACGAGCAAAGGAGGAAGGAAAGGAGAGCTCTTGCCTGCCCTCGGGGCTGCGGTTCCGCGCCTCCCCGTCTTCAGCAGCAGCGACAAGGTGAGACGGGGTGGGCCTGCGGGTTTGCTTTGCAACCTGGGGAGGCAAGGTACCTTGCCTTGCTCTGAGGAACCGTCGAGCGGGCGCTCGGCCATACCAGCTCGCAGCGGCGGCACACAGAGGGCCCAACTTGCGGTTGCCGCGGGCTGGTACCTGAGGTGGCGCGCGGGCTCCCATACCGGCGGCAGGTCACTCTGGATGCCTTGGCCCGATGCATGCACTCGTTGATTCAACCATCCATCAATCATCTCTCGTCGACCGACCGACCGAGCCAGGCGCCGCCCGCGCGCACGCTCTCACACTCGCACACGAGGGCAAACCCAACGACGAGAGCCAACAAAAGGGCGCCTGCGGGCGCAACCCTCATCAGCCCATGATGATGATGATGAAGCTGCGTCGCGGGAGAAAACGAGGGCCTTGCTTCGTGCCGGTCGCTTAGGCATGCTCCCGCCGTGCGTACCTTGTCTCGAGCTGGAGCGGCAAAAACGGGCTGATGATGCTGCTGCCGGTACTTTGCCCCGTCCGTCTTGCGTTTCCATCAACCGCCCCTCGTCGTTTCCGTGGAATGGGTCCCGGGTGGACGGGACAAACGCGCACCCCCACACCCTTCCCGCCCCTTAGCGGGCACGGCGGTAGGCAGGCGGGCATGGGAAACGTCCACGGGTGAAGCTGGCGCCTCCCGCCCCCGCAAGGGGGCAGAGACTGCAAGAGAGGGCGTTTTGGCGTGGCCCCCCCGCCGTAGCGTGCCAAAGCCGATCGTCATCCTCAATCCCCGTAAACAGCGGGCTACGGGCCTGCCTAGCAAGTAGACGCCTGTAGCCAAGGCCTAAGGGCACTCCACGGAAGGGGGGGAGCCCGCTGAGGCAGCTCTGTACGCCGTGGAATCATGGAATGGATGCATCCTCGAGCGGCAGGAATGGCGGTGTTCTGACCGCCTCAACAAACGGCCCTGTCCTGATTGGTGCCCGGTGAACAACCCGAGCAACGACACTCGGCCTCTCCCCATGGGGCTGCCGCCGGATTTGCACATTCGCGTCCTTGTCCTGTCGTCGTCGATCCTGAAGCATTTGGCACAGGTCCGTGGCCGGCTGGTGTCTCCATGGCCTTTTTTTTCAAGTTTCCCGCAGAACACGCTTATTTTTCCTTTTGTCTCCTCGCGAGGAAAAACAACTACCATCCCTCGCTTCCCCGATATGACTTGGGTCAACCGTGTGCTCGGTGCATGTTGCTTCTTCCGAGCCCCCTTTTTTGCCCTCTTTCTCCCTTCGCATCACGACATGCATGTCGCGACCAGCCGCGTCGTCACGGCAAAGTACTCGATGCCCTCCCCGGCATGGGACATGTGCCACGCAGACGCTATTCCCAGGCGCACAGAGTCCCGTCCGTAGAGCCCCCGGTACTTGCGGTACCATACACTGCATGTACTCTACCCTTCTCTCTGCCTTCCCTTGTGGCATCGGGCTTGTTTTAGGGGGAGCGCTCAAAAGGCGTGTGGCGGCCGAAGGGGGCGTGCGCCGGCTACGGGACTCATGGGGCGGAAGCACAGCAAGCCGGACCGCCCGCGGCAAGCTAGGACCGCCACGAGCTGCCGGCGCTGACTGCGTTTGGGGGACACTAATAAGGGGACCTGGAGAGGCAGTCGTCTGTTTGCGACTGCGTTCCGCGCTCGACTTTCGTGTTTTGCCGTCCGTGTATCCCTGTGCCCGCGCGCGAGCGTGCCATCAATTGTTTGCATTCACCCGCCGGGTCGGGCTGGCTCAGGATGAATCCAGAGCGCCAGTAACGGGAGCCAGCAGGTCGGGACAGCCGCAAATACGAAGGGCAAACAGCGAGCCATCGCTAGCTATTGACATTTGGCCTCTACGACGACACATGCTGCCGCCTGTAAACGAGGTAGCTCGGCGCGTAAAGTCCGCGGGTGAAATACTCGTGGGCCTTGGACGGGTTGAGGCCGTCGACGCGTCCGTTGCCCGCGGCTGGTTAACCCCAGCTTCCGGGGCCGGGATTGCCCATCCAAGGGGACCCTTTCTCGGGCGAGAGATGGGAGATGGGCCATGCAAGACAGGGAAAAGCAAACATGGCAAACCTCGTCACTTGTCGTCTCGTAATGGATGAGCTCCTTCTCCGGGCGCGCGCACCCGGCGTCCCGCATCGCTAGACCCGACATGTCCCCGTCTCCAGGCTTTTTTTCGAGTCCCTTGCGTGTCGGGGCGCGGGGGTGGAGGAGCAACAAAGTAATGAGAAGAGAAAAGGAAAGAATATTCATCTCATTGAACCCGGTTTTTTCGCGAAGTCCCACTTTTTCCCCGATCGCCATGTAACGGCGAGGCATGGCTATGGCGGAAGCGTTTTAGCTTGGCGCTAGTACTGTACGGTAGCAAGTCTTCACGGACAGGCTTAAGAGGCTTCCCCGCGACACTTGTTTCTTTGTTGTCTCCACAGCCTCTGCCGCAAACAAGAAGTGCGGGGGTGGGGAAAGAGACAACTTTGTCGCACAAACAACGTCGGCGGATCCCTTCAAGTACCTCGCCCGCGCGCTTATGCCGGGCGAGGTACATGGCATGCCACCCAGCCTGCCCAAGACGTGCGGCAAAAAGTTCGAGGCAGACGTCGTCTTGTCCCCGCGGATGAGAACAGGCGCTCCACGGTAATGTGATTGCTTCTTTGTGTCTGCCTCCTCTCACGGTGGTCCGATGAGGATGTCACTGGCCTTTCCTCACTTTTTGCTCTGCTTCAACACAGCCGCCTCGTGTCTGGACCTCGGTCTGCGCAAGAAACATGTCGCCCGAATGACACGCAAGCAGGTTCCAAGAGTCTAGACGAGCTCGAGCAGACAAAACATTGCCTGTCCGTCTTAGACTCATATGGGATGCGCGCATCCTGCGCAATCTCGATGCCATGATCCATCATCACTCCTGCGCCAAAGGGTCAAGTCAGGCCCCAAGGGAAACAAGGAGGCGGTGGACAATGGGCGGGAGGAGGGTGTGCGCGAGTTGTTTGGCTGTGCGAGGGAAAAGAGGGCGACAAGTCATTGTCGAGCAACGAGACACGCGGCATGGGAACGAGCAGTGTGGTGTCAAACCGACGGGCTACCTTGCGGGCGTGCGACGCAACGAACCAGAACGCATGGGAGAGTCGTCTTCTTTTCTTCGGGCGGCTGACGGCGGCGGGCAATTCCATTCCTCGCTGGCAGATAGGCCATCGGCATCTGGCGCCCATCGATTCGTCAGGCCTCAGCTTCTGGGGTAGGTAACCGAATAACCAGCTAGGTGGCTGTTTGACTCCAGGTCAGGGCGATGCCACTTGCGCTGCCACTTGGTCGACGACATACCGCCATTCGTTTTCCCTAGCAGACACGCATGCATCTGTTTCCACTCCCCCTCCTTCAACTCACTTGCCGTCATCATTTCCAGTACTTGGAAATGGAGGCTACCAGCTTGGGTGCCGTGTACCACCCCACGGCTCGCCTCGGTCCAAGACGTGGTTTGCGGCATGAGATTCGTCGACAACGAGGCGGCGGTCCGACGAGGCCGACGTAGAAGATGCGAGGAAGCCTCGGCTTACGGAAGACAGCAGCAGACGGGTTTCTCCCTTTTGATTTGACGGATAGGCTGGCGGCCGTCGTGTCTGTCATCCCGAGTCGTGTTGGTGGATGGTGGCGGCATATGCTGACACGCCGAGGCGAGCGAGCAGCAACCGAGCCTGGCCCAGCTGGCCAGTCACAAGAGGCACGACAGCCACTCGGCCGTGGGATTGCTTCGGTGCTGGTTGATAACGACCGCTCGCAGCCTCCCTACCTCCTTTGTCGGCTGAATAATCCCCGTAGATCCCCCGCGCGTTTCATCCAATCCGCTCGGCGACATTCGCGGCATCGGTAATTCCCATGCGCAACGACTGGTAAGCACCTCGCCTCTTTGGCCCATTTTCTATTTTTAATGGCGGACAGCCGCCTGCATTGTGCATCGGAGTCCCGGATGGGGGCGGCGGAGCCTCCTCGCTGCGACGGCCTTTACTCATCTCCGTCTCTGCGCCTATGCTACAACATTGTCAGCGGTAGCAGAGGCAGCATCAGCATCCATCGCTCTGGCTGAGCAAGGAAGACATGGCAAACGCAAGACGAGAAATTCCGCCTGTCTCCTGGACTTTCCGTTATCGAGGCGGTCAAGGCCGAGACGAGGCGCAACACGGGGGAATAAGCTCGTAATACCCTCCCTCGGCGCCTCTGTACCTCTGCGTTTCAGACAGTAAGTACCGTGGCTCGGAAGTCCCTCCGCCTTCGAAGTCCGTGTCTCGATGCGGTAGGTCCCTCGGCGCAGTTACTACTCGCCAAATCGGTCGTTGGGCCGGGTAAAAGGACAATAGCAAGACGCCGCCGAGGCTCGCCTGGGGGCAAACAGGCGGGCTTCCTCTTGCACGGCGCTCGGTTGACCGGCCACGGAGGCGGTCGGCGAGGTATGAGTCAACCGCAGACGTGCCAAAAGGTTGAGTTGACGCCGGCCAGTCTCATCTGCTCCGCCTTTGGCAATAACGACCCGAGTGACTGCAGGGAGTGAGCAAGAGGGATAGGCAGGCACCGATGGAGGGGGGGAGGAGGGGGCGTGTCGATTGAGGTACTATGGTATTGCCGCAAGCATGTACGAGACTGAGAGCTACCCGCGAATTAAGGTTGACGGCCAAGAGATGCCAAGTGCTGTTACAGAAGGTACAACGATCTGTACTTTCCACGTTTGCTCCACTTGCTCCCCGTCCTCCTTCCCTCCCCGGCATGCCACGAGGGAGTGCCCTGAATCTGATTCCCAGTGAAAGGGTGTCGCGACATAAGCCCAATCCCATTTGATTACTCTTCCTTCTTCCCCGTGTCCCCCGCGAATCCCTCGTCGGGCTGTCCGTCTGACTCCAACCATGAAATGTCGGCCCTCGGAGCCCAAGGTGTCATCTGGGGGCTGACGGATCACAGGCGGTGCTTCTCCACGAGCAAGCGTCGGTGACTAGCCGCCCAGCCCTTTGCTGGGATGGGAGGCATCTGGGGAAGTCAAGCTCGATGGCTGCGACACTGCCCGCGCTGGAACATGTGGCTCGCACTCCTCCTCCAATACGGCAAAGTACTGACCTACTTTGTGGTCTTTCCTCTGGCTTGCGGCAGTCTAGGATCCGAATCTTGATTAGTGCTTGACCGACCGCGAAAGCCGGCCTCGATTGGACTCAGTGTCGTCATCGATGGAGTCATGGCCGACAACGTTTTTCGATCCCGCAAACCCCGGGTTCCCGGGTTCCCGCGCGCCAAAGGCAGGCTTTTTACTTGCTTTTTGCTTGTTTCCTAACTTGTTCTCCTTGGATTGCAGCCGTCGACGACATCAAGGTATGTGCATGATGACATGAGGTTTCAAAAGTCTCGATGGCGAGACTTACACCCCGTTATCCTGCGTTGCCAACTCAGGAACACGGAGAGGCCATTCGGTCTGTTGCAGCATTTTTTCTTCCTTGCTCAGCGTTGTCGTGCTTGCGTCTCGCCGCTCTTCCCCGGTGCAAAGGATACCGGCGCGGTGTGACAAGTCGCGCGCAAGTACGCAGGCACCAAACCTCACCCGCAGATAAGACAAGGACCGAGGGTGGCCGAGTCCGGCGGCCGTGGACAGGTAAGAGGGGAGGGGTGGCTAGATTTCCGAGTCGATGCAGCTCGCCGACGACGGAACCAAAGGACGGTAAGGCTGCGTTTGCTTCAGGCTTCCGGCCCACCATCACCACCTCGTTACGCTGACCGCCAGTCCGGTATCAACCTGACGAGGCTTGCATCTTTGCGCTGCTGCCACGCACACACCCACTCTGAAGCCCATGGCAGTCGCAAGCAGGCACAGCTCGACAACACGCAAGCCAGCAATCAAGGACTCGACTTGGAAACACAATCCCTGGCTCCGCCATCCGTCGCTTGTTTGACAGCGCAACGTTTCCACGAGCCAGCGCGGACGGACAGGCAGGCGTATGACGCACGCAATCTACAAGGCGCGTGCCGAAATCACAGTCTGTAGGCACACGCCCCCCCCTTTGATGAGCATGGACGAGGAAAGCAGCATCATGTAAGAGATGCGAAAGCGACAAACGCCTCACAGAGAGCCCGTGTCACAATGAGTCGCGCCACTTGCAGTCCTGTTTTCTCTACGAGAGCCGGCCCTTTTCCATTTCTTGTCGAGAGGCGTCTGTGGCGAGTTGGACTGGTGCAATGAGGCGAATTCGTGTCTTGTTTGACAGCTGTGCGAGGAAAGCGAGGCGGGCTGGCAGAGGGAGCATGCAAGGAGGGATGACAATCTGCCACTTGATCTCTCTGATCGACTCTTGGACATGGCAGCCGTCGTGATGAAACTCGTCCCAGTATTCATGTGTAAGGTCGGGTCTTGCGCCCGGAGCCGGAGTGCCAAGAGCAAAAGAGCAAGAGCTTGACCCACAAAAACTCCGCGGGCTACTCCCTTTCTCCGCTGCCTCACTGAGGACCGGCCCGCTACGATGTGACATGGCCCCCACTCTCCGCGATACGCCCGCAGTACATGCTTGCTTGACTAGAAGCGGGCGAGAGCCGCGCGTATCTCCCGTGTACCTTTTGTAAACGCCGTTTCGCGTGCGGACGAGATGGAAATTCCACGATGGCTTCGGTGGGGAACAGATGCAAACTCGGTCAAGGGTGACCCCCGCCGCACGCATTCGCCCTTTTTTTTTTTTTTTACATACGAATACGGAGGTTGGGCACTAAAGTATTCAGACCAGCTTAGGTCACTCGGATTACATAACACCGTGCAAATCAGTTTTCCCAGGTTTTCGCACTGTTTCTTCACTCCACATGAAAAGCTCTTTCCCTAGTAATTTGTATGGAGGGATACCCCTACAAGCGTAATTCAACGAATCTAAGTCAAATTTTCCAAAATGGTGCAAACACGAGCCCAAGCGCGACTGGCCCAACGCACTAGTATGACTAGTACCGATAAGAAGCTGCTTCTAACGCACGAGCTGGATGACGAAGCCGACGCAGCAAACGGCGCCGTTGCGGCCAACGCTGCCGTTGAGATAACGCGACAACCTTCCAGAAGGGCATCTGTGACCTCTTTTGCCTCTTCGGCTTCTGTGGCCCAATCGGTCTCTTCTGCCTCTTCCGCTTCTTCGGCTCCTTCTGTGGCCGAATTGGCTCAATTGGTGCAAGCGGCCTTTTTGGCTGATCACAACAGACCACAACCTTCCAATCAGGAAGCCATTGCTCCTGCTGCTGCCGGCCCGATTAAGCATGTCTCACGGAGGATGAGCAAAGCTGGCACATAGATCCGGGACTGGAAGACTCTTGGTTTCTATCTAATGAGCGGAAGTTCGTCTTTCCTATATACATCAATAGAAGAAGCAATGGTGCTGCTGCCACAGGCAGCAGCCCGCCTAGTCGCGTCTGCCTGCCAGGCAGTAGGCAGCACCGTGAACGAGTGTTCAGCTCTTGACAAAGCATACGAATGCGGCAAGAGCCGTCGCTCTAGAGCTTTGGAATCAAGGCATCTCGACCAATGACATCATACAGAGAACAGGGATCAAGAAAAGCTCCTTCTTTTGCCTATTGCGGAAGGCCAAAGAACGTGGCTTCCAGCGCGGAATGCCTGTCACAGAGGAGTATGTGATCAATAAGCCTCGATCCGGAAGGCCACGATTGGTCGACGATACCGTTGGGGAAAAGGTTATCTCAACCTTAACTCGAAATAGCACAACGAGGCAATATAGCCTTTCAAAGCTCTCTCAAGCAGTCCAGAAGCGTCATGGAATAAAGCTTTCCCGCATGACAATATGGCGTTGGCTCAAAAAGAAAGGCTATTCGAGTGTTAAGCACACAACAAAGCCAGGCCTGAATAATTTCCAGCGAATGAAAAGGCTCCAATTCGCCTGGGAACACCGAGATTGGACTATTGAACACTGGAAGAAGGTTATCTGGAGCGATGAAACGTCTGTTATTCTTGGCTCTTTGCGGGGAAAACGGCGGGTTTGGCGCCTACCAAAGGAAGCTTATTCTCAACATTGTGTGCGGCAACGTTGGAAAGGGAAGAGGGAATTCATGTTCTGGGCCTGCTTTGCATACGACCACAAAGGGCCTTCTTATGTGTGGGGAGAGGAAACAGCCAGTCAGACGAAGGCATACGCTGCGGAAGTCCTAAAATGGAATAAAGAGAATGAGGCTCGGCTCAAACAAGAGTGGGAAATAACCAATGACATGCGGCGAATCAACCTCCGGAGGAAACCCCCGGGGAAGAAGCCGGAATGGAAGTTCACGAAGGCTAATGGAAGGTGGGAACGCAAGACGAAAGGCGGCATTGATTCCCTACGATATAAGCACGAGGTGCTCTTGCCGCTCTTCTTCCCCTTTCTGGAAAGCCTGCCTGGCGACGATTGGCTGGCTCAAGAGGATAATGCGGCTTCACATGCACAACGGCGCAATAGAGAGCTTTGGCATCAAAAGGGGTTTAAAACGGCCAATTGGCCACCTAATTCACCGGACCTATCACCAATTGAGCCTGCATGGTTCATGCTCAAATGTATCACATCAAAGAAGAAGATTACGTCAAGGGCAATGCTTATTAATACATGGAAGAAAGCTTGGGCATTGTTCCCGCAAGAGAAGCTACAACGGCTTGTGGAAAGAATACCCGGCAACATCCAATGGGTGCTCTATATGGAAATAATCTATATGAAGAAGGCAGCGATCCGCCTGATCTAACCAACCAGCAAAGGGAAGAGCTATATGATGGGATTGAGTTTCTTTTGAGCCAATCGAATCCGATTCTGCCTGGCCTGGAAGCTCTTATAGAAGCTGTGGAAGAAGGCGTTGAGGAAGGTTGGCAAGACGTTAGAGGACGAATTGCCTAATTAGGCAGGGGATGTGGATACAATACTGTATTGTGCTGCACGGTGTTATGTAATCCGAGTGACCTAAGCTGGTCTGAATACTTTAGTGCCCAACCTCCGTACAGTAACCTACTTCGTACTGTACCAAAAATTACCAGCACGCGGCTGGTGCACGTTCCGCCGAGGGCAGGGAGGAAAAGAGAGCGCAGCCCTCGGATCACCCTCAGAGGCACTGAGCGGGGATGCACAGGCCGCCGATGCGCAAGGGGACCTGAGACTCGCACCAAGAAAACAACCAAAAAAAAAAAAAAAGGGATCCTCTGCCAAGGAAGAAAGCGCTGCGTGCCCCATCGCTTTTTTACCGACTACTCGTCGCATTTACATGTCCTTTGCATCTTTCCCATGTCTCCTCTCCCTCATGTTTGTTTCTCTTTTTTTTTTCTTGGGCGCAGGGTCCGTGTCTGGCGGAGCGCGCCTCTTGTTCGCGCGGTGCGGATCGCCAGATCTCGATTTTGTGCCACATGCCGCCCAGGAACCCTTTTTCGTGGCTTCCTGTCCAAGTTTACTGAGATTTACAGAATTGTGCTTTGGCTGCTGCGACGTGTAAGGGATTGTTTGCGGACGGCGTGGCTCAGACAAGGGCCGTGTGTGTGTGCCGAGGCAAGAGGCGAAACCGGCCGAGTCGAGAGGGAGATGGAGCCTCGGTCCGAATCACGTACAGTACAGTGGTGTGGCCGCCCCTGCGCTGACGGTTCCTGAACACGTTTCCCATGGCGAGATTACCATGGTCTTTTGCTCGGCCGGATTTTTTTCGGCATACGAGCGTCCCGGGGAAAGGGCTTCGTTTGTCTCTACCGTGGCCGTAGTTCGGGAGAAGGCAAAAAAGATTTCACACGACACACGGCGCAGTGAACCCTGGTTCCTGCGTCGCCCCCTCTTGGCCATTCAAGTCTCGAGAGGGTTAGCAGAGAGCATCACCGGACAGTCGTCGCTGTAAGCCGGTCTCGGGGTCCACGGCCCGACGTCGACAGACATCTTGTCCTCGCCAACTGATACGAGGCCAGGCGCGGAACCGCCGCAGACGCGATCCGATACCTCGCATCGTCTCAGGAACATGTCGTCGAGAGATGTGGCATGATGGACCGTGTATGTGCGAAAGCAAACGACGTCCTGACATTGAAGGCACTTTTACTTTCCTCGGCCTTGTCTCCCCTGCTCTCCCGCTCTCCCGCTCCGCGCTCCCGCAGGCCCCCCTGGCGATCATTGCGGGATGCCGCGCCAAGTCTCAGAGCTCCGATGAGTCGCGACGACGGCCGCTCACCACTCTCGCGCGCTATGTCTGCAACGCAACTCATATCTCTCAGGGTCTTTTCCCTCTGCGTGAATGGTGCGTGAATGCGTGTAGCCGACCACGTCGTCTGACTGACAGATGCGAGACCGCCAAGACGGGAAAACGCCCAAAACCTCGCGCAGAGTCCCCCCCCGTCGACGAAAGATGCTGCGATCTGGCCGATCTGGCGATCTCGACAGGCGGCCAGAGGACCCTGATCGCAACGACCCGACAGGGGTCTCGAGAATCGGTCCTCTGCACGGCAAAATGAGAGGTAGGATGTATAAAGGGGACAGGAGCCAGGTCGCGCGCCAGGGGGGGCAAGGCCGATGCGTATCAGTTTTTTTTCCGCTTTCCGTCAGATAGGATAATGTACAGCGCATGTGATACGTACGAGAGAGAATGGGAAGAGGGCGGACGCAGAAATGTGACAGAGCAGAAGACCAGGGGCCTCGCTGCTGTTGCGGCCGCGACCGTTGCGGTGCCTGGTTGGGATCTGGAAACAGATGCTACCAAGCGTTTGCACGGGCGCGTATGATTCTGCATGCAGGCATGGCATGGGAAAGGCGTCTGGCAGCGGAGGGGTGTCGAGGCTGAAGGGCTTCCTTGGATCCTTGGAACCCGCTCGCCTGCTTGACTCTCCGGTCCACCATGCACGTGTAGGGATTTGACAGCCAGACGGCCATGGGAAATCCTTCATTGACGAGTGTCCCTTACACGCGGAGCCATGGCCGGTCTCACGGTTCTCCCAGCATCCTACTGGCGCGTGTCGAAGGATGCCGGACCCCTGCCCTGTCAGACCGGACTCGTCCGGTCCAGGTCCGCCCAGATCCGATGCCGCGTACTGCTCGAGAGACTGAGGGAGTGACGGACTGGCCTGAGATGATGGCCTCCCCGGCCGTGACAGCATCGCGCACGAATCCGCCAGGCATGGACTCGCTCGACCAAGGACCCTCGTCCTGTTCCCGCGTCGGCTTCTCCGCCTTGCACTTCAGCCGCCGCCGCTTGGGGAACGACGAGCTGACAAGACGAGGCAAAAGGTCACGATCCTCCCCGAAGCAGGGGCCAGACCCTCAACCTCGTCCATGCTCGACGTGCACCCCTCCCCGGTCGCCCGACGACGAGTCCCATTTCCGATGGGAGAGGCATGGGCCAAGGGTCCTTGTGCAGCACGCACGTGCAGCTTCCATGTCTGGCCGCGTTGCGAGCGAGAACGGGGAGGATTCGCTCCCAGGGGTCCCCTTCCACGCTCTCGCCTTGCCGCGCCGCCGCTCGCCGTCTGCCTCCTCTTCCTTGCCGGCGATCCATTCTCGGCCGTCGGGTGGCATTCGGAAATCTCAACCGGCGCGGCTGCTGGCTTGGGCCGCAGCTCTCGGTCAGCCGGCGGCTTCCTCACCGTCACCGGCTGTCGCGCGCTTGCGCCAGTTCTGAAGCGCCTTGCTCGACGGTCACCGCCTCATCATGGCTTCATCCGTGCAGGCGGCGAGCCATGGCAGCCATTGACCATTGCTGTCTCTCCACGATACGCCATCACCCGCCTCAGGACCCTCTCCGTATCCTTTTCGTGGTCGAGGCGCCGTCTGCTTCCCTTGCCGCTATACCGGCGGTTTGCAGAAGCGGCGTCGACGGGTTAGGATTAAGCATTTGAACCCAGTGTCGACAATTCGCCAGCATCGTCAGCGGCATCATTGCTTGCCGTTCCAGCGTCGTTTCCGCGTCAAGTGGAATCATGGCCCCCGGCGCCTGTTCTTGGCCCTCTGACCTCCGCAGTCCAACTCTGCAGTGTCGTGAGTGTTCGCCGTAGACGCTCTCCCAGAGGCTCTCACGGCGAGGCCCGCGTCGTCGCCTATGCGCGGCGTATTTGCGTGCAGACGCCAACCCGCCGCCTCACCGTTACCGACGTGGCATCCTACGCCGCCTCGGCATGGCGGACCTCGCATTCCGCAAGCCACGGCCTCCCAATGGCAATACCTTATCTTGTTTCCCCCCTGCTCCGTCACGACGAGAACAGATGGCAGAGCGTGTGCCTGTCTGACGGGGAGCACCGGATGCTCGCCTAACGTCGCACACATGTGCGTGATGAAACGCGCCTCTCTGGCCCGTAGGCCTATCCCTGTCTCCCTTGTCGCCTCGCCTCGCCTCGAGCTGTGCCCTGTCTGCTCATGCCGCCCATGGCACTGTAGATTGACGACGCCGGACACCAGAGGAAGGGGTGAGCGGCCCTGCCGGTCGCCGCGTCGATGCGTGCACTCAGCATCGCACGCTTCTTTTTTCCTTCGCCTTCTCTTCTTCTCGATCCGTTCCCGCTCGCTTGCGTCGTCGACTCTCGCATCGACCCTTCCATATCATCTCTCTGGCCCTGGTCTCGGGTAGTTATCGCCTTTTGCTAGCCCCAGCTGTGCCGCCCGTCGCGGAACCGCTCTTCCGGCGCATCGGCAAATTTTTCTGTCAAGTCCGCCCGCACCCGGTGTTTCCGTCTGGCCTACCTACCTGGTACAGTATCCTCGCCCTCAGCTGATCGCGTCACCTTGGCTCGCCGTGCCCTCCTTGTACATATTCTCGTCGTCCTCCTCCGCCTCCGCC
This sequence comes from Hirsutella minnesotensis 3608, assembly GCA_000956045.1. Classification (NCBI taxonomy): domain Eukaryota; kingdom Fungi; phylum Ascomycota; class Sordariomycetes; order Hypocreales; family Ophiocordycipitaceae; genus Hirsutella; species Hirsutella minnesotensis. The sequence goes on from KQ030498.1 coordinate 146,268, forward strand.
TCCTCGCATTCCTGTCGCCACCACCACATGTCCTGGTCCCCTGCGCTCTGCTCCTCTAGGCACGCTTCGTGTCCACCATGCGGCGGGGGTAACAACGACCTCTGCTGCGTCATTCGTCAACACCATCAATCTGGAGTCGTCCGCCCCTCTCGCCGAATGCCCGCCCGAGTCCTCGACAGCTCCTAGCCGGAACCTCTTCTCCCTCTTTGGCCCTCCCGACGATTCCCTCGCGACTGCGCGTTTGTCGCGCCGCGACCACTATTCGCATCTCGCCTTTTGGCCCTCGGGCTTCGAAGCCTTGCGCCGCATCGTCGCGGGCTCTATCCGCTGTCCTGCGCTACCGCCATTCTCCTTCACTATGCCGCTGCGACGCAAGTCCCGTATCCCAGAGACGCCTCGCGTCATCTCGCCGAGCCCAACCCCGTCGGAACATGATGGTCAGGACTATACAGGGCCAACGACGCGTTCCGCCGTCAGGAAGCGCCTTTCGACATCTCCTGTCGTACAAGAACTTGGAGAGGATGACGAAGTCGAAACCACGCCGGGCCTTCGGAGGGCTCGTACGAGGAGCCGATCTCCCATCGACACCCAGAAGCTCAAACGCCTAACGCCCAGCGACTCGGATAAGACCACCAAGTCGGCACCTCACCGCAAAGGTGCCAACGGTCAAGCCTCGACGGCCAACGGCCACTTGGCCCCTCCCGAGCCTCTGACTCCCAGCGGCTGGTCATGGCGCGACTTCAGTCGCAGCCCGAGTCCCCTGGGGCTCATTCCCATTCACCGACATTGGAGGACATTCGTTCACAAACATGAAGTTCCTCGCAAAGTGCTGCACGTATCGATTGGCTTCTTCGTCGTCTGGCTCTACACCAACGGCACGCAGACGAGTGCTGTCCCTCCATACCTCATGGCCGCCTTGATTCCCATCGCAACGACTGATTGGCTGCGACATCGTTATGAGTCGGTCAACCGGCTCTACGTCAAGCTCCTTGGCGCGCTCATGCGGGAAAGTGAGTACTCTGGCTGGAACGGCGTCATCTGGTATCTGTTGGGGGCGTGGACGGTACTGTACTTCTTCCCCAAGGATGTCGGGGTCATGAGCGTTTTGCTTCTCAGCTGGTGCGACACCGCCGCCAGCACGTTTGGCCGCTTATGGGGCAGATATACGCCCAGAATTCGCCGCGGCAAGTCTTTGGCCGGATCTCTGGCTGCTTTCGTGGTGGGAGTGGCCACGTCTTACTTTTTCTACGGATGGCTCGTGCCGACGATTGGACCGATGCCGGGCGATGACAATTTCATGTTCAAGGGCGTCCTGTCGCTGCCAAGCGTGGTCAGGGACGCACTGGGACTGTCGAGCCACATGGCTACCATCACAGGGCCCTTGGCCCTTGGGGTCATGAGCCTTTGGTCTGGGCTCGTGGCATCGGCCAGCGAGGTGGTGGATATTTTTGGTTGGGACGATAACTTGACGATACCCGTCCTCAGCGGCATTGGTATCTGTGGCTTCCTTGGGCTTTTCGCTTAGACGCATGCCGACGGCGAGCACCGAAGCATCTTGCCGGAGGTCCGGGTGCATGGGCGGCGTTTGGTTGGTATACTGTATTCCTCTGCTGCATGCCTGACTACAGATGACGGAAAGAATGGCGACGACAAAGTTACGATGGATAGGTCTTGGGATACGAGTCAGTATCAGTATAGACTGTTGAAAAGCCGAGTGAGGCATCACCAAGTTGGTCAACGGTGTCACGCGTAAATCAGTGATGATGATGATACGAGGCAAGCCGTGTTTGATCTCTAAGCTGCAGAGTCGCAGTTGTCGGGTCGCGCGGGATCGCATCGAGATGTGGTCCATGCCTGCACAGCATGGCAAATACAACAGTGCAGTGCATTTCGGCAAATGAATCGTCACATCGAAACTCGATGTCAGCCAGCCAAGACAGCCTTCTCCTATTGCCGTCCTCTGTGCAGGCAGCAAGGCGCGCGCGGAGGCTTGCGCCGAACAGGCTGCGGCGGGAGCAAGAGAGTGGCAAGCAGCGACGAGGCAGAAAAAAGGGCAGACCCTAGCAAGGTGGCCAAATGGATCCATGGCGCCAGACACCTCGGCCTCCCAAGGCAGTGCGGCGTCGGGGGGAAGCTGCAGAAAAAGGGCTGTCCTATGAGACGCTGCCCCATCATCGGGGGGCGGCGCAGGCGTTCCTTCAGCTGCATGCGCGCTGTTGCTCTCGGACTCCTCCGACGGCGGATTGACGATTAGGAAGCACGGGGATGAAGAGGAAGGGGAAAGTGCGATGCGGTGCGGATGCCTCACATGCTACACTGCTCGCCTTACTTTGAAGTTCGTGAAGGCACTGCATATCTGCGCGTCGAAAAGAAGGCCATGCTACCAAAGATGTAAAAGATGAAAATCATGCACGAATCCGAGTAAAGGCCCTGCGATGGCTGCAGCTGCAATTCGATGCAGAAACGGCCGATTCGCTGGATATTAACTGACCAAGCATGCTGTACAGTTGATTCTCGGTCGCATCGTGAGTTGTCCATTGCCAGCCCTGTTGGGCGTTAAATTGAGTGTGGGGGGGAGGCGTGTGCATTCGAGCCCAGCTTCTTCTCCATTGCTCAATCGCGAGGCCGATTATCCATTCGAGATTTTTCTCTGCTCTTCTCCTACTTGTCCGCTGGACGGTACAGTAAGACGATGGGCGGCCGTTGCTCGCCTTGATCCTCCCAAGAGGATGGATCGGTAGGCAAGGGTGTGAGGAAGAAGTTTTACTGCGTGCGGGTGGCGGGTCGCTGCTGTGTTGTCCGTCCGGCCGGGGCGGCAATCTGGTTCGCCGCGCCAGAGATGGATGGGAGCAGCGTGCGTGTGCGTTGTCGGGAGAGGGAGAAAAGGGCTGATGATGATGTGCTGCCCCTTGATGGGGAGGGAAAAATCGGTGAAGACAGGGCCCAGGTCCATGGACGCGAGCAGCAGTCGGGCCCCCTCTGGGGTGCAGCAGTAATCATGGGCGTATCCCCTCTCCGAGGTGGTGTGCTTCGTGGCATCCGTACATTTGATACCCAATATCCAACAGCGTCCTGGCAACGTACGATGGATGAATCACCGAGACGGGGGGTTTTGGCGTTGGCCCTGTCAGAATTGCGACTCTGCCAAGGGCCTTTTTTTGCTGATGAATCCTTCTCTGCCCCTGGGGCGCCGGCCGGGATGGCAAGGTGCGCTGCGACGGCGAGGAGGGGCAGACGTTGCCCGAGACACGCGACGGGCAGGTGACTGCGTTGCTCGATGCCTGTTCCTTGCGTCTTCGTCTGCCGAGCTCACTGAATGTCGAGGGCAGAGCGAGTGCAATGAGATTTCCAGGCCAGGGAGACGCTTGGTTCTTTTTGCCGGCGCTTGCCCCGGGCGGCAAGAATAGGACGACAGCGCAAAAAAGGTACCCGGCGATGAATCGACAAGGGACGACCCTTTGCGTCGCACCGTCGACGGGATGGATTGTGGTGGTCTTCTGCGTTGTCCTCGTCGTCGCCGCCGGGCCGGTCGCTGCTGCACCGGTGAGGCGGCGCCATGGGGGTTTAAGCTCTAGCCTGGCTTACTGACGCTACAGTATGCCTCGATAATGTGTGTGTGGACGAAGGACGGCGTGCTGGGGATTGAGAGATGGTGGGCAGCGAGCACGTTGGCCGAGGCGGTGTCGCCGTTTCTTCATCAACCGGGACGAAGAGTGTCCATGATTAGCTACGGTCGTGGAGATCGGAAGAGGTACATGTCCGAGCTGCGGAATGGCGGTTAAAAGGCAAGTCACTTGGCAGCCTCGAGCATCAGCATTGCATGATCATGACATGTCCCGGCGGCCAGCTCAATTTTGTCCGCCACCAAGTACAACAGCCCACGGATAATCCTGAGACGGCTATTTTCTTGGCTCTCTCCAAAACATGTATGAAGTGGCTGCAAATGATTCTTTGTCTGTCGTTAGAGGGAATCGCTTTCGGAAATCCCCATCAAAGTGCATGGTAGGTAGGCTCTGAGCATACGGGAAGACGATGACGTCGGCGCGGCTTCATGCTCTTTTCCTCATGTCTACGAAGTACAACCCAAAAGTCGCAAAGCCATTCTACTGAGACGGCTGCCCACCTCTTGACCTCGGGGCAGCAGCAGCCCCGTCCCCCCTAGCGGTTCCCACGTCCCTGGGAAATGCCGTACACGCCACCCTCCAGAACACCAACCGAGTCAAAGCCACGAAAAAAGGACGACGAAGGGGGTGGGAAGTGGTCTCACTGAGCGTCTAGCGACAAGGACTAGAGAAAATAAAATGCATCAGGGCCAGAAGCCAATCAGACGCCGAGAAAAAGTCACGAGCTGCCGGCACCTTTCGTCACAGAGAAAAAAGCCTTGTTCGTCCACGTATCTGTCCCCCAGGTTGACTGGCATTTCCTCGCCCGTCTAGTGTTCCATCTCGGCCAATCAAGACGCTGGAAATCATGGGCGTTGCCTCTTGTCCGCGGCGAGAGGGTGTGCTCAACGGCAGAGAGAGAGGGAAAAACGACGGAGCTTGTACGTCAGGGTTTGACGTGCCGGTCAAGTGCCATGCCCCATGAGTTGTAAAAATTTTTCTCTTGACAAGTCTGCATGTCTTACGTCAACGTTTGGCAGACATGAGGTTTCTGAGATGACATTGAAACCGCTGGAAGCGCCATGTCGGGGTGTACTAGTAGTTTATACATACAAGACGTTGGCGAGAGCCGCGGTACCCCGAGGGACGGCCCAAGGTCCGGGGTCGAGTACCCCGGCTGGAATGGTGGGGGAGGGGCGCCGTGGCGGTGTGCCTGGTCCTCGACCCCCAGACGGATGCGACATTGACGATACCTTTGTGCCCGCCTCTGCCGTGTATTCGGGAGCCGAGACCAGCATTCCACGAGAATCAATGCCCCTCGAACCAATGCCCCTCGAAAGCCGAATTACCTATACCAGCAAAAAGACTGTGCGGACAGACTATACACAGGCACGTGCTGGTCAATCACGTCTGCATCTGTTTGCATCTCCGGCGGACATTGCGCATCTCATCCATGATCCATGCTCCTGGCCAAAGATTGTCTGGCAGTCGGTCGTGACAACGCATCACCCACAACCCATTGACCACTATCCAGAAAACCGCCCCCCGTCCCCTTTGGCCCTGCCCGCGCCATGCCGAGCTGCACTCCTGCCTGACCGTTTTCCCGATTCCGCCTCGCCCGCCGCAAGGGTCTAGGCTCTCTGTTTCTTCTGGGACTCGTGGCGTGCGAGACGAGATGGCCCAATATTGCGGACCGGGTAAAGAGGAAAAAAGGGCTAGACCATGATGAAGGGGAAAAATTCTCTGGCTTCCCCCGGGAACGCAAGGAGGGCGAGTTAGCGTCATTGGGGACTTCGCCATCACGTCCTTTTCTCATCTTTCTCCTGTGCCCGGGTCTGTCAAGGCATCAACAAGATGTAGTTTACTTCAGCAGCATACGTGACTCGATCGAATATCCGACGATGCGTAACTTTTAGCACTTGCCAACATCGTCGTTCCGTAGCATCGTTACATACATCCTTCGTGCAAGAAAACCCCCCAAGCAGAGCCTCTTGGGCAGCACCATCTCACACCTTTTTTCTCTCCGAAGTAGCTCGGGTTCCACGCACAGCCATTACGTCGCAATCCCTCAAAAAACTTTTACTCTTTTTCTTCTCGGTTGCTTGCTTCTTTCTTTTTCCCACGCGTGTATCTCGCTCTGCGGGTTTAATGCAGCCTTGAGCGATCCATCTACGAATACTTCTTCCTTCTATCTCCACGCCACGCCCCTTACGCAGGGAAATAGATTGGGAAGTGAAAAATTCCTCAGGTGCCGTCTCGTGCACCCAAGGCTGTCTCCAGGCTCGTCCCTCGTGTCTCGTGTGCGCAAATGCGTCGCCGAGGAACATGTACATTTTACGCCCGACGCTGGCTTTGGGGGACTTGTTGGCCGGGTCCCGTCATTAACACGCGTTGGGGCCGCCGCGCTTCCGACTGTCTGGGCCGTCCTTTCCTCCAGCCCGTCCTCTTCTTTCCCCCCCTTGTCTTGCCCAGCATCGGCGCCGGGCTGCATCTCGACTGCCCTGGTCGCTGCCCGTCTGCTGCCACCACCCCCCCTCTCGTCGTCCGCGCCCGCCCCTCCCCTTGGAAAAATGTGGCATTTTATTCAACACGTCGGCCGGCGTCGGTCGCGCGGCATGCTGTGCTGTGCTGTGGCGCGCTGTACAGTATGTACGTACATACATCGTACATACATGGCCATGCATCGCCATTTCTCACTGGCGTCCATGCAAGCACGATGGGCGAAACATGAATTGCCCGTTGCGAGATAAAATACAAAAATCAATCTTGTATTAAACCCCGTCCTGCCACCTGGTTTGCATACCCCCACCCCCGGCGTGGGTCCCGCCGCTCCCAAGACTCCGGCCGCCCTCGTCGTGCCACTCCACAGCCATGCAGCCCGCCGTCGTGATCGCCTCTTTCGTGCCCTCGGCCCCAGCGTCATGGTGCCCCTTGGTGCTTGGCCGTGTTCCTCTGCTCTCGAGCGGGGTCGGTTGATCGTGATGCCGACGAATGGACTCGGGCCATTGTTGTCCCATTCACGTCGTCTGCTGTCCCAGCCATGGCTTGTGGAGACGAAAAGTATAAAAGGGGCTCCTCGCGACGGCGACGGACCCATCGCCTCCTTCTTCCTCTTCCATCTTTACACATTCAACGTTGCCATACTCGAGGTGCTTGCCGTGCCTCTTGGCCTTGAACAAGACACTTTACCTTGACATCAACACCAAGTTGACTGCTCTACCAATACCCAATACATTGACTCTTGAGAGTCTCGACAGCACAACCTCACATCACCTCTTGCCAACAATCACAAGGACAACATCGTCAAAATGTCGGGTCGCTACCCAACCGTCGCCTACTCCATGCCAATGGCCGTCCCCTCCAAGGGAAACCAGTACCCCACGTACAGCCAGTACTCCATGTCCCCTCCGGAATGCGACGACTCGGTCAGCTCGGCCTCGGGCGTCCCCTCGTACAGCAACAGCGGCTACACGGCCACGTCGGCCAGCTACATTGGCTACTCGGGCGCCGACTATGACACCACCGGCTCCGCTAGCGGCGTCGACTTCCAGGAGTACATGCAGGAGCGCTTCGCAAACTCCTTCAACCCCATTCCCCTGGATCGCAGCATGGCGGTCCAAGCGCAGACGTCAGTTCTCCCTTGCCCCCATTTTTTGACTTTCGAATCAATTGGTGAATCAAGAACAAAGAGCTGACGCACCGCCTCTTAGATCTGGCAAGCTCAACGCTAAGCACCGCGAGCTCGTCGAGCTGCAAAAGCAAGCACAGGCCCGCCTCGCCAAGACGCGCGAGCGCTTTCAAGAGGGCATGCGCGATGCGCGCGAGGTGCGCGGCGACTTGGAGTGGACGCAAAAGAAGGTCTCGTGAGTATGCCCAAAGTACTTGAAAAGTCGCCCTCGTAAATCTGCGGCACGCCATTCGCGAAAACGAATGGCAACAGCCCGACGAGACTGCTCCGAATTGCATTTCCACTACTGTAAAACACGGCTGACGATTTTCCCATCAGATCGCTCCAATCAAAAGCTTCTCGCAAGCACCCCAAGGAATACGGCAAGGCTCGCGCACGTTATCCGTCGCCCGAGTGCTGAAGCGCAACTACACGACCAGACGACGTGCCCCTTTCGGCACGTTTTTTCTTACTTCCTCTATTTGCACAAAAGCGATTCCCACCAATTTTGGCTGTAAAAGTTTGGGCTGTTGGAACCCTACACGACTTGCCATGACAGGCCTTTTCTATATCGTCATAGGAGAGCGTAACTAGGCCTTCCTCGAAATTTGTTGTATATAAAATTGACAGACTACCGGCTCCGGAGTGCCGGCGGTCGTGGGGGGCGGTAATCTCGCATGCGAGACCCTCACTGTTCCATCGGTTCCTGCAGCCGACGGCAGTTGTTCCCGCTATTTCTCCTAACGAGCGGGACCTGCGTCCGCTACAACAGCGGGGCCGATCGAGGGTGCTTCACGAGATTATGATTTATGATTGGATGGTCGGGGGCAAGTGGTGAAAGTCGACGGTTCGCTTTCACCTGAATACTGAGGGTGTGCGAGTAAGAGAGAGCAGGGGCGGTGCGGCTAGTCCCGAGAATCGAAACAACCCTGTTGCGGCCGCAGGATGACTCGGAAGCTGCCGATGGAGATTTCTTGGCCGGGATCTGGACAGTGCCTCATGAATGCGCAGGGATATCTGAAGCGCTTTGCCGTCTTTGGCAATGTATTGCTCTTTCGGTAAGCCAGGAGCGAGGATGGTTAGGTACAAGACTATTTGCTTGCACATGTGTCGATGCGGACACGGCGGAGTGGTAGTTGAGGAAGACAAGGTAGTTGGTTGCTCTTCAATGCAAAGACACCCTTAATCAAGTGGCTTGTTGAGGCGCCCACAGTAAGGACCCCTGTGCTGTACAACAGGAGCTACGCGTAGCTCCATGGTCGCTTCGATGTAATCAGGAGGCATAGACAGACCAGGGTCTCGATCTGATAGGAACGGTGACTGCGGGTGTATAAGTTGTAAACCACCATCACGTGATGCTTGAGCCGGACGTCGCATAGCAAGCCCAGATATAGCGACACGACCGACAATTTTGTATTTTCAGAATGGCTAGTTGCCTTCATTGGGGCTCAACAAAGCTTTGATCGTGACGAGATGTTGCATCACGCCCTGCTGGTGGCTCCAGCCGACTGCTCGTGATGCGATATCCAGGAGCCCAGGGACGGCAGGCCCTTGGCCTTTTCTAGTCTTTCCCAGGGATTCTCGTTCGAACGGGGATCGTAGCAGCCCTCGAACCTCGGTCCTCGCCAAGCGTCGTGCTGATGCTGTCCATGGTGATGCGCTGGTCCTCGAGGCGCATCGAACGCTGGCCCCGAGACTGCACTTGGCGGTGGAGGGCGTTGAGGCAGGCTAGCCGGGCGAGCCGTCAGGCCGTTCAAGGTCTCGTGAGACGGGCGAGCCGGGACATTGGCGTTTTGGGGCGCGTTGTCGTCTTCGTCGTCGAGGGAAATTTCGTCATTGTTCATTGCCGGGCCTGCTGCGCCGCTGCCACTCGATCCCGCTTGCGCTGGGTGGTGCGACGCCGTCTGCCCAGCTTGGGCTACCGTCTGAGGGTATTCTTGCGCAGCGTCCGCGTTGCCGTTGTATCTCCGCTTCTTTTGCGGTCGGTCTTGCCCGCCAAAAGCTGAGAATCCCATCATCGCCGCCATGGCGTTTTCGTCCGAACCGGGGTCCATGGCGAGGCGTCGGGTATCTAGATTGGTCGTGCTAACGCTACTCAAGGGGCGAAGATGAGCGATTGAGAGGGAATTGGCGGTTGAGTGGCGGAGGTGTTGAGGATGCAGTTGCAATCGTGGTGTGTGAAGTTGGATTGAGGTCAAAGTAGGATTTCAGATGCGAACCGCGATCTCGGGGCGCGCGTGATGGGGTCGCAACAGCCTTGCAGGAAAGAGCGGGGCTAGCTGTCCCAGATGAGCTTGGTCAGGTACAGGTACTCCGCACCTTGGTCTCGACACCACCAAGCTTCAATTGTCCAGGGGCACGTTTCTACTTGGTAAAGAATGAGATTGGGCATGTTCATGCACTGTCCGTTGAATTCCCACGGTCACCTTGTGGCTTCTCACAAGCTATGCATCTTTGAAATCGCTTCCGATGTACGAAGCGACTCGGAGCTACGGTTGTGTGCTGGGAGAGCTTCAGACCCAGGTGTTGAGTACATGCCGCTCTCCTCAGAACCGGACGGAAATGACGTAGCCGACACCCGTGCACCCTTCATAACTAGCGCCAGCCAATCAAACGGACAAGGTACCTTGGACGACAAAGAATCCTCCTTGCCATTTCGTCCCAATTCCTTCATCTTCACCCATAGCGGTAGCTACTCTGTACAGTAGTCATCGTCGTCTAACTCAGTCGCAGCGTCTATAGGCATCGTAGAGCTCTCACATTCACTGCTACACTCTTAGGGAAAAGGCCGTTTTCACCACATCATGACGGACCCTGCAATCCCGTCACTCAACCTCCCGTCCAAGTACGCGCCGGGTCAGGCCGCTCCCGTCATGAGCTGTCCGCCGCCGACCAACGAATGGCTGACGGAAACCTGGACCGTCACTCACTCGACCCTATCCATGTGGCGCTCGGCGCGTAACGTCCGCATCAGCTACATGCCGCTCCCTGCCAAGGCCGATGGCAGTGCGCGAATCAATGATCTTGTCGAGTATGAGCCCACCAACAAGACAGGCGTGCGCAAGACGGTCGAGGGAATCGACACGCAAGCCACGACGAATGGCTGGGATTGGCGCGGCAAGGGTTTACTCTTCTTCGTCTCAAGTCATTGGGAAATCCTTGGCTGGGGTGAGGAGACGACGGAAGCAGGCAGCAGCGAGAAATGGGCCGTCACTTGGTTCGCCCCGACGCTCTTCACCAAGGAAGGCCTAGACGTCTACTGCGACCAAAGGGAAGGTATCAGTGAAGGAACGTACAAGAAAGTCGAGGCAGCCCTGAAGAAGCTCGACGCTCCCAAAGTCGTCGCCATGGTGGAACAGGATATGCGCCCCGTCGAAATCAAGCTGCCGTGGACGGAGAAATGATGTATCTGCCCGCCTTGGATATCTCTTGGATTAACGGCCGCAAGCGCTTGAAGTAGTTTTCCATTTGGAATACCAAGCATTAATCATCTCCTATGTCGTCCAGACCCGTGATCGGAGGAATCATTGTCGCGGCCATAGCGGCTTTCGTATTCTCGACGTCTCCTTTTGCTATGACCTTCGTGATCGCCAAGACGTTCGTCTCTGGATCCTCTTCTTTCTCGTTGATGATTCTCTTCGGGCGAATCATGGCGGCGTCTTCGGTCCCTCTCGTGACGTTCTTTGTCTCTGGCGTGACGATGGTCGCGCTTCATCCGTCTAAGTTCCTCTTCTTGTTCTTCCTGGGCCTTCTTTCGCTCCTGCTTCAACTCTCGGACCTTGGCGGCACCCACCTTCATCATTGCAAGAGGGTCGTTCACCGCCAGTCTGCGCGCGTCTCTTTCTTTTCGTCGCGGATCCTCGTTCCCCCAAACATTCTTGGGGGGCAGTTCCAAGGCCGTATCCATGTCTGCTTGGGAATACCATGGTCGATTCAAGCCATCCTTGCCTGCTGCATTTGAGAACCGCATCGTGTACTGGTCCTCGTATTCCTTCTTCTTCTTTCGCGATTCTCTCTCGGCTTCCTCGTTCTTCTCGGCATGCGCTCTGCTTCGCTCGTCGCCGAAGAGATCAATATGACCGGCACGATCCACGATCGGTGCCGAACTAGTCGGTTTTCGCGTGCTTTCGATAGTCACTCGGGGGCCCTCGTTCTTCTCTCTTGCTAGGCGCAGCTCGAAGTCGGTATCGTCCTCGCCGTACCGCTTTCTCTTTCGATGCGTTCTGCTGCGGGTTTCGTCGTGTGATGTCGTCGCGGTGACTTTATCCCGCCCGGATGTGTCGTCTGTCCCTGCGTCGATAGGAGGCGGGACTTCGCCACGCAAGATTGCAAGACGGCGCTCAGCATCAACCTCTTGCATGCGCTGCTCCTCGGCCTCCTCGGCGGCCTTGGCTGCGGCCTCATCTCGTCGGACGCGGGCAATGTTATCTGCATTGTAGACGTTCCATGATTTCTTGCCGAGCAAGTGTCTGCAAAAGCCATGAGCAGCGCGTCCGATAAGGTGCAATAGGCGAGCTTACAGAGGCATGCTGCGGTTATGCGGGAAAACGTCTTGGGATTTTGTGCGAGATCAACCGTGATGGTCACATCAAACTCGCCGAACGGGACAGTCCAGACAGTCGGCCCAGGCACCGCGGATCGTCACAGTAGGGTCACGGTTCTGAGTCTACCTAGATGGAAAGAAGGAGGGAACGTCGTCAAGCCTGTTTGAACGGAATGAATCTCTTATCTTATCGCTCGCGAACCACTGTTGCTATATTAGGCTTGCGCGAATGCGCAAGTGACGTGATCCGCTCCCCACTTCCCGCCGATAGTGCCCACAAGGGTGCAAGGCGAGAAACCGACTACAAATGAGTCAGATGCGGGCGTATAGACACGTTGTCAGATTACGATGGCCGTGACATAATGTATGGGCCAAAAACAGGCCACATTGTGCCCTCTCCATGCGCAATGTACGGGTTCGGTCAAGTATCTTTTGGGAGGGCGTTTGAGGCGGTTGACTACCAGAGCTCAGCAGCTCAAGAACAAGCGAACACGTCCACCCTTTTCAGCCGGCTGGGTTTTCGAGCTCTCTTAAACAACGATACTTGTCGAACGCCGAGCCTGTCGGTGTATTCCAACATCTACAAATACTTCAGTTGAGGTGAAGCCTGAGGCTTTCAGTCTGCCTTTCAACCACCACAACGGAAGCTTGTCACGTGCTTGCTCCACAATAGCTACTTCGCATCTACCTTTGTGCTTTAAGCAGCTAACCCCAAAGCGGCAATCGGCATTGAAACCGCAACTGCCACGCTGACGTCGCAGCCCCTCGATGTGCCTTTGGAAACTCAAGCTTCTACTGTACAACTCTCAGGCAAGCGATTACAACTCCAGAACCAAATCTATCTCTCCATCTTTCCTCACGGCAGTTTTACCTTCCCTTCGAAGCACGGCAAAACGTAACCAGCGCACACGCAAGCAACGCCATCATGTCGAGAGCCCCCCCAGGCGGTGCTGGTCGCCTCGGGCTGCCCGGTAACAACCCGCGCGCAGCCATGGGTCAGCCGCAGGGCCGTCAACCCAGCGATCTTTACGGACAGGGTAATTACGGAGATCTTCGGTCGCCTCCATCTGCGCCACCACGATCTCCTGCGGCCTCGCGATATGGGGAGAAGAGCCCAGGCTTGCCCAAAGCGGGTGGGGACCCAATACAGTTGCGAATCGAAAAGGTATCTGATCGGACCCTCCAAACGGAACTCATATATGGAAATCTGTGAGTACCAATATTCGTCCTCCTCGGATTACGCTCTTGTAACTCATGCCCGGATAGATGCGCCGTGTCGCCCGAAGACTTTCCCCCGAGCAGAGACGGTACCGATCTATACATTTTAATCCGCGGCGGGCGGCCGAATGGGCAGGGACCGGTTGGCGAATATGTCGTGACGGCCAAGCCGGTGTCAGGTTTCCCACGAGGATGCATCACTCTCTCGGAGCCGCAGCGTACTTGGATCGGAATCAGCCTGCGGGAACCATTCACGGGAGAGCTCTACGACCCCTTTTCGGCCGGCGCAGCGGTATATCTCGGATCCTTGGACGTCGAGATTGGTTTCGCTTCTCAGAACAAAAAGACGGAAACGCCATACGATGAGGATGAACTTTCCAGGCGTTTCCTCGATTCATTTCAAAACCAGTTGCTATCACCGGGCCAGAGGATTTTGATGGACGTCGCAGCCATTCCGCTGATGATCATCGTAAAGACTATCAGTCTGGGAGACCTCGGCATGTCGTCTGATGACTCCAACAAGCGAATTTTGCGGGAGGGTACCACGAGAGGTATCCTGACGAACCAAACACGGGTGGTTTTCCACCGAGATGCCCAGGGCACCTTTAACCTGAAGCCTTCGGCCTCGAAACCCAACTCCAACGCCATTCTCGCCCCCGACTTCAAGTTCGAAGACATGGGCATCGGTGGACTGGGCGACGAGTTTTCGACCATTTTCCGACGAGCCTTCGCTTCTCGCGTGTTCCCCCCCGGGTTGGTCGCTAAGATGGGCATCCCTCACGTCAAAGGAATGCTGTTGTACGGTCCTCCGGGAACCGGAAAGACCCTTATTGCGCGGCAAATCGGTAAGATGCTTAATGCTCGGCCTCCCAAAGTCATCAATGGCCCAGAGGTGCTCAACAAATACGTTGGTCAATCCGAGGAGAATATTCGGAAGCTCTTCGCCGACGCAGAAAAGGAGTTCAAGGAAAAGGGAGACGAAAGCGGCCTCCACATCATCATTTTCGACGAACTCGACGCTGTGTGTAAACAGCGAGGATCTGGAGCTGGAGGTGGCACCGGTGTTGGCGACAGTGTTGTGAATCAGCTACTCTCCAAGCTCGATGGTGTCGATCAACTCAACAATATTCTTCTAATTGGAATGACCAACAGAAAGGACATGATTGATGATGCGCTTATGCGACCCGGCCGTCTGGAGGTTCACCTCGAAATTTCGCTGCCCGACGAACCTGGACGGGTGGAAATTTTCAATATCCATACCTCCAAGATGAAATCCAACGGCCTTCTCGGTGAGGACGTGGACTTTGGCGAGCTTGCAGGTTTGACAAAGAACTACTCTGGTGCCGAGATCAATGGAGTCGTCAAAGCAGCCGCGTCCTTTGCCTTTTCACGTCACAGCGTTGTCGGGCAGATGGCTGCAGTCAGGGAGGACGTCGTCAACATGAAGGTGAAGCGCGAAGATTTTCTGAACGCTCTTACCGAGGTTCGTCCAGCCTTTGGTGTATCGGAGGAAGAACTGGAGGAGGCACTCCGGATGGGCATTATCCCGTACAGCGCTCATGTCAACCATTCCACCCGGAAGATGCTACACTTTGCCAGCATGCTCAAGGACGAGCCGGAAAAGCTCGGCGCTTTTGGCGCGTCTGTTCTCTTCCACGGCCCATTCGCGTCCGGGAAAACGGCTCTAGCGGCGCACATTGCAAAGCAGTCGGGATTCCCATTTATAAAGATGATTACGCCGGGCAAATTAGTGGGTTACCGAGACGACTCCGGCAAAAAGGACTATCTGCACCGAGCCTTCTCGGATGCTCACAAGTCTCCGGCAAGCATCGTCATCCTGGATGACTTTGAGCGCTTGATTGGTTGGACCCCGATTGGTTCGCGATTCTCCAGCTTTATGCTGGAGGCATTGACCACCTTTATCAGGCTGAAGCCACCCAAGGTGAGTCCGATAACTCTCTGGTCTACATCATTTTGCAAGTCGAGCTAATTTATGGTTGCAGGGCCACCGCCTTCTCGTCTTTGTCACAACATCCAAGTTACCAGTGCTCCAGTCACTTGAGGTTGATGAAATATTTTCTGAAAAGATCGCCGTGCCTGCCGTGTCGAACTTGAATGAGCTGGGCATTGTGCTCCAGAACGCCTTTGACTCGGGAGACATCAACCAGGTTCTCAACACGGTGCGGCAACGAAGGGCAGGCTCAGACTCGGTGGGCGTGGGAATCAAGACGATTTTCGATCTTATTTTCCAGGCCAGGGCCTACGCATCCGGCGGATCGATGTCTGGTATTTTGGATACGTTCTCGGAGATTCTGCTTGAAAAGATGGAGGAGATGCGAGGCTAGAGTACAACAAGGCGCATCTGTATAGAGGCTAGACGTGTTATGATACAAGACGGGGAGGGCCCAGTCCTTCGCACTGGTCTCGACGGGTTCGAGATGATGGGGTTACGCGCAAAAGTATTGATTGATAGACTGCTGGCGTCAAGTCGCGTACGGGTAGACAGTTGTTCAATGACCGCGGCCGACGTCTCTTGACTCTACGTGCCATTTTGGTGGGCATATTGCTAGCTCCAATAAGTTGGATGATCTGGAGAAGCTGAACTACGCAGATGGCTCGACTCTTTCAACACACTCTCTGGTAACAGGCCACTTGGAAGGTCAAGGCTCGTCGAGTCTTTCACGCGTGGTCTGCAATAAATTCCTTTTGGCTGCTCGGCCAGTTTTCCCAAGTTTGTTAAAAAGCAAGTCGTCAGCTGGAGAAAATGTGACGGGAAACGTACGTTTTGATAGGCAAAGGCCCAAGAAGGCCGAGTGGTGTGGCCACGGTGAAGGCCCGAGGGCGGCTCGCGATTGGATGTCCTTCGGAGCAGGGCGGTAGGTCAAAGAGCGGGAGTGGAGGGGTCGGAAACGGCGGCCACAGCAGCACATTTTTTTTGGTTAGAAGGGCGGACTGAAGACTGATCTTACAAGAGGCTCATGATGTGCACTTGGTTGCTGTTGTCCCTCATCGCAAGCTTTCCACAACCACAATCATGTGGGTGTAGGGTAAGGCTCTCCCTCGAGCACGAGAAAGACGGCACCCGTGCGTGAGATGTGAATAGGATGGCGGGAGATGGACGACGCACGTTGGCTTGGCTCTACATCTGCACCTGCATGCAGAGCACGTCCTCGGTCGATTCCCAAGCTTGCCCACATGTGCTACCGTTGAGAGGGCGGACGATGCAGCGATAATGGCGTCGAGGCCCACGGAGCCCAGCCGCAACAGCCCAGATTATGTGTTGGTCCATGAGCGCAAACCAGCAGCCGCACACCGAAACTTGACGCCGCTGCACGCTGCCTCGCAGCGAGGCGCAGAAAGTCGCGAAGCAGAGGGCGGCTGGGCTGCGGCCGGCGAATCAAGGACGGCGAATAAAAGGCCTCGCCGGCGTCGGCCGTGTTTAAGGCCGGGCCGACTTGTCCATCGCGAGACTTGTGTGTCCTCGACGCCGTGTCTTTTCATTGGGCGGACACGAGACGGAGGTCCGGCGGTGGCCATCGTTTTTGCGTGCGTCTTGTTTTGGCTGGGCTGCTGCGTCCTGCCGGTTGGGAGTGGGTGGGGGCGGTATGGAGGGAGGGGGGATCCGGGCCGTCGGCGTGGCGGGGGGGCTAAAATACAGCAGCCGAGCAGACGCGCTCTTGTCGAATCCTCCAACTTACACCCTCGAAAATGCCATCGGCCGAGCCGCAGGCCGTCGTCAGCCCCGTGCCAAGGAAGACTTCTCACTTGTCCGACGCGCGCATCTCGGGAACCGGAGATCAAACGGGGACGATGACGGATAAACGGTTGAGTGGGAGAGACGCCCGACGGCCATTATCCGCAGAAGATGCAGACGCATGTCAGTGTGCGCGCGTCTGAGCCTGCATGTATGTCTCTTGAGCCTGTATCTTATGCACATCCGTACGCAATGCTGTAGTCGACTGCTCGCTCGAGAGAATTGACATGTCAGTGCCGTCATGTTGGTGCCGTCTCACCAAGAGGGTGCTACAGCCGCACACACTTACGAGGAATCCCCTTTCCCTCTTGATTTTAAGCTGGCCCGCGGATGCCTGCCGGCCAGCCGGACTGATGCACGTCGTGCGGTACCAAATGGTCTTGGGCCTCCCCGTCGAGCAGCCAATGCCGGCCGAGCAGGTCTGGCCACGGCTTGGGTAGCGGCATCTGGATATGCGCCTTGGCTACCTACCTTGACTCTTGACTATCTAGCTGACTGACCTACCGGCTGACCTACATAGGTAGGCATGCATAGTAGCAAAGCAGGTAGACTTTCAGCAAGTATTTCCCCGAATCCGCACCTTGGTCTTGAGCGTTGCCGTCTTCCCTTGGGCCCCTTGGCGTGTCAAGAGATGACGGCAACCAGACTCGGAGGACTTGCGTGAGGGCACGTCCCCGCTACCAAATTTCTCACGCGTGGTGCGTGTGAACCCGGCAATCTCATTTTTCATCTCTGCAATCAAGCCGCCATCTCATCATCGTCATGCGCGAGCCTGGCGTGGCTTGACGCGCGCGACCGGGGTCCCCTGCAACGCGCGGGCAGGCGAGCGAGGTACTTACAGATACGGAGAAAGTGCCCTCAAAGCTATGGGAAGACACAGCAATGAGCTTAGAGCAGGTCCCTTTTTGTACTCGGGCAGCCACGACGCCTCGGAAACGATTACAGCGAGCCGGTAAGAGAGGAGATTTGACAAGGACGCGGGTCGCAACAAACAGGGCAAACAGACACTCGCAGCAATATCCCGCAGGTTTCAGGCAAGAGCTGAGGCGCTGCAAAAGGCTCGCTCGTTTTCCGCTTGAATGAGCAGCTCGCTGCCTGCGTTGGCTGGTTGCAAAACTGTAGAAAGGGCACGCTGATGTCAATCTCCACCGCTTTACGCGTCGGCGCAATGCTCTTTCGTGTCCATAATACGTACAGACGTGGATTAAAACACAGCCCACGGCAGGCACTCTGATTCAATGCTTGGCGCAAGCTTTGGACAAACAAAACATGCGTCGGACGACACAATCACTGCTCGTGCATGGATCCCCCCCAGGCTGCTAGGCTGCGACCCGGGCCTGCGCGGAAAACATTCTCCGGGAGCGCCTCTCGTAAGCACCGCGAGCGGGTGCCGTTGCTTTTCGGCATCCATCTTGGCTGGCGATAGACTCTTGGCGTCGACTCATGGCCTCCCTCGTTATGGAGTCGAGGTCCATGGTGTTTGGTGCTTGGTTGGTGGTAGACGAGATTTGACTCTGGATGACGACCTTTTGTAGCTTGCCAGTACCGAGACTTGCATCATGGTCAAGACGGCAGCAAAGTCTCGGCCCCTTCTGTTCACGTACTCCTATCCCCAAGACCCCACGCTACAGTACTAGTACCGCTGGCCCCCTCCCCAAAGCCCTGCCATCCATGCCCTAGCGCCATGGGCCAGCTGATGGGATCCACCACGTTTATCACTCTCGGTGGGGTCCCCCGCCGGTCCTCATCGAGTGACGCCTTGGGAACAATAAACACAATTGGCTGGCTCTTTTCCCACTGCCTGGCTGCTGGCTGCCTGGGATGAGCCACGAGGCCCGAGTGCGAACACCGTACTGCGCACACCTGCCTGTCCAAGACATTCGAGGCGTCCGTGAATGGTCCAGCCCGTTCCTTTGGGACCTCGGAAAGATCCAGATCTCGCTTGGCCAAAGGCGAGCCCGTGAATCGCCAGCGCCCAACAATCAGGCTGTACGCCTGTGCCCTCGACCTTTGAATCGATCCTCGTCGATGCAGAAGACAGTAATTTGACAGTACCAGAAGGTAGACAGATCCCACGTGGATGCAATAATTAGCGTGCTCGCCTGGTCAGGCTTCCCGTACCGTCACCGTAGAGCTGCAGCCCGCACTGTACAGCATCCCGTAGCTTCCACGCATCGGCCCACACTCCCCTCTCTCTGCCGTCCTGCCAGGTCTAGCAGACAAGCAAGCAGCCCGTGCAAATTAAACAACGACAACCACCTCCGGGGCGAGTCTGTTCTGTATGCCCACGCGTCGCTCCTCCGCCTGTGGCCTGGCGATGCCTACAATCCTCTCCCCACGCCATCCGGCCCCGAATCCTCGGACCCGCCATCACGCCCTCACCTCCTTTTCGCCCTGTCCGCCATTCATGACGTCCCTCCGATAGCGCCGGCCCCCGTCCCTGTATGCACGGCGCTTCCCGAGCGGCAGCACCCTGCAACGTACGTGCTTTGCTAGCTCGTTGCCCCCCCAAAAAACCACTTCCCCCCCCCCAACTCAGGCTCGCTCCCTTGCCGCAAGACACGCGCTCCTCGGCCCACTTCTTCAAGAACGACCACGCCGTCTTTCCGATCTCGACCAGCTGCCACCTTCGGGGCCCCCCTTCCTTTGGACGCCCCTTGCGAGACAAAGTCCCGTACTGACGCTCATGTCCTCGGACAGCATCTTCGAATATCGAGCCTCCCGAGCTCCGGGCTGACTCCTGTTGGCCATGGAGGCCGTTGAATCTCGCGCCTCCGCGACGAGGCCACCGCCACTCAACCTGGGCAAGTCGACCTCGCTGCGAAAGCCCAGGTCGGCGGCGCCGCTCTCACCGAGCCGCCCGCACCGAGACGCAAATCTCAAAAGAACCCCCTCACGCAATCTCGACGCCACCGCCAGGAGGGATACGTCGGCCTCGAGACTGGCCAACAAGTCCACCACACGTGCGCCCTTGGCCGCGCCGAAGCCTCTGCTCCCCGTTACCGAACGACGCTCCTGCGAAGACAGAATCAGGCCTCGCGCCACAAGAGACACGGACGCCAACAAGTGGGATGTCGTGCCCGATGGCTCCTCAGCCGGTCGCGAGGGACGTCAGTTCACAGTTGCCAATGTGGGGAACAATGGCAGAATCTATTTGAGGTGCGTCTGGTCCATCTCGAGCCTTGCGCAGAGCGGAATGGCTTCAAGCCCCCTCTTATCCCCCGCGGCCCGACTGGAATGCTAATGGTTCGACGATCCCTAGACCTACGGTCCGTCCTGCCCACCAACGTGTTCCTCAGCCCAGCTTCGCCTTTCCCTTGACACCCCCCAGCACCGGCGGACTAGAGGCTCTGAGTCACGAAAAGCCAAAGGGTCGGAAAGAGGCAAAAAACAAAAACGGCCTCGAACTGCTACCGAGTCAATGGACACCGTCCCCGAGCACTTCGCCCCTAGCAGGCGGTGGCAACTACTTTTCAGGGTCTCGGATTCCCGCTAGGCCTACGAGACAACGCCGGGCCATGTCGGATAGCACTATGAACGACCCGAGCGTCATCAACGAACGAGATGGGGATGCCTTCAAGGTCGTCATCTCCAGACCCGGCGACGAGAAGCGTCCTCGGACAATGGAAGACCTGAATCCCGCCGCCGCCCCGACTCTAGACGTTAATATCCCCTCCTGGCGCATCGGGGAGCCGAGGTTCACGCTGAGGGGTACGCCCTTGATTCGAGGCTCGTCGTACGCTCCCACCGAAGAGCTGCACTCTGGCCCGTCCCTGCCCGACCGATCATCGAGGGCGACCAGCAGCCTCGCTCCCGAATCGCGACCAAGGAAACTCCGCCCCTTGGCTCTTCATCCCCCGCCTCATGGTCTTCTGGCGCAGAGAGGCGCGTCGGGATTGCCCTCGCCCCGTCTTTTACGATCAACTCACACATCGACCCATCTGGTTATTGAGTCTGAAATGTTTACCGAGCTGACCTTTAAACCTGCTTGTGATGACAGATCCATTGTTCGGTATTCTCCTTCTGGATCTGTGACCGCGGCGACCGCGCCCCGGCTCGTGGCGGAGATCACGTCACCAAGCTTCCTGGATTACGAACTAATTTCCGACTTCTTCCTTACCTTTCGATCCTTTCTCGATCCTACCGATTTGCTGCGGATGCTCGTCGCGCGACTACGCTGGTCCCTGATTCGCGACAACGAGGTTGGAACTATTGTTCGGGTGCGAACGTTCGTCGCAATCCGACATTGGATACTCAACTACTTTTTGGACGACTTTGTTCTCGAGTATGACCTGCGGGCTACATTTTGTCATCTGCTCAACGAATTTGTGGACGAAATCTCGCAAGATGCCGCAAGCTGCAAGGTTCAGCTCAAGATTCTTGCCGAACTCAAGAAGTGTTGGCGACGAGTATGCGCAGAGCACTGGGACGGGCCGCAGTTTGACGACTCCCTCGGCCCCGAAGTCCCCATCGCGCCTGGCGGCATCGCTGGGCAAAGAAACCCAAACCTCGACCCAGGCTACTGGGAGCGCGAAGGTGTCGAGCCGCCGCGGTTAGGTATTTTCCTACCGGTACCCAAGAGTTCGGCAGACTCTGTGAGTTTCTATCCTGACGGTGCAGCTGGAGCCCCAATAAGCGACTTCATCATCTTGGGTGACCGCCCGGGAACACCCGAGGGCCAAGTAATCGACGGCCAGGCTGCAGCGGACAGTGTCCCAGGTTCGCCGCTAAGCATGGCGAGTGTGGACGTCGTGTCTTGCTCGTTCCCAAGTAAGTTTACGAGGGCAAACAAGCCAGAGGCGATGCACCCGATGAATGCGCATCCCGTACCGTCAACATCAGTGACCTACGCATCTGGACAAGTTGCGACGACACCCAAGGTCCTCGCCGGCAAACGCGCTCGACCAAGTCAGTCGCATAAGCGAAACATAAGCATAAGCGACTCGTTGAGAGAGCACGGGTCTGACAAAGGTTCCTCCCAAGATCACGACTGCTCGACAACGTGGCCGTCTGCTGGAAGTCTGGTACGAGGCGATATACTCCCACCCAGTCAAGCCTTTGTGCATTATGACCCTCACGGATCCACCGACGGGGTCAATAGGTCAACAACCCTCTTCCATCCAAAGGGTCGTACCTTTACGGGCGAAAGAGCCGCGAACGGAGCCATGTCGGGGCATGGCATGAGAAAGCTACTTGGAAACGTCCGCCGCGCCCTCCGAACCCGCGGTCAGGCCTTCTCACCGTGGCATGCGCAGCTCATGGGGTTGACGCCCGTCGGGCCTTCTGGGGCGAGTTCACATAGACTTCCCGGCACTGCGATAGTTCCGCAAGATCCACCACGACACAATGGCGGTCGCCCTCCAGTCCGAATCGATCTCCTCGGCGCCGAAGTCGCTGAGGATTTCAAGAAGGCGATTCGCGAAGAGGAAGCTGCAGCCGAGGCTGACCGTCTGGGCTACATGGTGCCTCCAAATTCGGCACCCCCTTTTAGCAATCATCCTGAGTATTCTGCCGCACACATGGACTTCAGCACCTTCGACAGCTTGCCTCAGAACCAAAGACCCAGACCGGTTAGTGACATGGGAATCACTGTAGGAAGCAAGTCGATCGTTATAGTGGATGATACGCTACCCTTTGAGGTGACTTCGGCCCAAGGACGTAGCGCCAGGATCCTCAGTCCGCCCGCGGGCAATTATGGTGACACCTTCACCACTACTCGCCTCGACCCGACACCTCCGGATACGCCGCCAACCGTTTCCGAGAGAGGAAGCACCCAAAAGAGGCCCTCTTACCCTTCCAAACATGCCCAACTTACCCCTTTGCTCAATGCAGCTTTACCCCCTTTCATACCTGACATGGAAACTCTGGGAGAGGGCACGAGCACTCGTGAGTTGGGGCAAGCTGATTCGCAAATGCTTGCCGCGAATGGTGGTAAACCCAGTATGCAGACGGTCGGAACGTCACGGTTGCGCAGAGACAATCTATCGGCCGCAACACTACAGTCGCTTGATTCGATTGTCAACAGTCGATACGGATCCATTAACGGCAGCATCATACCGTCGTCTGCAGCCCCGAGCTTCCAAGCTGCGCCTGAGTCAAACGTATCCTTCACAGAAGACACATTCGACGCTCCAGAGCCCGCACCGCTACGTGTCCTACGTCGAAGACCAGGCGGCGACCTCAGGGCAGCAATAAGCGTTGGAGATTTGGATCGAGAATCGCTGCGACGTTCGCTATCTGTCGGCTCTCTGGCAACGTATACCGAGTCTGTACGAAGCTCCTACTTGCTCAACACTCGTCCAAACAGTGCAGGACGTACCGAATCCGTACCAAGTCTCACGCATCCTGGCCGGCGGGAGGTGTTCTCTCTAGGGCAGTTGGCTGAAAAGCCCAACGCCAATCACGTTTCGCTCCTGAATTCATGCTCCTCCAAGCCCATTATGCGCCCGTCATTCGAGAAGGAAGCGCAGTTTCTCGCCCAGATACCCGACGACGAGGATGATGGTGGTATCGAGTCTGCACTGCTTAAACTCGAGGGCAAGTATGAGAAGAAGCAGCCTGTGATGCACGCGAGCTCAGAAAAGCAGAACGTGATGGAAGACGCATTCGAGGGGAGCTCAACAGAAAGTGTGCGACATCGAGAAAAGAGAGCAAATCGCCGCATTCACGTCCTTGATGAACCAGTCATCGCCAAGGAGGAGGCTATCCCGCGTTCCTCTGGCCTCACGCTCGACTCGCGGCAGGGTTATATGGGCCCTAATGATGCTGGTTCCTTGCTCTCTGATGGCTCGCATGAGTCCTGTTACTCGATCCCCCTCCTTGAAAGGGGCTTCGCGGATGACGGCACCACTCCGACAGCGTCTCGGGAAAGGGCAGAGCAAGCCGTTGCACGCGGTTACAATGGTATTCATTCAGAGGATGGAGCTGGGGAGAATGCCAACATCGTTGGAAACGAGGCTTCCCGTTACCACTCTTTCAACATGATTCAGCAGGCCAACCGCATACAAAGGATCGAGTCCACCGACCCTGTGTCCTTCGCGGTGGATGGGCGGTCTTTGAGTGAAAGCCGCGTAAACGGCACCGATATTTCCTCTGAGATTTCCGGCGATGGCGACGATACACCGCGAAACCAAGGCGATAACCCCCTGTCGACTGATCGAGATCGTCTTGATATTCCTACGGCCACGTCTCGGGCGACTCCCACTCAAGATGCTGCACGCCAGTTGACACTCATCCAGGCCCTGGCAATGACTCCCCAGAACACATGTGGCATGGCACCCCCAAGACTTCCTCCTAATTATCCGCCACCGACACCTGAGCTATCTCCAATAGCTCTACAATCGCGAGACCAGATTCCCGTTGAACAGACCATTGATCCAAGCGACTGCATTGTCGAGGCACCTAAGCTCGGCATCGGTCCGTTACGCAAATACAACGTCCACCTTCCCTTCATCATGGCTTTTGATTCGGATGTTCTGGCTCAGCAACTCACCCTCATCGAAAAAGACGCCTTGAACGACATTGATTGGAAAGATCTCATTGACATGAAATGGAAGAACGCCACCCGGAGCGACTCCCGCTCATGGGTTGACTTCTTGCGCCACAGCGATGCGCAGGGGGTTGAGGTGGTTATTGCTCGATTCAACATCATGGTGAAATGGGCCATCTCAGAGATTGTCCTAACCCAGCAAATTGAGGAACGGGCTAGATGCATCGTCAAGCTCATTCACATTGCCTCGCACTGCCGCCGATACCGAAATTTTGCAACCTTGGCACAATTGACGATTGCCTTGTCAAGCAACGAGGTGTCGCGCCTCGCAAAGACGTGGCAGCTGGTACCTTCTCACGACACCTCAACACTCAACAGTCTCGAAAGCCTAATCACGCCGACGCGCAACTTTCACGCCATTCGCGCGGAAATGGAGATGGGATCAGACGCAGGCTGCATCCCATTTGTTGGCATCTACACTCACGATTTGCTGTACAATGCGCAGCGACCCTCGGAAATTGCCAGCTCACCGACGACTCCGCCACTCATCAACTTTGAGCGGTGCCGCATTGGAGCAGCTATCGTCAAAACCCTTCTTCGACTTTTGGAAGCGAGTACGCGCTATTCATTCGTACCCATTGAGGGTATCACGGAAAGATGTCTCTGGATAGGCGCTCTTAGTGACGAGGAGATTCGACGACGCTCTGATGGCATGGAATAGCCGGCGTCCAGAACAACCATTGTCCATGGAGGCGAACACAAGGGCACCGGCGATCTGGAGCAATTCTTCGCTCTTTCCAACCCCTGCTCATTCAACGTTCTTCCTGTCGCCAAGATCTACGTGACTAGTTTTGCCATGAGTCACCGGATCACTGATACCCAAAGGCATATATACACATTATGAAAGGACGCGTTCGGCATAGCGGTGTTATTTGGCTTTCCTTACCTTTGACTCTTGAGTCACGTCTATCGATACCCACCATTTCTTTCATATCGTCACGGTCGAGGCGCTCGGTTTGCTGGGACGCTCGCGTGCATTGTGCAGCCAGGAACCATGGCGATTGCACCCTTGCGTGGCTCACGCCCATTTCCTTTGTACAAACAGCGACGCGAATTTTCCCAACGCACCATCTTTTACGTCTATAGGGAAAGCTCAGAGCAGCGCGGTGTTTTGGCGATGATGGTGTCTTGCGTTATTAGGGCATGCCCGCCTTTCCTGGCTTGACTTCTGGATGTTCGTTGAGGAGGTTGATTCGTTTTCTTCGCTGCGCAATACCCATCTAGATACCGAAAGGTAACGAAGTTTAGTTGCATAAATCGAGGGCCTCAGCTAGAGGTGGAAATCAGCCGTTGTGCTTGCTCAGCTCAGTGTTCATGACATTTGATTGTGCCTTGTTCTGCTGTCTACGATGAGTGAAACCGTTCATCGCCGACTGCTTCTGTTGCGTCGAATAACACATGAATATGTGGTCGCCAATGCGTATATAAATCCAGGCGTAATTTACGCATTTCGCGTTCCAACGTGTTTCTGCCTACGCGTGCACCGACTTTAGCCTTCAAGTGGGCATGGACCAAGCTCAACGAGACCTGGGGTGGATTCGCAGACCAAGATTGCGTAGGCCAACTATCACGCCGAAGCAAGCAGCTCTGGTAACTTGTGTTGAGAAATTTTACCCCCCTTTTGTGGTGTCCTCACTCGGATGGCTATCAAGATCTTCACGCAACGGAAAAGAAAGTGCCTTTTAAAGGAAACAGTGGCGGGGCAACGGTCAAGTCCACCCCTTGTTGGCGAGCACAGGGCTTTCCCTCGTGTCCCGGCAAGTCCGGCGACGTCTCGTGGGGAGCGGCGAAGAGACGGCCCAAGAGCAGACCAGGCGACGAGTATCTTTCCCTCATAAGTACCCTTCCAAGTCGACCACGAAAATTTTCCATCACGGGGCACGGGATGCGGGGGCCCGGGGCTTTGAGAAGAATGAAGAAAAGAACGCCTTGCGACGACAAGATCCCCCCCTCCTTTTCCCCTTTCTGACATCCCATTACTATTTCAGTTGCAGCCACGCACCGAACCGCCCGTCGGGCATGGTGCTCTACCAAGAGGTGTTGGTGTCCTTGGCGGCGGCCTCGTTGGCCCACTCGGTGGTGGTGGTGGTGGCGGGAGCGGCAGCCCAGTCGCCGCCAGCCATCCCAGTCACCGCCAGCGGCAGCAGTGCCGGTCTCGATGGCGGCAGGGCCCTCCTCGTCGACGCCAGGAAGCTTCTCCTCGTCGACCTTGTCCTCGGCCTCGGCCTCAGGGTCGCGGTCTAGATGCGAGTGTCAGTTATTGCCCCCAAACCCTCAAAACGGGACGTCTCTCGGAACAAGAAAGAGGAGCGACGTACAGAAGTACAGATCGGGCATGACGTCCCAAGGAGTCTCGCGGTTGTAGATGGTGCCGCGGAGGCGGAGGACCTCACGGGCGAGCAGCCACCAGGTGGTGCCGATGGCGTTGCGACCCTTGTTGTTGGTGGGGATGGCAACGTCGACGTACTCGGTGGGGGAGTCGGTGTCGCAGAGGGCAATGACGGGAATGTTGACGTAACTGGCCTCCTTGATGGCCTGGGCGTCGGTGCGAGGGTCGGTGACGATGATCAGGCGGGGCTCCTTGAAGGAGCGGGTGATGTAGTTGGTGAAGCTACCGGGGGTGAAGCGACCGGCGATGGAAGAGGCGCCGGTGTGGGCGGCGAACTTGAGGACGGCACGCTGACCGTAGGGACGGGCAGAGATGACGCAGATGTCGGCGGGGTTGTCAATAGCGACGATGATGCGGGCCGCGAGGACGATCTTCTCCCTGGAAAGAGTGGAAAAAAGCTCACGTTAGCTCACGAAGCTCGACCCGGCGGCCACACGCCCAGGGAGACAAAGATGGCATCGCAAAACGTACCAGGTCTTGCCAATGTTGATGACGTTCACGCCGTCGGCGCGAGTCTTCCACAGGTAGGGCTCCATGTGAACCTGGAGGTTCTTGCTGCCGAGGTGGCACTGGGCCGCCAGGAGCATCTCAATGTCCTGGCTGGTGGCATTGAGGACCGAGGGCAGGTTGGAGGGGGCCATCTTGACTGATCTCTTTCGAAGAGAGGACGTGAACGGGGGATGAAAGAGAATGTGGCCGTTTGGTGCAGGACGCAGGATCGCAAAAAGTTCGCGAGAACTTCACGAAATTCACAAAGTGTGTGCGGCCGAGAGCCCTGAGGACGCTTGCCCTGAAATAGACTAGCGCATCTTGCCAGTCTCCATGGTCCGGGTCGGCGCCGCAATCACGTGTTTGAGCTGCTATTCCCTTTTAGGTAATCCATCAAACCTTCCCGTTTGGGGGTGTCTCTTTGTCATCAAGGTCGAGCTGGGGAAATTTTGAAGGCAGTTCGGCTCGGCCTCGACAGTCGAAGCATCATTTGCAGGCGCAGACATGCCGCCAAGATTAGAGGCGCTGCAGCGCCTTAGACCGCTCAATCGTAAGGATCCATATCACGTCATGCCTCACGTCGTCTCTGACCCTAAGCCTGACCTTAGTCTGCCTGCGGCCGGCGACCCGGACCGTTTCGCCCATATTCCCGCCTCTCGTGCAGGTCGCCAACCTCTCGCAGCGGGAGAAGAAGCGCAAGGGCAAGCAAGACCCGTACAAATGGGCACAGGCGCAGCAGCGCAAAAACGCCAGCCTCAAGCGGAGGCAGGAGCTCCAGGAGCAAAGGTCCGAGGCATGGGGCGATCCCCTCGTGGGCAAGAGGACACCCTTCGTCGAGTCGCTTGATTCGGCCGGGCAGAAGCCTACGAGCGACGTGAAGACCGATGCCATGGGAAAACCTTTGGAAGAGGCGCGCGAATTGCCGACCACTCCGGGCATGCGCAACTTCTTTCTCACCGACAAGGAGCTCGAGGAGGTGACCAAGCACGCGTTTGCTCTTACGAAGCCCATGGGTGGCGTCATCACTCATCAGCTCGGCCCCGATGCCGAAGAGACCGAGAAAACGCATCTGCAGAAGCACGAAAAAGCCGTCGAGGCGTTGCGGCGGATAACTTCGATGGAACACGGCAGCGCAAAGGATCGCTTCCACGCCAATGTTAGGCGGATCGTGGATGAGTTTGGCCGACACAAGACCGACGCCGTTCTCAAGCCGAAGCCGGACTCGATATCACCAAATACCCAGCCCAAGACTCCTCGCGCGGGTCCGGACACGGGGAGCTCCGAGGTCCAGATTGCCATTTTGACAGCCAAGATTAGAGCCTTGAACCAGGCGTTGGGGACCAACCGTGGCTACAAGGACAAACACAACAAGAGGAATTTGAGAGTGCTGGTGCACAAGCGCCAGAAGCTTCTCAGATATATGGAAAGGAAAGAGAGAGGAAGCGAGCGATGGACAAACATGATTGAAAAGTTGGGCATTACGCAGGCCATGTGGAAGGAGGAAATCACATTGTAGGAGACTGAAAAGGCTGTCCCTCTATGTACAATACCAAGCCAGTGACGGATGACGACCCGTTTGTTCGTCTGCATTATTCTTTCGCCTTCCGCCGAATGCGCCAAACGAGATACCCTTTCGTGCAAGCAATGACAGGTCGACGGCGGTGGTCTATAAGGCAAATCCTGGCAGAGCAATCAGAAAACGCTTATGAAGTTGCCGATGCGATCTTTTTGGTTTTGAGCTATGCACTCGGCAATCCACGTAATGTTTCGTATTTCCTGCGGCATGTCAGTCTGGGATCTTAGCTTGCGTCTTTATGATGGACCCATACCTGTTCTCTCAACTTGACCCAGGCATACACAACCGCGTAAGTGAACTGCCGTGTGAAAGCGCTCTTGGATATCTCCATTTCCTTCTGGTAGAACATGTCTTCTAGGGTTCTGCCATCGGACGAGCCTCCACCCATGTTACCTGGACCTGATGACCCGCCAAGGGACGCGGCATCGAAAAATGTCTTGTAGTCGTGAACGCCGTCCACAGCAAGGCGCACACCCTCTGGGTCTTCCGCGCGAGAGAGCATCAAGGTACCCTCGGGATACAGCTTGCCAAAGTTGGGATAGAGTTTCTTGCGATCTCCCTTATTCAACTCTGTCCCAAATGAGTTCAGGGTGATGTTGATGGCTCGTCGGTCGGCTTCAAACTCGAGAATCTCGGACATGACTTCTGCCGTCGGCGTGCCAGCCATGTCGGGATGC
Source organism: Hirsutella minnesotensis 3608 (assembly GCA_000956045.1). Lineage (NCBI taxonomy): Eukaryota > Fungi > Ascomycota > Sordariomycetes > Hypocreales > Ophiocordycipitaceae > Hirsutella > Hirsutella minnesotensis. The sequence goes on from KQ030498.1 coordinate 175,732, forward strand.
GTGTTGACAAACTTGTAAAAGTCTTCCAAATAGTTCTTGTAGAGGGTGTTTCGAACGATCTCGATATTGAGCTCATCTAGATCTTGGTGGCTAAGACTTCCCTTGAAGTACGGAGCGAGTGGTGTCTCGATGAGGACGCTGTTGTAGAGTTCCTCAATATTTGTCGCGACGCAGAGCACCGGCATCGTCTCGAACCAGCCAAGGGGGTGGCATCGCTCCAAGAGTTCCCGGGTGTCTCTTTCGTGTAGGGTGCCTGTGATGAGCAGAGCAACGTTGTCGATCATGTAGCCGTAGGTGACGTAGTCCATGAACGTCGCAAGAGATCCGACAGCGTTTGCGCGGACGTAGCGAAATTCGGAAATAAGTTTATCGGTCGTCTTGGAGGCGAGGCTAGAGGTGGACGGGTTCGGCGGCAGGGAGGCGAGGAAGTCGCCATACGCGGGACCGAGTTGAAGCTTGAGGTCTGCACCGGGAATCAGTACGGGACAATAGAGAAGACCGATAGAACGCACCGTCAATCGTTTCGCATTGTGTCAGGTTATTATAGGCAGGGCCGGTCAACAGACCGTTGCGATAACCTCGCACAATGCCCTCGACGTAGCTGTCATATGTCAGTCTCGGCCCAAAGTCCTGCAGGCCACGTCGCCGACTGACCCATTGTTGACATTGAAATATAGCCCCTCCATCTTTTCCGAATATCGCCTCGCAGGGTACTGGCGAGTGGTGCAGGCCTCGGTGCCTGTTCGACGAAGTTGGGGGTTGCTGGGTCTGGTTGCTTGCAGGAGGATGAATGGGTGCTTCGAAGCACCACCAGAGCGCCGCAGCAGTCGCAGGCCTTCGTCAGCGCAGTTGGCCGTCCTGTACGAAGTACATGGCGGCCCCACGTGAGTGGAGGGATCTGATCGGCAATTTGTAACGCCGATGTCCGGAGACATCCCACTTCCTGCAGGCCCATGACCAAAAATTTCGGGGTGGAGTGCAGAAGCTCTAGACTAAAAAATTTCCAAATTTTTGTGTCGTACCTGCGCACAACGTCTTGCTTCTTCGCGTACAAGAAGGAGCCAGAGCCCAATCAATCTGCGCAAGGTCTTTGGAGGGACAGACGACTGCCAAAATGTCTCTCTTCGTTCTCGCCGAGACGCCCGCGGGGTGAGTTTTGCCAGGCCCGCCGGACGAAGCGCATGGGTTTCGTCCAATTCGAAGCAAAGGCTAACGAGGAATCAGCTATGGCCTGTTCAAGGCGGCAGACAAGAAACTCTTCAAGAATGACGACCTCGCGGCCGAGCTTGGCCGCCCGGAGAAATTGGTCGAAATGTGAGGAGCATTGCCGAGCAGACCGCTAACGAATGGCTGACATTTCGGGACAGGCTCAAGTTGAAGAAATTTGTCAAGTTCGATAGCGCTGCCATGGCCCTTGAGGAGGCTGCGTCTCTCAAGGAAGGAAAGGTGCCAGAATTACTGACATCACTTCTGGAAGATCTGAAGGCCGAGAAGAAGGCGTCCTTGGCCGTCGCAGATGTAAAACTTGGCACCGCCATCTCGAATCTCCCCCAATTCAACATCTCCCCAGTAACCGGATCCAACACGATGGACGTTTTCCGAGGCATCCGCGAGCATCTTCCGTCTCTCATTCCCGGGCTCGCTCAAGAGAACATTGATCGCATGGCGCTCGGTCTTTCGCACTCGATTTCCCGACACAAACTCAAGTTCTCGGTTGACAAGATCGACTCCATGATTATCCAAGCAGTGCGGTTACTCGACGACATGGACAAAGACCTCAACGTTTTCGCCATGCGCACCAAGGAGTGGTACGGCTGGCACTTCCCTGAACTGGCCAAGATTCTCAACGACAACCTTGCATACGCGCGACTGATTATCGCTGCTGGCTTCCGCACCGACATTACCAAGACTGATCTCTCAGAGATCCTCCCAGAGGATACCGAGGAGGCCGTCAAGAAGGCTGCCGAAATGAGCATGGGCACTGAGATCACCGCAGACGATCTGCTCAACATCAAATCTCTCGCCGAGCAGGTTATTCAGTACACTGAGTACCGATCGCAGCTCTCCTCCTATCTTGAGAGCCGCATGCGTGCCATCGCCCCGAACTTGACCACCCTTGTCGGCTACCTGGTCGGTGCCAGACTCATCGCTCACGCGGGCTCCCTGATGAACCTCGCCAAGGCTCCTGGTTCCACCATTCAGATCCTCGGTGCCGAAAAGGCTCTCTTCCGCGCCCTCAAGACGAAGCACGACACGCCCAAATATGGTATTATTTACCACTCGTCACTTATTGGCCAGGCCAGCGGAAAGAACAAGGGTAAAATCGCCCGTATGCTGGCTGCCAAAACTGCTCTTGGTCTTCGCGTCGACGCGCTTGCCGATTACGAGGACGAGGACGAGGAGCAGAGATCTATTCTGGGTCTCAGCAGTCGTATCAAGCTTGAGAACCATCTGCGGAGACTTGAGGGCAAGCCTCTTCTGGCCAAGGGTACGACTATTGCTCCCTCTGGTGAGATCACGGCGCCCGGACAATTCACCCTGAAGGAGACGCGGCGGTACAATGTAGACGCAGATGGTGTTGGCGACGCCGCCGAGGCAACACCCAAGAAGATCAAGGAGAAGAAGTCCAAGAAGTCATTAATCGAAGTCGTTGAGGATCAACCCGACGAGGACATGAAGGACGAGGAGGACGATAGCGACGACGAGGACGCGAACGGCGCGACGCCCGCCAACAAGGTTGCCAAACTCTCCAGCGACGAGTACGAGCGCCTGGCAAAGCTTGCCGGCTTGTCTGCCAAGAAGTTCAAGCGAAAGTACGAGCGTGGCGACGTGCAAGTTAGCTCCGATGGCACTCCCAAGGTCTACAGCAAGAAGGAGCTGAAGAAGATGCGCAAGGCCGGTGAGAATGGCACCCCCGTCAAGTCCGAGACTCCCTCCAAGGTCAAGGCCGAGCCCGTGTCGGACAAGAAGAAGAAGCGGAAGCACGAGGACGACGAGGACGAGGCCGTCGAGGCCAAGAAGGAAAAGAAGCAGAAGAAGAAGAAGCGCCACTCGGAGGCCTAATGGAAGCCGCCAGGGCGAGCTTCGACGAGCGCTCGCTCATTGAGGAAGGCGGACGAGCATTAGGTCCCGGGAAGGAGGACCTGCATAAACATCCGCTATGTGTGGATCTGTGACGATACCTGAGGCTCTTGCAGCGGGGGTCCTTGTGGACTCTCTTGGCTCTTGAGCCTATTGCTGGCCGGCGTTTACGGTGGACATGTGAGGCATCTGGCGCGCAGGGTGTTTTTTCTCTCTCGTTTCAATCCATTCGCCCCGACCATCCTGTACGAGGCGGATCCTGCTTGGTTTCGAGGGGCTCTCGCTTGCGGTTGGATTGGCTTACGCGGGGCGAAGGTCAAGGCATTTGTGTTTGTACTTCAGAAAATTTGCATCTCACCAAGACGGCTTTTGATTCTAGGCTATAGGGCTCCGACTATCCGGTGATGTGACTATCGTGCGAGACAGCATAGTGGGTTCACAATGCCCAGACATTCGAAGCACAATAAGATGAGTGATTCGCACTACAACTCAACACTAGGTGAAAGACAAGACATTGACTTGATTTGTTTTACACGATGACAACACACTAGAAAAAGTAATGGTCCCAGCGAGCGATTGGGGGTATCCTTTGTGCAAAATAACAAAACGCTTCACCCTCGTCGACTGCCCAAGTCGCGAAAGTAGTCCAGAATACGGTGGAGAAAGCTGCTCCACGAAATGTCCCCCAATGCTGAGGCCTAGTCCTTCTTCGAGAGATAGGGAGGCCAAAATCTTGGATCATGAAATTCACGCGCACGATTAAAATTGAATTAAGCCGAATCATCAAATATTCTCAATGACGCGAGAGTTGATGGCCTGCATGAAGCCGGGATCCTGGCTGCCAAAGTCGGCCTGCTGACCGGCCGTCTCGCGGTTCGCCGCGTCGCCAGTCTGCTGCGAAGACATTGCGCTGAGAGCAGTGTTGATGTTCTGGTTGGAGCCCGGAAGGAAGATGACCTTGCTGTTGGCAGACTTGGCCATGGCTTGCATCGCCTCGAGGTAGCGGATCTGCATGGCGGGGGCTGAGCTCAGGATATCGGCAGCCTGGCGCATGAGCTTGGCGGATTCGACCTATACAATAGTGAGTATTGCGCCCGTTGAATCTTGTCCATGAGTGCAAGACGTACCTCGGCCTTGGCAGCGATAATCTTGCTTTCACCAATGCGCTTGCTCTGGGCCGCCATGGAGAGGGACTCTTGTAGTTCCTGGCTAAAGACAATGTCCTTGATGAGCATGCTCTCCACCTGGACACCCCAGCCGGCGGCGACGTCCTCAATGATCTCGCCAATGGACTGGGCAATCTCCTCGCGGCGCTCAATGACGTCCTGGAGAACGCGGGCGCCGACAACATGTCGCAGGGTGGTCTGGGTGCGCTCCATGAGTGCCTGGCGAACGTTTGAGATGCCAAATGCGGCGATGTGCGGTGCGACGATGTGGTAATAAATGACGGAGGTGAGGCGCAAGGTGACATTGTCCTTGGTCATGCACGTCTGCTCGGGCACCTCTGCGGTCTGGATCTTGACGTCAATCTGAATGAGCCTCTCACTGAGGGGATTGACGTTGACAAGACCGGGGTCGACGGCCTTGTAGAAGCGGCCAAACTTGGTGACGAGGCCGACATTGCCCTGGTGGACGTTCTTGTAGGGATTTGGCAGGCAGACGCAGCAGGGAATTGCGCCGAAGGCACCCACGCAGGAGCCCAACGTATTAACTTTGTACGCGAGTTAGACACTGAAGGTTTAGAGAGATTTAGCAGGGCAGGCATACTCATGCTACCGTACCAGCCCTTTGGGTTGGCGTCGTCGCCGACGAGGGACGCGTAACTGCGCTGAAGGTCTTCCTTCTTGGGAGGCTGCACCGTCATCTTGGACTGAGTCTGAAAACCGCCGCCAAAGCCGCCGGTGCTTTCCTGGTCGGGACCGGAAGCCGGCGCCTTGGACGAAGACCCGGCGCCGTTGACGGTTGACATGATGGGTTCCGTGGACGAGGTGAAGGAGGCCGTGGTTGCAACGGTCGCCGGTATCCTTTTCAACAATGGGCGGGCGCGCTTATGGAAGGGAGTTCCAAGAGTAAGTCGGGACTCAGAGTGAGAGGCGCAGCTCCGAGCGTATTTGGAGCTGTCGAGAGGCGACGACGACGGCTAGACGGCCTGGCGATGGTGGGCGCGAGTGGGGTTGGGGCAGAATAGGCTGTCAGACGGCGGCACAAACGAGTGTCAGACGGAGGCACAAACGAGGGGCGAGGGGACGATTGAGATGGTGTGGCAGGGTATCCAAGTAAGGCTAGAGTCGCGATGCGATGAGAGGGAAGGAGGCAGCTTCTACGGATGTGATGGGAAAGAAGGTGGGAAGGAGGGGGGGAACAAGAGACTGCTTATGTACTTTGTGCTTTGGGCTGGCGCGAGCGAACAGACGATGAACGAAGGAATAAGTTAGAGAGGCGTGCGGTGCTGCCAAGGCAATCTAGGCGGACTCGGGGCACGGCAGTGCAAGAGACGGTCGGCCGAGTAGGAAGCCATTACACGGCCACGAGCGCCCTGCGCATCGAGAAACCAATCCAATGACCATGGCGTTGTTATTTCCTGCTGCCTTGAGCGTACACAATACCTACATGGTCTCCCCGAGTTCACTTGCTGTTCCTCGTCTTCAAATCAAGAGCAAAATGTACATGCTCACGTCTCCAAACTGCCAAGCCAGGTAACTTGTACTCGCATCCACGTTTTGCTGTCCAAAGACTCCGGCTCGGCAACGCTTGGGCCGTGCGGGGGCGCTCCGGGGTGGTGGGATCACCGACGGCCGCAAAAAGGTCCCACTGTTTCCTAGGACGTAGCAGAGACTCGTCGCATCGGCAACGTGCGGGGCCCGGGTCTGGTAGTCGATACTTTTTGGCGCCGATTACCCGTCACCAACAACACCGTCACTGTAAAAGACATTGAGGTTGCGCCCTGCCTTTGGCGAGAGAGCACTCGCCTTATGCAAGGAGACGCAGCGGCCAAAATACTCGATGCAGTAAGCATGTCTGTCGCGGAGAGCCGGGCGCTGTACGCACATTTGCCGCGACACCACTCTGCTCAGTCACAAAGGCACGCCCCGAATACATTAGCACATCAAATCGCAGTATTCGAGGCAATGTACTCTGTCCCTGTCCCCGTCATCCATCCACGCAGCCTCATTCTGCTCGCTTCCCCTTGCCGGACGCGACGAATACGAGCGCAACCCGTCAAGGCCACGCGAATATCCCCCAAAAATGCAGTCCAACAGCAAAGGCCGAACGAAGCAGCCCCGATTACGGGTCAGCAGGCCGCAATACTGACGTCAATATCATCCATCATCCATCTAGGCAGCCAGCATATTCCCACAAAACGGGGCCGGCAAGATGCAGCGCCCCCAGGCTTCGAGAACAATTCCCTGCCCGGCCATTAGTGCTTCCAGTCCCATCGTCCGCAGATCACAAGCTGGCCTGCTCCCGTGACCGACCCGCTATGCCGCAGGCGGAGCTGCAACAAGCCCCAGAGGCGCGGCCCCCACTGCAACGACTGATGATTCTCCGAGGAGCTGACAATGGACCGGCAAAGACGACAAAAAGAGAGCAACCGGCAAAAGGAAACGGCCTACTAGGGCCCGTCCTTCACGCCCTGCTACCTCTCTCTTTCAGCGGAGGTACTACAGCGCGTCCCGTGCACTTTCGTGTTCGTGGGATACTTAATTTGCACCGATTGTTATTTTACGTGCCTTTTTTAGGGGCATCCCAGCTCGGAATCGACCTTGCGACCTCCAGGGCGTGGCGGTGTATCTGAAGCTTCGAGGCATGGCTTAATAGTAGACTTATACCGTTCCACCATGGACCTCTTTGGCTGCTGTTGAAGGGTGTTCTCATATTTGGGTATATAACTTGTAGCCCTTGTGGCGCCGAATAGGGCGCCGAACAGGGCTCTGGGAGTCTGAACAGGTGTTCAGGCAAGCCCATGGTCCGCTGCCGGAGGCTTGTAGGCGGTGCTCGCCAGCTGCCGAGTTGTCATAGATGGGGCCGATATATACCGCCTTGCTGACCCGCACAAGAAAGGCACGAGGCCACTCTTTTCCCCTTGCGGTAACATGGAGCGCTCTGCCTACGAAGCCGCCTTATACGATTGAGGATGATACCGAATTGCGCCCCGTAACGGACATGTTGGCTCCAAGTCTCGGCAAACGTATCTAGATGCCGGTCGTCCTGTTCTGTGCAACCCGAATGCGCCCATCTTTCATGTGACCAACGCCCCTCGCACAGCCACGGCTAGTCTGCCTGCCAAGGCATCTACATCCGCTTACCTCAAGCCCTGGATGAAGTTGGTCATCATTCATCATCGCTCAGGCGCAACAAGTCTTGGAGTTCAGCCTCGGCCGTACGCGAACAAAGCCATGGCATCTTTCCATAGCTTGATGATTCCATCCTCTCAATGTCTGCGTAACAAGTTTCTTCGTAGTCTTGCTCATCTGGTTCTTTCCCGCCACGAATCTTTCAGTCAAGGTTCGATTCCCCTGTGCAGACCCGTCCCTGTCATATTCATGTCCAGACGTCATCTTTCAAAAGCTCTCATGACAATATCTCTATCCTTTGTCCACTGTGCACCCTGCCTCACCGAATCTCAGGCTCGCGCATAAAATCCGGAATGGTGAACCCAGCATCGCCCGATTCAAGTCTTGCTGCAGCGAGCGACCTGACAATATCGCCTAGCCTGTCTCCAGAGTTTGCCTGGTCGGCCGCGGCCGCGGCATTGGAGACTGATGTATCCATGTCATCGCCTGGAGCGCTGCTCTCGCGGCCACCTCCATGCCCCGCCTCGGCATCAAAGGCGTAAATCTTGATGCCTCGCAAGTGCGTGTCCTTGCCATTCTGGTGATTCTCCAGTATCTGCATCTGCAGAACATATGAGACGAGAGTGTTTCCGTCGGGTTCGCCGCCGGCCCCAGCTATAGGAACCTGCTGCCATCCGACGGGGTTGTCGAGATTCATGGTTGCAAACTCAATGAGGCTATTCTCGCTGGTGCCAGACTTGAAGACGATTTTTGTCGGGGTGTAGGATTCATCCTCGCTGTAATCAACGAAGAAACGTATGTCACGAATACCCACCCGTTTGACAAAATAGACAGTCAGCCTATGAGGCTGAGGGCCGTCGGATCTAAGTAGCGGATTAGCATGCTGCCGTGCACAGAGCGTAGCCATCGAAGCATCCGTCTCATCTGGGGAACTCACTGCCAGTACTGCTTGAGGTCGTCGCTTCGGAGCTCTTCGACACCGTTTCCGGGTTTGTGGCTGCTGACTGTGAATCTGCCAAGGTTGGAGATTTCCTTTAGTCCAATGGCGGCAGGGTCGAACAAGGGAGCTGTTTCGTGGTCGTCGGCCGGCTCCTCGACACTGGTGTCCTCGATCTCGTAGTGCTCCTGGGACAGGACCTCCTCGTCCTCCCCATCGTCCTCACCTCCCTCATATGTCAAGTCATTGAGCCGGGGTTCCAGACCAGCACCCCCACGGGGCATGCCGAGGATGCTAATATCTGGCTCTGAGCTGGAATCGTCCGAGTCAAGGGGCATGCTGAGACGGGGATCGCCTCGAAAGTGCGTCGCTGGCAGAGGGGCTCGATTAGTAGCCGTCGAGTCCGCAGGCATCTCGCGCAGGGACTGCTGAAGTCGCGCTCGGTGGGCTTGGATGCTATTGAGCATGGCGGTGACTTCCATGTCTCGCAAGGCGAGAATACTGTCTCGGTGGCCAAGGACTTCTCTTAGGGCAGGGAGATTTTCCTTGTCGGCGGATGGCACTGGCCGAAAAGAGGGCTCTCTTGAGGTCAGAAGAAGGCCCTGGGGCGTTATGGGGAGCTCGCGCAGCGGTGGACGAGACGGACTTGGACTCGAAAGACGAGGAGGGCTTGGAGGCGGGGTGTCCCAGTTCTCGGGGCATAGCATCGTCTTATAACCTGACGAAGGAGAAGACGAGCTTGTGTGTGGTGAAAATCGCCAATACGAGGCGGACATGCGCATAGAGAAGGACAGGGTCATGGACCTTGGCAAGAAACGGGAAGACGGAGGGGGACGAAATGTTGGGACTTGCCGGGTGTCGTGGGTCAATGAACAGAGAGGAAGTGTGGCTGGTGACCAAAAAGGGAACAAGGCGTTTAGACTGTACAGAGGAGCAGCGCAAAGGTGAACGAGCAGGTGAAGAGGACGCGCGACAAGTCAAAGTTCCAACATCAAGTGTACAAACGAAACAGACCCGCCACTTACATCTGTGCAGGCGAAAAGGGTTGGGCGGCGGCTCTGCGGAAACGGGCAGCGGCGGCGACGAGTGGGCAGCCGCGTGGCGGAGCGACTGCTGCTGCAGTTGTTGCTGGTGGCCATGATGGTGATGGTGGTGATGGTGATGGTGATGATGGTGGTGATGGGGCCGCTGGCCGTTGTGGTTATAGTGCCTGGCAGCTGCCTGTTGCGGTGGCTGCCCAACGCCAGAGCCATCGTGCGCAGCGCTGCCGGCGTTAGTGGGCGTCACCTGCGAAGCCACGACGCGGCGCCCAGGGGCCTGCTGCTGCCCGTGTGCCCGGCCCTGTGCAGCCTGGTTGGGGGGCGTCGTCTGCGCAGGTCCGGTGCCTGGAGTCCCAGCAGCATTAGCGGGCAGGAGGCTGCCAGACCCCTGCCGTGGCCGTCCGAACCCCGAAGGTTCCATTAGGTTGGGAGGGGGATAGGAGTGGAGGCCCTTATGGCCGCTGGACGTTGCTGTAGCGCGCCGAGGGGCTGCAGGTATCGACGAAACTGAACAGCACAGTACCTTGCGCCGGCCTCCGATTCGAGCCAATAAATGCACAGTCGTGCGCCTCGTGAGCAAGAGTCCAGAGCGTCATGCCTGGAATGTTCATGGCCGGCTGCTCGTGGCCATGATCGAGCAGCTCATCATTCTTGTCATTTGTCTAACGCAAGAAGAACGCGACAGGAGTGACCGCGAATCATGTCTCCAAATTAACGCGATATCACGTGAGCAGTCCTTAATTCTCGGTCCCTCGATCCGCTATCCGCCGGCGCCGATAGTGGGGCGTCAAACCACCAACTTTCAACCTCCACGTCCTTTCCAACCTCGGTGTCGTTTCCCGGACTTCGCAATCGGTTGAAACTTGACATGCTCGGACAATGTCGTCGAGTATCTGAGATGACCGTTTATTCAAATGCCGGCCTTTTTAGGTGGATTGCTCCTCCGTCGAGTTCGACCGCTATCCTCATTGTCAATTTGTCTGGCCTTGATAGTCGACTTTGAAATATTCCATGTGACTTACATTGTCCATTTCCACACTCTCTTCTTTGTGCCGGTTTGACATACACCCTATGATAATGCGCGAAAGGCCATAGCCGATGAAGCCCAATCCCGCACCTACAAGGATCCAAAAGATTATCTCGCCCGCCGTGGCGGTTCCAAATGGAGATGCGGCCGTCATTCTGGATACGTAGGATCGAGTGTCGACATGCAAGGGTATCTGTTCGAAACCAAGTCCCTGGCCCAAGGAAGGGGAACTCGCTCGGTATTTACGTAGTGGCACATTTAGCAGTTACCATGGTCACCCGAATAACTCTACGTCACACGCTCACATCGTCAAAAGCATCTGTGATATGGGTGCTCTGATATTTGTGCCTCAGTGATAAACTCTTCCTAGTCTGGATATTCGCGTCTCGGTCATAACTTGTCCCCTAAACGTCACACCTGAATCAAAATCCGCCCGTCGTCCATGGTACTCGTACGCTCCGCTTAGTCCGTAAAATACAACGGAAACGTCATACCATGGCATTCGTCAGCTTATCCAGCAGAGAGGTCACAAGAGCATCGTCCAGATTGATCCTTACTGGCCCGTGAGGAGTGCCTCAGTAGCCGCAAACTCACGGCGGCGGCGCTCAAGCTCCGCCTCCCAGAGCCAAGGGAGGTTGCGCATCTCGCGGCCGAGAATCACGGCCACGAGGCAGATGCAAAAGGCGAATCCGACGATGAAGCCGATGCCAAAGTGCATGTAGTCGTTGAAAGCCATGCTGGGATGCTTCATCTCCTAAATCAGTCCCGCAATCCCCAAAACCACAAGAGTGACGCACTGGCGGCGGATTCGTCGGTAGAGGCGTGACACGGGAAGGGCTCCAGGGTTCAAGGCCTGGTAGCCAGCTGCCCAGTGGTTTAGCATGACGCGCTCATCGAGAGCGGGGATTCCATGGTCAGCCATACTCTTGATGCGGTTTCTGCCGCGTGGTTCAGGTCGAATAAGAGTCTTGAGATTGGTAGTTGGTGCTATGAGCTGCCTTAAGGCAAGCTGATTTTGCTGTTATCTTTGGTGATGGACTGTGTCGGACAAGATGTCTGACTTGCAGTGCTTTGATGCGGAACGGCTGGCCCGTTGCTGCTCGGTTGCGTATAGACCCCAGAGATCTAAAGCTGTCTTTGTTAGCCCGCGCTCAAGAAATTTTGGATGTGACGATAGAAACCAATAGGCTTACACTTTTCTCGGAAGCGAAGGCTACCGGGAGGGTGCGATGGTGCGCAGTCGATGTGCTTGACGGCGAGAGATTGTTTGGGTGAAGAAGGGAAAGAAGCTGGAGCAGGCTGGGAAACAAGTGAAGGGCCTTAAAAGGAGAAGCATCGGCAGCTGCGAGCTGCCTTGACGACTGGCGAGCATGGCCTGCCGCAAGGGGCACAATCACAGCCCATGACACATGACTCACTGCACGGCGTGCGGGATCTTTCAGGTGTCCATGATTTGAGGTGCCAGCTGCCGGACGCCAATCTTTCAGTCGCCGAGCTGTTTTCCTATTCGTATTATCGTGACGCATGGGCGTGGGCTCTCGAGCATGCAGAGCCTTGAAGTGAGGATGTGTCCAAGATGTGAACTCAGGCCGAGCCGTTCGGGCACAGATATCACTCCGTTTCCGACACCAAATCATCGTAAGATCGCATTGCCATGGGAACTTGCGCGAAATGTCACATCAAGGTCGCTGCGATTTTCTTTCGAGTTTGTTCATGCACCACGGTGATGAGCTGAAGAACTGCCATCGAGGGAAGGAACACTGCATCACGTGCTTGACACAATACTCTGCTGGTACGTCTCTTTCGTCTGACCTTCTTGTCCTACGATTACCAAGGACACATCACCATGATTTTTCTTCGAGGTCAATCACACAGACATTCTGCACCTATGTCGTCTACGCAATCCGATTATTTGGTCCTTGCCCGTTGAGTACCTCGTCACTTGGACCGGCATGGCCCACGGGTTGCAGCTCGAGATCCCGCTCCTACCATATCCTAGACTTCACGCAAGGATGATCAATTGCTGAGCACGGCCAAGACTATGGCCCAGAGCAAGCTTTGGTTCCCTGATGGCTTCCGCGGCCTCTCCATTCGACCAGGGCTGACACGGGTGCCATAATAGTATGGAAATAATGAATCTCTAGTCACTATGTATGCTTCCAGAATGCGCTTGGAGGTTGAAATAATGATCAAGGTTCGAATGCCGGTTCCATACATTCTCATCTGACAGCAACGCAGACTGATCATACTAGAGTCACATACTGCGGTCTAACGTATACTTGGACGGGGACTCAAGTGCATGCTCGCTTTACGCTCTGATCGCTTGTGAAACCTACGGATTCGCGGTGCAGGTTCTCGATCGTCTTCCCAGGAACAGACTCTGCATCCACCAAAGCATGTCGCCAGATGCACGAGACAGTGAGCCCTCCCAGTTTTATGATTTTGAGCTCGCGGTCTAAGAGTGAGACATGCCAGTGTTTCAAACCTTTTGCTGAAAAATGTGAAACGGACGGCTCAGTAGAACGAACAATCTCGAATTCGAATCATTTCTCATGTTCGCGGTACTGACACATCGCTTCGCTTCGCTACACATGCACCTTCGCTCTGGTAATTTGATTGTGAATCGTCATACAGCTGTGAATCAGGTATCTCCATACAGCAGCGCACTCAACGACCAAGAGGTCAGAAAGCACGTTAGAAGATGGCTTGGTTCAATGGTAATACAGAGCTACACAGAGATTATCCGACTGCTTCTCAAGTGTCTTATCAGACGTCTCTCATGGCCAAACTCCATGGAAGTCGCGCGCTTCTGATGGCATACTAGTGCTGAAACCCCTCGCCGTCTGTTGCTGGCCTAACGACTGTCGGGCATCTCAGAATCGAGGTATATTGAGCAAGAAGGATGTCAACCGACACAAATATGATAGGCCAATCAAAATGCTTGCCATGTAAGCTGAGCCCCTCAAATGAAAGTAGCGGTCATAGATTTTGACATGAGAACTCAAGGTGACTGCCATATTGATTTGGCCAACCGTGTCTGCTCGCCTTAAGCCATGTCGCCATAGCCCAAACAATGCTTGAAGAAGGAGCAGTACCACTAATCAGTGCGCACGGATATTCGACCTCTACCAGCTTCCCTTTTGCGACACGCCGACAATACTGCCGTTCATGGACTTCTTCAAATGCCATCCAGGACTCGCAAGTCGATTCGTCGATAACGATGTTTGGCCGCGGGATCATCAAAACCTCGGTATCTTCACTGGCTATCTGGAAACTTCTTAGGTCTAGCTGCCAGGTTTGTGGCAGCTGCGAGACCTTTCAAACGATGACAAGACATATATATATGTGTTTGACCGACGCGAAAAATATCGCGTCGGCTCCCATTCATGGTTAGGATCCTCTTGAAACGCCTGAACCAGACATACGAAATTTGGAAATGACCCAATAGGCGCGAATGAATCGAACGGTAAATGGGAAGGCTGGTGCTCGGTCCGGACATTGCGTGACAACGAGGCTTCTCGTGACAACCAGCCCTCTCTCTCTGCCTTGGGCGGATGATTTCCGCAACAGCTGCATTTAACTCAGTCGCCATCGAAAAAGACCTACGCGAGTCGTTCAAGATGTAGCATTAACGGTTCTCTCAGTATGTGTGTGAACCGCGCTTTCAAATGGCCGTGTCTAATGGCGCAGTCTCTTCCCAGATACACCCCATGCAGTTGGACGAAAACATTTATTTCGCCGATTGTCGACATTGTAGGCTTCCAAAAGAGCTGCTTGATCATCTCAAGTCTCTAATTAAGTGTATCGTCTTTCACAACAGACAACATCGTGTTATTGTCGCTGCCCTCTGCGTGTTCAAGTCGCATTCGCGTGGTCGGCATTTTGGTGAGCACATGTCTCAAATCCTCCAGCCAACCACGGTTGCCAGAAACGTAACTCGGCTGCATTTCAATGCCTCTGCAAAGCATGCAAGCGGCCCCTCTCAACTGGCTTTGGCACTGGTGGCTCCAAGGTCCTTTGCCTGCGAACTTCCTGGCCACTGATCGACGACACTATACTTGTCATTGTGCCGAGACAACGCGCCCCAGACAGGCTCCAAGTGGCATGGACGTATTCGCAGCATCTTCAAAATCCCAGGGACTAACCGGGTCGCAGATTTTAAGGGTCGTGTCTTCGCCGGTGCAATCCTGTCCACATCGTGCTCAACGTGAGGTTCATCTTGAGCTGTTGGGAACGGACCTCGACACACATTTTGGCCGCCGACCTTGGGAGCAGCCCATCTCAACTCCGTCGTTCCAATTCTCGTCCGCTTAAGCGCTAGATGGGAGCAGAGGCAGCGTCTCGCACCATGTCGAAGCGCCTTCCCTCTTCCAGGCATCCGCTGGGAATGCATGCCGGTCGACCATGGATCGACCTCCTCGAGGTTGTCGCCCCCTCACGCTTTCAAAATGCCAGCCTCCCGTTAGCCTGTTTTGCTCGCCAGTGTTCCATACATAACTTTGGTGGGCATCCCATTGCCTGCAGCTACCCGCACTTACATGCATCCTGCCGCTTCCCGCCCCTGCGGCTTGTCGTCTATACCTGTTCGCATTGCCGGTCGTCTGAGAAGAGGGCCAGAGGTTTCCCCAAGCAGCTTCTCGTCTGATTGGAGATTGGCATGGTTCCGGCTCAGATTTACTCATTATTACTTCACTCAGGAGCTGGGCAGGAAAGAGGACTCTTAAGAACTCCGTAGCCGACGGGTCATCGACTCATCATGGGCGGCATCCTCGAGGACGATTTATCCCGGCCTTACAACAAGTCCAACTATATACTGTCGCCGAGAGTGTTGCAAAAACGCTTCGTCGCGTTGCTAACTATCTTTTCCATCTTCATCACCGGCTTATTCGTCACTTCGGGTGGTCTGCGGGATGACTGCGGACATGGCAGTTTATGCAGTATGTCGAGGCTTCACCCAACAGCTTTTAAGCCATTCGGTACACAGCAGCATCGATACGACCATGGCCCAAGTCGGATCGTGCCCAGTCGTACGAAATCGCCAAGTCTGAGCCATGCATTGGGCTCTGATTGTCTCGAATTTCCCGACACGTCCCGCGTCCTGCTTGTCATGAAGACGGGAGCGACCGAGTTATACAGCAAGGTGCCCAATCAGATCATGGCTTCCCTCAAATGTCTGCCCGAGTTCTTCATTTTCAGCGACAAGGCGCAAAAAGTGGCAGGATACACCGTTTACGACAGCCTGGACAATATAACGTCTGAGATCAAGCACAAGAACAACGACTTTGAGCTGTACGATCGCCAGCAGTCGTGTCCTGTCGACCAGACGGCCTGCAACAAACACCACGAGGCCTCGCGACAAGGTTGGAATCTCGACAAGTACAAGAATATCCACATGGCGGAGAAGGCGTATGCTATGCGACCAGACTACGACTGGTATCTCTTTGTCGACGCCGACACCTACGTCTTTTGGCCTACACTAACGCAGTGGCTCGATAAATTGGATCCAACCGAGGCTCGGTACATTGGCAGCCTCGCATACATTGACGGCTTCCCCTTTGGCCACGGTGGCAGCGGCTACCTTTTGTCGCAAGCAGCCATGAAGCAGTTCTTCCACGAAAAGGGAAATGTTGCAAACCGGTGGGAGGAGCGTATTTCGAAGGAATGCTGCGGCGACTACGTCTTCTCGATAGCCCTCAAGAACGAGACGGATGTCGGCATCGAGAATGCGGTAAGTTGGAATTCTTCTGTGAGTCCCGCATACGCCGTAGGTTCTGACAGTCATGCAGTGGCCGACGATCAATGGCGAGAAGCCGTACACAATCCCATATTCTCCGAAAGAATGGTGCCAGCCCATCGCGACCATGCACCACGTCAGTGCCGAGGAAGTCTCGGATATCTACGCTTTTGAGAAGGAACGAGGTTTCGACAAGGCGATGCGCATCAAGGACCTATATCACCGATTCGTCAAAGAGCGAATGGTGGCAAGACGCGACAACTGGGACAACCTGAGCGAAAAGGTGTATTATCTGGACCCTTCTTCGTATCCATACGCCGATTGGGAACTCAGTCGCGCCAAGACCGAGGACCTCTCAGACCTAGAGAAGCGTGCTCACAAAAGCTTCGAGGACTGCCGGCGGGCCTGCTACAGCCTGGACCAGTGCTTCCAGTTCCGCTTCCACCATGGAATTTGCAGCGTGAGTTACAACTTTAAGCTCGGATACCCCACAAAGATAGAAAAGGAGGAGGACGAGCACTGGTCCTACCAAAGCGGGTGGAACCTGGAGAAGATTGAGCGATGGATCGAGGAACACGACAAATGTGACGACGTCGACTTTGCTCTCAAGGCGGGCATGCGAGCACTCGAGTATTTTGGTCCCGAGATACGATGAAGAACGAATGATGCAAGATTAAGTAAACGCGCCAACACGCGGCAACGGGTCGGCCGAGTCATTGCGGAACCGGGGCTCATCCGGAAACCCGGCGTCAGGGGGGGAGGGCTCTGGGCAAGGCCGAAACGGACGCCCAACGTCGAAAAGACCGACCACACGGGGAACGATGACGCAAGTCACTCAGAACTCTGCGATCCCCGGTTCCAATCCAGAGCCTGAGCCTTGAGGCGATATGGACGAGCCAGCGAGCGGCTTAAAGCGTGATGACGTCGAGGCATGCCTCCAGTTCCTGCGGACTGTCCACCCGAATGCAGTGTCAGGGCAAGAAGACGAGACACGGCTTTCATGGCGCAGACCGGGTGAAGGATGGGACCGATGGGTTACGTCGGGAAAGCGTTGCATGTACGAGCATGTGCGTGTATACCCGCCCGGCTGAAGGTTGTCTGAGCGTTTCGTGGACGCCACAGAGCAAAATGGTGGTTTGACGACATGACGGTGTAACTCGTATATTACGGCAGGAATCCGGCAGAAGCGGAAAGCGAGACATGATCAGGAGTAAAGGAGAGCAAGTATAAGTTTGCGGCGATGGAACCAGATTGCCTTGTATAGCAGGGACAGAGAGAAGCCGCACAGTGCGTCTGCAGCATACATCAACTTCAAGTTACAAAAGCGAACGGGTCAATTGATGCTTTTTACGGATCCATGACTGCGCCGCAGGGACGAAGTACAGAGTCGTGCATGTCGTATCACGTTTGCCTCGTGCATCCCACCGTGGCCATGTGCTTCTAGAAGACGCCGATGGAAGAGAGCCAGCCCCCTCTCCCTCTCGTTGCGGCGCGTCCCTGAGTCGCGACAAGTGGGCAAAGGGCCGGATGCATGACGGGTGTTGCAAGGAGGACACGACAAGAGACTGGCCGCATCTGCAGGGAGAGCGGCGGCAGCAGCGCTAGATGGGAACGGGGGAGGCGGCCCACACGGGGGAGAGAGGCTCCCAAGTCTCGACCTCCGACGGCGACGGCCCGCAGCCTGGCTGCTGGTGCGTGTGCCGAGCGGATTTCGGATGGAGACTGGTGCGGCTGGTGGAGATGGTAGCGAATGGAGGACGAAAATGATGCACGTATTCGTACGGCAGTCTACGAAGTGCCGACCGAGGCATGTACAGTAAAGCATGGCGCCCCTCGAAAGACTATTCTAGCTACTAGGTAGGTATCGGGGCGAATGCGTTTCCCACGGTGAAAAGTTGGTATGGAAATTGGAACAAGGAAAAAAACCAGGGGCTCCGAATCTGCGCGCTTTCGGCATGCAAGTAGGGTCAAGGGCGCCATTGGCCCATGATGTCAACACCTGCAGTCGCGAATACTTCCTACACCTACGAGGTATGAAGTACCTGACAGCGATAAGGGGTGGCCCGTCTCGTTGTGTTGGCCGGCCTCGCGGTGCAGTTGGCGGAGCAGCCGCCCGCGAGTGACGCGAGCGCAAGGGCAGGCCGACGGTTGAAATGAAGAGCAGCCCCGGGCTCCTTTTTTTTTGTTCTCCTACATGGGCAATTGGCGACCCCCATGCTGCACCCGTCCATCGTGCCGAGCGACGACCCCTTGGATTTTCTTGCGGCAGCACAGTCCAGCACAGTGTCGTCAAAGGCCATTGCGTTACTGTGGCAGAGGGAGGGCTGGGGTGTGGGTGCAGTAAAACGTACCTGCGAGCCCCCTCACACGCTCCCGTATCCAAGTGCTGCGGCGTGACGTAGGCATGCAGAGGAGTCGGCGGACTCTTTGATCAGAACGTGATTGCATTTTTGGTCTGGTATCAAACCGCCGAGGGTGGTTTGAGTGTCAAGACGTAGGAAGAATGGTATTTTTGCTGCCCTTGGTAGAGAGAGGCCTGCTGCAAGTGACGAGTTGGCACGAAAACGCCCCAAACGTGGCTCGTCTTTTTGGTCGCCGGCAGTTAGCGACATCAAAGTGTGTGGGCCGGCGACTCTAAAGCGGTACGTAGCCTGTAGATCGCAACCGACACGGCCGTTTTCCCGCTAGGGCTCCCGAGAGCCACGGTGTCTAGGAGCAGGAGATGACTACGAGCAAGCTGGAGATTGCCTGCCGACCTAGGTACCTCTAGTTACTGTAGGCCACGGTACAGTAGGTAATTGAGCCGTCTGCCGATGTTGCGCTCGGCGCGAGAGAGGCTCGTCTTTCTTGATCCGGCACCTCGCCGTCATTTAGACTTGGCGCCGTCCGTCTCGCCGGGGGTGCAAAAGTTGGTCCAGGCTTTTGATGCACGCCTCGAGCCTGTCCTGCGTGCCCACTGCCAAGAACCCGGACAGAAATGGGGTTCATTAGCCTTTATTCGGTGCTGGCAGATGACGATTCCTTGCGCGATGCGGGCGAGCTCGGGGGACGACCAGGCGCCGTGGGTAAATGCGAAATGCCCGGCGTCGGACAAGCAGAGACGAGAAGGATCCCCTGACTTGCACTGCGCATGCGATGCTGAGCAGCAGACTGCATCCAGTCCATCTAGGGCTGCAAAGAGTGTCTACGGGACGACGGCGACCGTCATGTACCAGAGACATGGGTCACGGCGGTACCTTTTGCAGGTCTCTTGTCCCAATCACGAATCCATCAGATACCTTACAGAACAGGGTGCTCCTTTTCATCTCGGGTTCGCCATGTCCAAATCAAACAAACCCCCGTGCATTACATTAATGCGGCCCCATCACCTCCTCGGCCGCGCCCCCTTCCCTCCAATCGATCGTCTCCCGGCACCGTCAATGGGACTCGTCATCCGCCATATCTCGTACCGTAATGTAGGAGCTCCGAATTCTCGCCAGTCCAGCCGCACCGTCTGCTTTTCCTTCTCTTTATCCGCCTGCGCGTGACCAACCGCCCGCCACTCGCCGGCGTGACGATTCGTGCATGTGTAAGAGAGAGGGGGCAGATGAGCTTTGTCGACTGCGCAGAGTCTCACAGCGTAGCAGCGCAGCTGAGGCACCCTCGAACCGTGAAGCAATCAAGGCGATACTCGCGCACCTCTAAACTCGTTAAAATGCTCTACCAGGTACCCAAGTAGCTTGAGGCACTTCACGATACTGGCGCCTCATGGGCTCCTGCCCGGAGGGGGCTCGGGGTTTTGCTATGGCGCGCAGGAAAGTGCTGCCCCGCTATTTCCCATCTTCGACCTCCCCCTATCCACTTCGTACACCCGGGCCCGTACAAACTTATACTGTGCCCTGTACATTCATTATTCATGCCTCGAAGTCGTCTGTGTTTGCTGGCCAGTGAATGCTATGCATATTATACTGTACTGACCATGGGCGCCTTAGACGCCTCGATTCGCCCGACATTTTGACGCCATCAAGTCGAAACCAGGCAGCTGCTCACGCTCACGGCACCCGCGCACAGCACTCTCCGAGCCATTCAAGCAGTGTCCCCCCGATTACACGGAGCACGAGCACCGCAGCTCCCGTCTGCTGCAGGTGACGGGCTGTACCGTGTCACACGGAGTACTTGTTCCCCGAAGCGCACCCCTCTCCCCCTCCTTCCGCACTCCCCTCCCCTCGAGGGTTGTCAGTGTCAGTCGTCAAGAGAGGGGATGAACCTCCCGTAGCACTACCACGCACACCTACCTACTGTACTATTCGGCACCGTACGGCACTCCATTTCCCTGACGAGTCCTTGGGCTACCCCTTGGCGTCCGGGGAAAAGGGAGCCAGCATACGAGCGGCCACCTGCTAACCGCAGCGAGCCTTGAATCACTGGAAGCTGCCGCCCGCGACCTGCCGACGTGCCAGGAACGGCACTGTTACCCCCCCCCTTACAGTCCTACACCCTCCTACCTGTGCATGCTTCGCGCATGCCTCCAAACCCTACATTACCGCGTCTCCTTCTTCCTCGACTCCCGCGCACGCCTTCTCTCCTCCTCCTCCCAAACCTTCCGAGCCCGCCTTATCCCTCTCGCTTCGTCTCGCCTCGCCAAACCACGTCCATACTCGCGACCGTCGTCTACCTGCGGCTATACGTACCGAGCAGCCAAACAATCTTCAGCAAACAGTCTTTGTTGCCTCATCAATACCCCGATCTCCTCTCTCCCTCCCCATCTTCTTCGTTGCACGTCTCTTCAGCCCCCAGCCAGCGTACAATAGACACGCATTCGCCGCGATCCGCATTCGCAATATCGACTTCATCTAACTCACAATGACCGACGCTGAGCTCGACCGTGACTGGCAGCCCAATGGACGCCGTCCCCAGTCGTACGTGGTCTTCACACGCCTACGCCCCTTGCCCCTTCGGCTTTTTTGGAGAGCGTGTCCTGTCCCTGACACGATTGGCTAACGTTGCCTCTCATCTCATAGTACCATTGCTCGCTCCTTCTCCGACGAGCTCGTGGACATCTTCCGCATCGACAACTCCCTTACAGATCTCGACCAGCAAGTCTCTCAAAGGTTCGTTCCGCGACCCTCGTAGCGCAAATAGCCCTTTGTCCACGATTCGACGCTAACCAGTGTGCGCGACTCGCCGTTTTCACGACCACAGAAGACAGACTGTTGGCAAAAACACGCAGGAGCTAGCCGATATCGAAGCTCGCATCCGCGAGATGGAAGAACGTCTTCTTCGCAGCGGGCAATCTCACCCCGCCCTCAAGACTGGCGCCTCATCCTCCCCCCAGAGGCGGGCTGACGCGCCGCCGGCGCCACCCACCAGAGATGACGGCAAGTCGTGGTCACGACCTGGCACAGCCAAGGCCAACCAGGCAGCCCCAAGTTCCGGCAATATGCCTCCGACTCCTGGAGCCAGCGAAGGTAAGTTCTCTATACTCTACGTCACGTGCCATGCAGAGCCACAGTAGCTAACATTTGCTCTCGATCGCAGACGGTAACGGCGAATAATGAAGCTACGTCAAAGCGCCGCCATGTCCTGCGCGCGCCATCCAATTCGAAGTCAGAGCCGCTTACCACAACGCTCGCCTCTTGAAAGATCTAATAGCGGCCTTGTCTTTGGTGATTCCCCCTCTATTTCTTTTAAATCTGCATGGGCAGGGAGACCAGGGATATCCGCACACCGCCGATTCCCCTTCAACTACATCGTCTCCAATCAGACGATCTTCCCCGGAGTTTGGCAGGTGTTATAGGATTGTCGTTCCTCTGGCACGGCCGCCGTTGTCGCTTGCAACCGATCTTCGCAACAATAACCTGGTTTGCGTTTGTCAAATTATATCGCCCTCGGTGGGGGGTATCTCTGCATCAGTCGCTCGTCGTGTATGACGTTTGCCAGCCAGACGGGAGGTGACATGCATTCTAAGCTCTCTCAGGAAATGCGACGGACATGGCAACCAGAAGCTGCGACTGATGTGCTGGCGTTGAGATCAGGTTCTGGGTTTGGCGAGGAGTCAAATTGTATATATCATTTTAGGATGATGGCAATGGTTGAGTCCTTTTGTCCTTTGCCCAAGGCTTGGCCTTGTTCATCTTGAGGCGCCTCTCTCAGCATGGCCATTTCTCACATTACACGACCCAGTGCACGTCACCTTGCCGCCGCGCCCGCTCGAGCACGCATCCTTTCCCCTCCGCCGGCTACACACTCTTACGGCACTCGGCCCTCTATATTGGAAGGGTGATGATGGGCGCACATGTGAAACGGCCGGGATTATTCGACCCTATTACAGTACATCTAAGAGCAGCCGTTGTCGCCTAGATGCTAAAAACCAACATCATGCAATATCTTATTGGCGAAGCCGATCCGACCCTCTTCCATGTCAAAGGCCACAAACAATGCCTTTAACATCACGTCCCCTATAATCGCCCCGCCTAGGTGCCCCGAGCTCTGCAACCCTCCCCAGCAAACAGAGGGATCCTGCTGAGTCGGCCCATAATTGAGGTAGCTTCCAGGAACTCTGAGCACGCGCTGGGTGCCCGGTAGCTTCATGAGGAGGTCGGGAAGCTTGGCAGTCATTGCGCACGGAAAGCGATAGGAGCCGTGCACCAGTGAGGCATGCCCACCAGGAACGTCTTTCCAATACAGGTCCACCAATTCTCCAGGGAGAAATAGGAGCGATGTGCCGGTGTCGATGATTGCCTCAAATTTATGATACAGCCAGGCAGTCTTATTGCCCGTCCACGCTGTTAGGTCCAACTCAATGCTCCAGTGCGGGCTCGCCGGATTACTCTTGATCCAGGTGAGTTTCTCCAAGGGCACGCTGGCATCAATGTGTCCGAAGTCGAATCGACTCGTCGCGTTCCTTCGCAAGTCGACGGCAAAGACTGGCGCCTCCAAGTGACGCCTGAGAACGGAGAGGAAGGTTGGTTCTGGCGGTTGGATATTATTGTCCAATTGCTTGGCGAGACCCATGATGCCGCTGAACCCCGTCTCGAGCTCGAAGGAATGCGATAGCATGGCCGCCGACTCAACAAGGGCATCATTGACTTCGATTCCGCCCATTCGAATGGTGTCGCGATAAACGATACCGACCGCGTTGCTCTCGTCAGCTACTACCGTGTCAGCCCATGTGATTTAACCTTGGATGTCAGGAAGCTTCTCACCGTATCGAATGTTCCACATGGCCTTGTCAACCGGGTGTGCTGTTGTTGACGCGCTGGGATCATAAGGCGGTGCCCAAGGGCCACGTTGGTTGACCCGGTATTTCGTGTCAGTGGAGTGAACCCAGCTGTCGAGACCGGCAGGTTAGTATGCTCAGATGAACTTCATTTCAAGAGTCTTGAGGCACTCACACATCCGAGGATCCAGTGTCCAACGCCATCTTGATCCTTTGTGGTGGGTTACCGATCTCGATATCTGCTACATAGATCTCATCATGCGGCAGAGGCTGAACTTCGATCAGGCTGCCTATAATGGGAAGAATCATGACGTTAGCTAACACACCGACCAAGGTTTCGAGTATCTTCAACATACCGCCTTGGGCGAGGGAAAACATGTGGGCGGCTTCATGGGGGACACCACTCCCCCACTTGCGATGTGCCGCGGCCCATTCGTTGAGGAAGTCTCGCCTATGGTGCTGTTTCTTGGTGACCGCCAAAGAGAAGCTATTGCCTGCAAAGCCTCGAGGTTTCAAGGGAGTTGCGAGCGCGATCAAGGCGACCGCCAAGATGGCAATGAGGAGACTAAAGGCGTTCATGTCCCCGAGATACAAGGAGAGCGTCTCTGAGACTGGGTGTTGCTGGGCATAGGCAAGGTGCGATCAGACGATGATGGGGTATTTGCCCGTGTCGGTCTATGAGGAGGTGGCTGACGCGGTGCAAACAGGTGTAAGAGAAACCGTGGACCTGCTGAGTGACTCGGCCGACTCGTTGTGCTGGCTTGTGCTTGATCAATGTCCTCACAAGCCTGCCTGGTCCCGGCTCATGTCGGTTTTCGAAGGCTCTGGCGTTGATGGAAGACTGGATCTGGCTCAAGACGAAGACGAGGCGTCACGGGACGGAAGGAGAGCGCGCAAACGGAGAAGTCGAGCTCGAACGCACCTGCCCGCTGAACAATAGTAAAGCCTGGCATGGCACCTGTGGTCAGGCAACAAGGCCTCAACTCATGTTGCACGTGGGAAAGGCGGCCCCCGAGAACGGACCAGCAGCACAGAATATTTTAGAATATCAATTATGCCACGAACTCGCTCACAATAGCTCTCTCGCAAACAGTCAATAACCCGCCATGAGGGGCCGACGGCACAAATTCCACGGCTGGAAAATGTCACAGGAAACGAGACGAATAACAGACCAAAAGTCGAACTCGTCCAATCGCCTCCGCTCCGGCTCTGCGCAACACAGGCATCTCGAAACTCGTCCCGGCCCCTGTGCAACGACGAAATCCAAGATACGGTTTGTATCCCACGCCCTTCAACGCTCATCACCCGCAGCCAGCCTCCCACGCTACGAATCATATCGAATGCCAAGAAATCAAAGGCTAGACGGCCTCGGCGTATTGCGTTGTTTTGCTCCCATGATCGAAACGTATAGGATGCCTGTGGGCTGGTACACACGAATTTGTTATCCTTTTCTTGATATTCACCGAGATGGATCCAGAAACTATTTCCGATTCTCGAGCGCGGCGTTCATCTCCTCACTCCAGCATGTGTCGTCGTTCTTTGGACAAACCTGCGGGCGACGATGCACCATTGGGACAGAAAGAAGCGGGACGAGGAGGAAAGCAAGTAAAAATGTATTACTCGGACAGAGGGTTTGGCGTACTTTGGTCTCGCTATGTTGTCCATTTGCGTCCGGGGCATTCGATGAGAGTACGGACTGATGGTCGAGAGTATGGGGTGGGTGATATGACTGCTAAGTGTATTTCTCTGACACCTTGATCTACGCTATCTATAATGTCGACTGGCATATTGTCGTCAGGTTGACCTTCGTTGCCCGCTTCGGCGATGACCCTCTGTATCGTCGAGGCTTCCGAGCTCGGGTAGAAAGTTGGTGTTGAGTATGACCTAGGTTCCGGAATGGCAGCTGAGCTGGCCGAAAACGAAAGTATAGCGGAGGCTGAGCACTGCCCTCACTACTCGGCCATCTCAAGGTAAATGAACGTGGCGCATCGCAATATTGAAGGCTGACGAAGTTAGAGGCACCAGAGGCACCAGAAGAAGCAGAGGCGATGGAGGAAGTGGTGGAACTTGGAAGTACAATAGGAATGATGCTTGCCGCGGTGCCAATGATGGTGATGCGAGTGCATGGATAGGCCATACAATCCCAGTCCGGGGCAACATAGTCCTCGCCTACCAAATCATGTCTTGTTTCATAGCCTCGAGGCCCTCGTCTCAAGTACGCAATGCTTTACAATACACATGGGTCTCATTTGTCTATAGGTGAATCGGCCCCAACCCAATTCCAATCATTAAGAACGCACCGCTACAGTTCGTCGTGCTTTTGCGTCTCGCTCTTGGCGCTCTTGGCGCTCTTGGCGGCCTTGTCGTCCTTCTTGTCCTTGCTGTCCCTGGCGGCCTCCATCTTCTTGAGCTGCTCCATCATCTTCTTGAGGTCCTCGTCTGACAATTTGCCGGTTCCGTCGCCAAACTTGATTTTGTCCTCGGCGTCATCGGTTCCCTTTGCCTTGGACTTCTTCTTGCCAGCGCCTTTGGTGGCCTTTTTGGTCTTGG
Organism: Hirsutella minnesotensis 3608; assembly: GCA_000956045.1. NCBI lineage: Eukaryota > Fungi > Ascomycota > Sordariomycetes > Hypocreales > Ophiocordycipitaceae > Hirsutella > Hirsutella minnesotensis. The sequence goes on from KQ030498.1 coordinate 201,594, forward strand.
CCTCGAGGTTCTTCATGCCCTTGAACGCCACTTCCATGCCCACCTTGTCGAGCTTCTGCTGCTTGGCGGTAAGATCCTTGGCCAGGAGGACTGGCGCTGCCGTCAGAGGAAGGGCATCTTGGCGCGCTTCCATGTCGGTCAGCCACTTTGAAGTAGACTTGTAGAGCTTTTCGAGCTCCTCAATGTCTTCCTTCTTGTAGAGCGGAGGAGGAGGGCCTGCTGGCTCTGCTTGAGGCTTCTCCTTCTTGTCGTCGGTAGTGGGAGGACTGTCGTCATCCTCTAGGCCGTCAAAATCGCCGCTCGAGGCTGCGGGTGCGCTGGATGTCGCCGATGGATCTGCGGAGCCAGCCGACGATGCAGTAGCCTGCCACTGCTCGTAGTCTGAAATTTGCTTCCGTAAGCTGTCAACGAAGAAGGATGTCTGATTCATCAAGCTCTTGAGCGATTTGACGAGTTCAGGTCGTTTTTCGGCCTCTTCCATCCTGGTCTGGATGGGCGAGACAAGATCCTGAAGAACCTTAAGCTTGGCCTTGAGCTCCTCCTTGGTAGCATCGGCACCACCCTCGTACAGCCAGTCGCCGATCTCGCTCGCCTTTTCAGACAATTTTGCGCGCTCTTGTTCTGTTGATCTCGAGATGAATGAATCTCCTTCAAGCATGTCGCGCACCTTGTATGTGTACCCTTCAAGTATGTTGAGTGCCTCTTCTCGCTGAATCCTAGCCTTGTCTGAAGCCACGAATGACTTGAGTCGGTCCTTGACTTTGGTCAATTCCGCTTTGGTCAGCGAAGGGGTGCCAGCGTTTTCAACTAGGATCTGGACAGGAATTGTGACAATCTCCTTTCTCTTCTTCACTTCGGCTTTCGCCTCGGCATCTGCGCCTTCCGTCTGCTTGTCAGCCTCGGCTTTCTTCGTATCGGCAGAGGCTGTCGAGGAAGCGGCTTCGGCGACCGAGGAGGAGGACGAGGATACGGATGACGACGAGGAAGCCGTGGAAGACTTGGCATCTTCCTTCAGGACCTCTTCTGATCCCTCGGTTTTGTTGTCCTGATTCCCGTCTACATCCTTGAGAGGTTGCTGCTCCTTTTTGCCAAACCCAAACAAGTTCTTGACGCCATCCACAAAGCCTTCCTTCTCAGGCACTTCGGCTTCACATTCGACAACAGCCTTCGCGATTTGGACCTCGCCGTTTTCTGAGCTCAGCTTGACTGCGACCTTGAATGTAACATCCGACTCGACGCATGATGGATAACGCTCCTTCATGGCGGCTATTGTGGCTGTCAAATTTTTCGTAGTAACAGTTTTGACATCTCTGTCTTCCGATCCAACCTGCTGGTAAAAAGTGATGGGGAAATCGGACTGCTCCGAAAATGACATTTCTTTGGGCGGGCCACCCATCGGTGAGTTAGCCGTCCAGAGCCGTTGTCGGTGTTGCTTATCCTTGCTGCCTGTCCATTTCAAGCCGGCCTGATACATTGATCCTTCGGAGATTCTGATTTCCTTAACACGGAAGCTGGGGCTGAGCTCGGCGGCGCGGAAACCTGCGCCGAACACGGCGGCCTCGTCGGCGTTGACGTTGGAGCGAATCTTGTCGGCGGAGCCGACAGCCTTCTCGAGTGCTTTCTGGACAAAAGGAGTTCGGGATGCTCCTCCGTGAAGAATGATGGACGTCAAGTCATCCAACTCGATCGAGGACATGCTCATGGCATCCTTGATGACATTGCCAACCCGGTCGGCATGCTTCTCCGCCATTTTCTCAAAATTAGCGCGGGTAAGCTTATACTTGAAATCGACACCCTCATACAAGCCCTCAAAGCTCGCGTACGTATCCTGGTTGGCGCTAAGAACGTGGCGCACTCGTTCGGCCTCCTTTGCGAGCTTTGCCATGGCGCGTCCATGGGACTTGACGCCTTCTGCGGTCACAGAAACGGCCTTTGCGCTTGGAGAGTCGACGAACCGGGCAATCATGTCGTCCATGATGAGGTAGTTGAGCGAGTCGCCACCTAGGCTCCTGTCCCATCCACTGCCGAGAGATCGAACTTCCTGAACCGTCTTGTTGAACTTGCCAACATCCTTGACGGAGCGGCCTTGGAAGCGCATAACGGTTGCACTGGTCGATCCAGCACCCATGTCGAACACCATGTGATATTCCGGCTTTGCACCTTCGTTGATATTGGGGAATTGCCTGCTCGTGGCGTAATTCAGACCGACAGCCAATCCATCGCTGATGAGACCAAGAGCCTTTAGACCGGCAAGCTCGGCAGCGCTCTGTATGGCTCGCTTTTCCTCGGCTGTATAGAAGGGAGGTACCGTCAAGACGATTGAGCGAACAGCTGTCCCATCCGCTGCTGCCGCCTCGGCGTTCTTCTGAATGCTTTGCAGCTCCATGGCCAGTAGTTCCTCGACCGTCCAAGCGTCCTCTTCGGGAGAAAACGTGGTGCTCTGGAAGGCGGCCGTTCCCCGGCTCGTGTGTGTCTTGAGCGGCAGAGCGGGGTGCCGAGATGAGTATTCGCGCACAATGGCGTCGTCGACAGGGAGTCCGAGAAGAGGCTTGAGGTTCGGATAGACCTCGCCGGGGAATCGCGGGGCAATGGCCATGGCATCTGATCCATAGAGCCTCTCTGGGAAGCTTCCCGCCTTGGGTCCCGAGTTGGAAGGCTTGAATGCGACGGCCGAGGTCTCTTTTCGTCGAGAGTCCTTGGTGAGGACAATGTCGAGCGGCTTTCCGGGTTTGACAAGCGCTGCTTTTATATACTCGGTGCCCAGGTCGACGCCCAGAACCGCTGCCGCAGCGCAGGAGCTGGACAGGAAGAAGGCCACTCCGAGGAGTAGCATCAAAGGCGAGAGCCTTTGCAAAGTTGCCATTGTGGCGCGAGAGACACGTTGTGCCCTCTCAACGGCGCATCGAAGTCGAGATCGGTCTAACGGTTGGCAAGCGGCGGGCTGGCGCGATGTCGAAGTCCGACAGCCGAAGCGATGGCGGAATTTCCAGGGGATACAAGGGAAAAGAAAGAGAAAGCACAAGACAACTTGCCAAGAGACTGCTGATAAGGAGCTTCAGGAATGGTTGATGTGGCCTCAATGGCGCATGTCAAGTTTGAATGGGGAGCCTCGTTTTGGCCTGGTTGGACGGATTCCAAAGAGGACAACTTGCAGCGATCGTCCGCTGTGACGTGAGCCCCTGGCAGCTGCGGTACCTGCTGCCTGCCAGGTTGCTCTGTCCGCCTGCAGGGCGGCTTAGCGGTACCGGCGCGATAAGCCTTCAACGCCGCGCCGATAATGCTTTAGCGGGCTGGTGGGGCACGTGGCTGGCCATTCAACGCCCTTGCCAGTTGAACCATTCAAGCCAATGCTGCTCGTAAGGTATCGATGTTCTCGTACCTTCCAAGTCCTATGGTACTTCGTACGTATTGACCATCACGATTGCTTCCATAGGCACTTCAGCCAGCAAACCACCCAGCACAGCAGCTCATGGCAGATTCTGTAACAAGAACGTAAGGCGACGGGGGAATCTGTACATGTTTATGCAGCTGCGTTTGGCAACTCATAATGCAATAGAGTCCTCCTTACTTCGTACGCGTTAGTCATTGCCCGTGCATTTCTCCTTTTCATACATCTACCACATTGCTGTCCGATTCTCAAATATAGTGGACCAGAGGTCGCCCATCTTCACGTCTCTCAAAACTGCTTCTAAGCGCAGCCAGACCCAAAGACTAAAGGCTCGTAAAGATCAACGCAATGCTCCGAGTTCTTTCAAATCAGCCCCGCCTATAAGGCCGAAAACCTGACAAACGCCGCCATGACATGGTGTACAGTCGCTCCGATTCATTCTTTGTGAAAAAAGGGAGCCGAGAGCCGAGTCGTCACAGATCCTAAGTAGACGCTCTACGACTCCTCGGGACGACGAGGTCCTCGAGATGGCATATCCCCCTTACCGCGACCTCGACCCCGAGGACGGGTATCGGGATGGCCGCGACCGCGCCACCCGCCCGTGCCTCGACCTCGCCAAGAGCCTCCCTCACGCGCTGGTCGGCCGCGGTTGCGCTGGACCTGATGGAACCCATCGTTGGGGTCTGTCGCAGCAGCAGGTGCCTGGAAGCAATGTTAGCAACGTATCCACAAGAAATTGGTGTGATGGACTGCATGTTGCGGGTTCTTCACCTCTGGGGATGGATCGGGCTGCTCGTCGGCCCAAGACTGAGTGTTGGCAGCCGCAACCGGGGTTGCAGCTAATCGCACCTCCGTCTCAGAGGGATCTCGCGTTGCCTTGACTTCAACCCATTCTTGGGAGATGGACATGCCGTTCTCACCATCCCAGTTGCTCTCGGCAACAGCGTTGGCGGCATCGTCCGAGACGCTTGCATTGGCGATGCCGTTGGCAGCGGATTCGGGTGCCTGCTCTGCGCTGATAAGGGCGCTGTCTCCAGCTTCAATTTCGACGGCGGAAGCGTTAGCGATCGTTGGGTCAGATGCAGCCTCCTTAGCCGGCTCGGTTTCGGAGGGCTGAGCGGTCTCGGTGTAGACGGGAGTCTTGTACTCCTTGGCGAGAGTTTTGACGCTTGAATCTGTTGAGGGTTAGCCTCGTTAACGTAAGTTTGTGGAGTGAAGAGGGAGACCAACAAGTGGTTTTTAGCTGTTCCCCGGGCACGCTGAGAATACGGTCTTCCGCGCCCTCGATGAGTTTCAGCATCGAGGCAACGGCATTCTCATCCCCAGAGTATATTGCCAAAAGAACGCCCTCGATGGCCTGACTCTCATCTGAGTCGGGGTCCTGGCCCTCCTCGCGGCGATAGGCGGCAAGACGCAGGAATTGAGAGAGAACAAGCAGGTTATCATGCAGCGACTTGTTGAACTCCTGCTTAGCCTCGCTGACTGCGTCAGCCTTGACTTTCTCCAGCGACTTCTCCCACTCTGCTTTGTCGGACACTGCTCGGCTGCGGTACTGCTCGTGGACTTTCTGGTACTGCACGAGCTGTTCCTCAAGCTGTACGACCTGAGCCTGGAGGGCGGGCTTCTTTAGAATTTGGGCTTTCTGATCGGCGTTGATGATCTTGGCTTCGATGAGGTCGTCGAGAGATTTGTCAGGGTGTTGGCTGAGAACGCCATCGGTCTTGGATGCATTCGTCTAGATAATTTCTGAGTCAGGCCCGTAATGAAACGACGCGAGATTGAATGAAGTCGAGACAATCACCTACGATTTTCTTGTTAATGTTGCGAATGTTCCTGCAGAGCTGTTAGATTGAACTCGATCTGGGTAGGTATTTGGTAGGAAGATTACTTTTGCAACTCCTTGATGTAAGGTGACTCGAAACCATCGTCCTGAGGGTCGGCTGTTTTATCGAGGCCGCCTGAGGTAGTGCTGGGTGCCGGAGACTGGTTGCGCTCCAAGGCCTTGGCGGCCTTCTTCTTGGAAGACTTTGACACGGCTTGGGCAGTGGATGCAGCCATGGCGACGTTGATGCACGACAAGTTGGAATCGGTGGCAAGCGTCAAAAGGCAGTCAGGTGTCGCTTGCTCTGCGGAGGCGGCGAGCACGAGATGAGTCCAAGGTGACTGACGGGCAGGAAGAGATGCTCAAGAGCTTTAGGGATTAGGAGAGTCGGTAAAGAGAGATGGTGTGGAGGTACGGGCGGAGATGATATTGCGATGGTGAGCAGGCTCAAGGTTGGGGAAGAGGTAGAGATTATCGGCGTAGAGTTGCAACGAAGCGGCTGGGGAAGAAGTCTGGTGCAGTTGCAGTGCAGGCAGTTGACCGGGGGTTTTTTTTCACTCGGGACCTGAGCTTGGGGTTCCAGGCTGGGGGTAGCTGGTACCTTGCCAGAGCTTCCCCGGGCCATGGGGATTGGTTGGACTTTTAGCGCAACGATTCTAGAACTCGGCAGAATCGCACCTCGACGGGTGACAGCAGCAGCAGCAGTAACAGCACAGCGCAGACGAAGAGCGCACATTTATCGCGGCCGTTTGCGCTTGGAAGCTGCACGGCATCGTCAATCGCTTTGTTTTCTACATGCTTCGCGCAAACAGTGGGGGGGAACAAGACGAAACGGATTGCGAGTCGCCTACCTACATCCCATGTGTGCTTTCCTAAACCTACATGATGGTACAGTGAGCATTGCGGTAGGACGACTCGCCTTGCATCGCCGTCATGTAGGGCTGTCAACAAGACACTTGGTTTGCTGCGCCAGCCGTCACGGCGTGAGCCAGTGAGCAGCACAGCCGCCCCACCTCATCCCCGTGCCCGCTTCGTCCTCCCCACGCGCAGCCAAGCCTGACATGATTGACTGCACGTCAGAGCAAGCTGCCTTTCTTCTGAGTGAGAGCAATGCAGCTCCCTTTGATTGCCTGCAGCATTGCTTGCAGCAGGAGATGTGGGCGGTTCCTCGTATTGAACACGCAGCTGGAAATTTGGGCGCGTGCATTCCGCGTCTTGTCAAACTCTTGGGACTGAAGGCCTCGTCCAGCGTGTCGCTATCAACAACGCGACACTTCCATGTTCTCCACCGACGAGAGGAACCTTTTCAGCCTTTGAATTTTGCGAGGGCATCCTGTCTTCTCGTTAGCCTGCATCACTGCCGGAATATCCAGGTGCCATAGAGGAGCCTACTCTGGTGGCCTTCTTGACGCTCCGGGCCGTCAGCCCTTTCTCGCCGTCCTGTTTGGACTGGATAGCGGCCTCCTTGACGAGTCTGCCAATGCTCGTCAGCTTCAGAAACCCCCAAGGCAGCAGGATTGCGATTGCCGTACCTCTCCATGAATAAGACATAGTCGAGGAAGATCTATAGGCGATTAGCGCTTGAGATGTGATGGTTCTTGACGCGTCACTTCCTCACCGTTACATCGGCATTCTTCTTGATGTTGAGGCCAGAATGCGCCTTGATGATCTTCTTGACCGTGGCCTTGGGGTAAGGATTCTTGCCGAGCGCCATGATTGCTGCGTCTCCCTTGGTTGTACGTAGATGACACCCGTGCCCGACGTGTATGCGTCAACAAAGGGAAGCAGTCGCCGTGGCGGGAGGCTGAACAGGCGGGAACTTGGCCCGAAGCGGCTACCGAGAAGTACAATAAGGTACACAGACACTCATGCTCGGTGGTCGGTGTAGCGGCATCTGAACGCGGGTGGGCCCGCCTATGGAGGGACCAACTTCAATGTCTGGTTTCAGCGAAGCTGTCACATGACTACCTACGGTCACGTGGGTGGAGATATACCCCCAAGGCGGACACGTTGGCTGAGGTAGAGAATCAGAGTTACACACGTTCACACCACGTCATTTGCACCCGTTGAGCGACCGGACCACCACAGAAATAGTAGGGCTAGATGTCGTGATTAGATAGCCATATTTATTTTATGTGCCTCTGGAGCAGAATTGCCGGTTGGTCGCTCGTGATCTAGAAGTTGGGTAGGTCAGGGATGCAAGTTGACTTTTGCAGGTCTGTTAGGACAGAATATTAATACACACTGTGCACCGCTATAAACTACCTATGCATCACCAATGTTTTCCGGCAGAGCTGCGGGGTAGGATCCTCAAGCTCAGGTACAGTGTTCGCTCACGTTGACTGCTACGTATACACTGTGCTCCCTCTCACTGTACAGCTGCCTGTCTGTACAGATACAGAATCAAACGTGCACTTCCAGACCCCGAACACGAGTTCGAGAGCTCGACTCGCAGCCCGGCCGACTGTCTGCGAAACCTCAGTGAGCAACGACGGTGCTGAGGCTTATCTTTCGCACAGCATGGCGTCCATCATGCAGCGGCGGATGGTTAGTCCTCTTTTGCCGTCGAAAATTACGCTGTTGACTGACGAGGCGAAACCAATAGCTGTCCAAGGAGGACGAGGAGGCAAGCGAGGAGGTCCAGGTGCGGCGTGAAGACCAGGACAAGATCAATCGGTTCAGCCGCTTGCACCAGAGAGAACTAGCCATCAAGGAGGAGGTGCAGGTCAAGGCTGTACGCAGACGTCCGGCTCACTTTGCTGCATCCTCCGCTGACCTGGCCGCAGAAGGAAAAGGAGGAGCTGTCCGACCTGTCGATGGAACTCGAGCTTGCCGATGAGGACGAAAAGGTCCAGTATGTCGATGCGCACCTTTTGATGCTGTCGCTCGAGTTGCTAATTGACCAAGGTACAAAATCGGGGACGCCTTTTTTCACATCTCGCTCGAGCAGGCTCAAGAGATGCTTGAAGAGGCCACCACCAACATCGACAAGGAGGTGACGGAGTTGGAGGATAAGTCGGCCTCTGTCCAAGAGGAGATGAGGTCGCTCAAGATTGAGCTCTACGCCCGTTTCGGCAAGCAGATTAACCTGGAAACATGAATGGCGCTTTTCGAGACTTGCACGGGGTATCGCTCGCAACCCGCCTCGTGGTCAGATTGTTTTCCCCTCGTCCAACCCTCGATAACCCATGACTGCAAGTTCTTGATCCGGATGGGCGATTAATCTGCTTCTCGGAAAAGGCTCTGCCTGCAAGCCGCGACACGCCCTCACAGCCCGGGCGGGTGGCGAGCATGGGGACCACGGGACCGCTGAGACTGCAGCCGCTCCTGAGACCCGACCCGGATTCGCTACCCGGCGCGCCGGATGAAACTTTGGCGCCCCCAGCTCGGCGGGCGCAAGCCCTGGCGTACCCGTGGAATGTCCGTGGGCGTGCGAATTAGGCGGACGCACTTGCATGCAGAGCCGGCGTCCCGCACCGAAACGGCTGCGCAGGAGCCGAGTGAAAACGTCAACTCCGGTAAACGGAGCCCAATGAGGTTCCGGGCTCTCTAGTCCAACCGCTAGATGCCCCGTCATGCACTTGGCAATTGTTTGGCTCATTTATGATCGAGCAATCGCCCCCAGCGATCCACGCTTTCGCACTCGAGATGGCCGAAGTCGATCGGGTCCTGACCGTCCCGCACGCTGCCTTGGGCTTCGGCAACTGTGGGTTCGGGTGTTTGGATCCCTCGTAGTAGTTGCCGCCATCTTTACGTAGTAGTTGCCGAGCTTCTTTGCCGGCCCACTTTGGTCAACGTAGACTTGCCCACTTCACTTGCCTCCCGTCCGGCATCATGGCGCCCAGTGAATCGAGCGAGACCATCACGGATGTCTCTACTCAACAAGAATGTAAGACCCTCGCTGCGCTGGGTTCGCGATGCGGCTTCCTGCTACTCTTGCCAAGAGTCCCGCTCAGTGACACCGTTCTATTATAGGCACGAGAAGGGAGGACGGGTCCATTTTCGGCCGCATTCATTCCTTGGATGAGATGGATGCCACCCAGCGGTACGACGAAGAGGCTGGAGATCGCGGCCTCGGGGCCCTCCACAGCATTCGGTCTCGGTCACGGAGCCAAACGGGCCAGGTCGTCATCTCATGGGAAGTCAACGACCCCGAGAATCCGTATAACTGGTCAAACGTAAGTGGCATCCAGACCGTCAGTCATACTGGAACAACCTTGGGAGACTGATCTCGCCGCAGTGGAAGAAGTTCCTGATCCTGCTTCTATCCTCATTGCTCGTCCTCAACTCCACGGTGAGCTCCTCGCTCCCGAGCATGGCCGTGCCCTACATCACGGCAGAATTCGGCGTTGGTTCGACGGAGCAAAAGGTGCTGCCAATATCCATCTTCCTCATCGGTTACGTCTTTGGTCCCATTGTCTGGGGCCCCCTGAGCGAGCATCTCGGTCGCCGCGTGCCGAGCCTCATCACGTTTGCCGGCTTCTCCGTCTTCACCCTGGCTTGCGCCCTCGCGCCCAACTGGCCGTCCTTTCTCGTGTTCCGGCTGTTTTGCGGCGCATTTGCCAGCGCGCCCATTGCCATTGTTGCCGGCACCTTGGCGGACATTTATGACGACCCGAGAACGAGGGGAAGGGCGTTTGCCATCTTCATGGTGGTATGTTTCATCTCCAGTCTTGTCATGATGCGGTCGGGTGCTGATATGCGCTGGTAGACAACCATCTTTGGTCCCCTGTTGGCGCCCATTGTATCGGGCTTCACCTCGACTACCATCGGCTGGCGCTGGGCTTTCTGGGTCGCTCTCATCCTCGCTGGCGTCACCAGCCTCATAGCCATCTTCTTACCAGAAACCTTCGGCCCAATCCTCCTGGCCAAGCGCGCCCGCAGGATGCGTGAACAGCAGGGCTGCTCGCAAGTGGTCGCACCGCGCGACCTCGAAGAGACAGACTTTAGCCGCCTCATCACCGTCGTCTTGGCCCGGCCCCTTCGGATGCTCGTCACGGAGCCCATCGTCTCCGCTACTTGCTCGTATCTGGCCCTCGTCTACGCCATCTTTTACATGTCCTTCCAAGCCTTCCCCATCATATTCCAGCATCTCTATGGCCTGTCGCCCGGCGTCACGGGCCTGTGTTACCTGCCCATCGGCGCCGGCGTCTGCCTCAGCATGCCCGTCTTCTGGTACTGGGATGCCGTGGTCGCCAAAGCCCAGGCCAACCAGGCGCCCTGGGTCCAGCGCGAGGAATATCGCCGCGTGCCCCTCGCCATCTGCGGCGGGCCGTTATTCGCAATCTCCCTCTTTTGGCTCGGCTTCACCGCCCGGACCTCGATCCCTTACGTCGTCCCCATGCTCGCCGGCATCCCCTGGGGCATGGGCTATATGCTCATCTACATCGCCCTGCTCAATTACCTGACCGATGCCTACGAGATCTTTGCCGCTTCCGCCAACGCCGCCTCCTCCTGTAGCCGGTCGCTCCTCGCCGTCGTTCTCCCGCTTGCTACTTCCCACATGTTTGACCAACTCGGTATAGCAGAGGCTTGTGCGCTTTTGGGCGGGGTGAGCGCCGGCATGTGCGTGATTCCCTTCGTCTTTATATGGAAAGGTCCCAGTATCAGGAGTCGGTCCCGTTTCTGCATCGCGCTCCGGGAGCGAAAGGAGGAGATGCAAAGAAAAGCAGAGGAGAACAGGGAAAAGCATGAAAAGGAGTTGCAGCGCACCAAAGGCGAGACAGATGCTTGAGCTCTACATATGGCGACTGATGGCCTGTGAGTACATTGGAGCTGATTGGAAGGCGATTCTCTCAATGGCCAGCTCGTACGTGGTGCACAGCTCGCAACAGGTGCGAGCATCTTTACATAATTCCTGAGACACCCGATACATGAAGCAAAAGGTGCATTGAGAGCAAGCATATTATTGTATCTAATCCGTAGTGCATGATTGGGGCCTGGCGTCCAAACAGGAGGATGACATAGCATAATCTTTCGCCATGGCGAACTGCACCATGATTCCTGTACCTGACCATTCAGTCAGCATAATGATCCATCCTATAATGCCGTTGGTTTGCTCCGCTCTCCAGAGCATCCATGGCTGTGCGAATGACAGTAAAGCATTGGAGAGTCGATCGAATGCGAAACCCACCACGTGACAGCTGCTGACTTCGACCCTGAACTTCCAGCAGGTGAACGCCGATGAGGCTAATGCTCATTCAAAGCCATCCACTGGGTCAATAAAGAGGAGGTACCGAGCGATAAGTTGCATCATTCGCTTGCCGGACGATATACCCTACCAGGTGCTCTTTCATTCTTTTCCTTGGGAGTTTCTGATGATTTCCAACAGCGAAGCGTGGTTGCAGAGTTCGCATCAGTGCGGGTAGGATCGTTCAATAGCGGTAGGTCTTGGCGTGGTTGGGGGAGCTTGATGCAGGAAGTTGAAGGCTGAGGCGAAAACTCGTTCGTGCCTCGCCCCTTATGAGGACCCTGATCCAGATTTTTCGGTATCTCATTATAAGAAATACAAGGCCTGATGGTCGGCATCGAGCTCTCGAACTCAAACGAACTTCGATCAGAGTTATGTACTGCCCTTCGGGATGGCATCATTTTGTCGATGCCAGTCCTCATGGCATTTTCTAGCTGCTTCGGTAGTCGAATATGCCTATACTTACTCGATTCGCTTTTGGAGTCTTGCTCGCTCGTTTGCCGGATACGTCTTTGCTCCGATTTCGAATCAGTCGCGGGAAGGATCATAGCGGTCGAAATGCCGTCGCTCTTTGGCATGTGACTTTCTCGGGATCTTGCTTGGTGATATGGCTCATCCGCAAGCTTAGGTTGGATAGGGCGATCTGAGGAAAGGGGCTGGCTATAATCTGCCGTGAAAATGCCCAGGCTTTGAAGAGCATGCCGGTCGCTAATATGAGCACCGCTGTCCAGGTGTACTAGCTCGCCGAGGGAAGATTGTATCGCCCTCGCCTTTGATCTTGGACTGACATAATCCGAAGTGAGGTGTTGAAACGGGTCATGTTGGCTGGCTGTTTCGGAGCTGAAGAGCTTACTTCTCTGCGACTTACCATGAGGCGCACCCGTGCTCGCCACAGGAAGAATAGATTCCGATAAGTCTTGGTTATATCGCTCGATAGGATCAGATTTTCCTCGAGAAAGACGTGCGAAGGAGTTTTGGAGCTTGGTCACAAACGACTTTGGCTTGGTTCCCTCTCGATTCAAAGTTGGAAAGTCTTCTACGAATCGGCTATGCAGAGGTGTGCCCCCTTGCTTACGAGAAGCTGGAGGCCTGGCAACAGGCTCAAGCGCCTGCAGAATTGGTTCTTGAAGCTGTAGGTCATTTTCATTCGAGCTCATGGTCGATTGAGTCAATGATTTTGATGATGGCGGACACGTAACGTTGAGTGCAGCTGGGCTGTTTGGGGGCGTTCCTGAAGGGCCATCCTCCTCTGCAGTTGCGTACGAACTCGCCCCCTCGGAATGGCCCAAGTCCCGACCCTGCAGCATAGGTTGCGTTGCTGGCCCTGGCAAGGTGTCAGAATTGCGCCCGCTTGGGTGGCCGGAGATGACTTACAAGGAAGCGGCGACAGCTCTAGAGTTTCCAAATCTTGTGGACTGAGCGTGTAAGGATTGGACCTTGAGCCGGCTGGGCTCGGCTGGAAACTCGGAAAGGCAGAGGGGTAGCTTGACGAAGAGTTGTCCAAGCACCCTGTCGAAGCTTGAGCTGTAGCATAGCCCTTTGCGGCCGGTATCGAGGACTCGCCGGCGTTGCTGACGGTCTCACCGTGCAGGGAGAGGCTTTGGTTGGCCTCAACTTTATCTTCATTCGAACATGACGATACGCTTTCGCATTTGGCGCAAACGGGTGGCAGTTCGGTACTGCTATTTTGAGCTTCAATCAAGGCACCCAGAGCGAGCGCAATAGAGTCCATGTCGTGAGACGGCTGATTTGGATTCTCCGAGTCTCCCATTCTCTCTGGCTCGGTATCCTCGATACGGATGACTGAACAGTCTCTCGATCTCATTCCTTGTGCAATGAGCCATACTCCTAATGTAGACTGGTCGTCCCAAGCATGTGATCCACGGCGGATATCAAAGTCGTTATCTATGCCAAGAACTCGGTCCAGCCGCGGCGTGTTCAAAGAGCAACCAGCAAGTCTTCGAGCGGAGATAGCACTCGCTGTCGGAGAACGGGAGACATTGCCGGGAGGTGGTGTCGAGCCCGCCTCGTGATGTTGAACCTGTGCCGGCTGCGATGTGTCGCTCGCGGAACATGTCCTGTCTAGGTCCAGTGGATGTTTTCGAAATTGGCTTGAGTGACAAGGGCGATCGTGGCACTCGTGATCTGTATTCGCGACGTCGGGTAGGACGATGGAGTCTTCGACTGTGAACTCGATTGTATCTCGCGGCCCAACGCCAGATTGTCCCAGTTGGATGAGTGGGGATAAATATTGCGTGCTTCTATGTGATTCATCGCTTCCTCCGTATGAACTATTGTCCTTATCGAGTTCGTCCTGGATTCTTTGCTGCCTGAAGCGCCGCAACTCGGCGCGCCGAGCCAACTCTTCCTCGCTGTGACCGACGGCGAGCCGCGACTGGCGTTTGATGGCGTGGTCTTGTGACATATGTCCAATCAGCTTGGTGCGCACGATCTCAAGCGTTCGTGTGGATCTTTGGGCGGAATGAACAGTATCTTCTTCTTTATCAGTGTCGTCGTTCACGACTAACTGGCAGAGCTCGATCGGTCCCTCGCATGGCGATACTTGCGCACTGATAGATGGCTCATCGGCTGCCTCAAGGGTGCATTCTCGTTCTTCCGTCGGCTTCGGATTCCAGTCAAAGTGTCCATTGGCCAAAGTGGCAGGACTCGACGCGGACATGAAAACCGACATGAAAACCGAAGGATTTCCATTCGGATCACGACTGGACTTGGCTTTGCGTCGAGCACCGCAGCAACACAAAGCGGGCATGCTTGAAGACTGGTCGCCCAGTAGCCAAGATCAAGGTCGAACGATGTGAACGCGTACCGGTGGTCTCCGAAGCGATGCCAGAGGAAGACAACGCACATTGACAAGAGTTTGGTGATTTATCAGCCGAGGAGTACCAGCGTTACACTCACTCGCCAGCCGGGACTGCGTAGAGGCGTGATGTATTCGGGCGTCGGTATTCTCTGGAGAGCTCAGGCGTCATAATTTTTCTCTGCCTATTTTACAGCTCTCTTCCTGCAAGGGAGGTGTCGAGTGGAGAGGCGACTTCCCATCTGGGCTGTCGAACTTGAAGTGAAAGTTGACGTAGCCGAGTTGACTCAACGCCTTGGGAAGGAGCCGCTGCCTGCCGAGACTTGCCTTTCGGCCATGCCAGTCAAGACAACATGGCATGCTCCCTGTTCGAGACAAGAAATTCAACCTGCAGAACGCGATGCTGGCGTCAGAGAATGTTTTCTCGGGCCGTTGTGCCCTGGGCAGCTCGATCCAAGCGTGGGAGGGGTGGAGGCGATGCCGTGCGGCCGATCCGTGTCATAAAAGCCAACATAGTCGCAAATTCTGGCAAAAATGGCCACCCGGAGCAAAGACACGCGTGCTGGCGCATGGCTTGGACGAATCCATCAAGCCAGAGTCGTATATGTATATGGTGAAGGATATATACTGTCTTGCGCCCTCAGCTTCGTAGGTTCCTGCGGGAGAATTTACTGCAGAGCACGCTCGTGGAGCCCTACAGTTCTCAACATGCAGATGAGCCGAAGAGGCCACACCCTTCAATGGAGGTGCGTCGTGACTTGAGGCTGACTGCATCTCAAGTTGCTCTTTTACATGGGGGGCTCCGGCATCCTTCTTGCAGTGCCGGTTTTGCTTGCACAGTCGGGCAACATAATACAATACGAATTGTGCCTTCGGCCGAGCTAAGGACTACTCCTGAACCCAGAGGCCTCACCCAATGGTGCTTTCGATGAAGAGTATGAGGTTGACGCGGTCTCATCATGCGCCTTGAGTAGAGTATCCGTCTGCTTCTGTCGACTGCGAGTACCAAGACCCCGATGCACGTTACGAGAAATGTAGATTCTAAGACGCTACGCGCAATATCTTTTACTTTCGCCCCGTCGCTGAATGATCTTAGGTTCATCAGTCAACCAATTTGACCTGCTCCTCGCACCACTGCCAAACCATGCTGCTACTCCTGTGCCTCCCTCAGCCTGGGACGTCGCTGCGGTACTCATTTCCTGTGATATGTTCCGGAATTGACCCCACGGAGCAACCGGATGCTATCAGCATCTCATTTTACTTGAGTCTGGCGTTCTTAGACACTAATCACGTACCAAAACATCCTGACTTCTCAGACGTGACTTTAGGCGAGAACGCTGCAAAGAGACTCGAGTAGGCCCCATAGATCGGGGGGTGCAGAACCGTCTTGCGGAGTAGGAACATTGTGACAGCGCCTTGGGATCTCCAAAACTTGGAATCGAGGGCGTCCGGATTCAGGGGAACAGATATGATGCCGTTATCCTTGTTACGGGCGGCGTACTCGGTGGCGTGAAGGTAATTTCCCAGTTTGCTGATGCTGTATTGGTCGAGCTGATCCATGCTCTTTATCCTTGGAAGGCTGTCTTGCAAGTCTTTGGGATTGAACGCCTCGGCGGCCGACGAAGAGACCCAGATGACCGGGACTGTTCTCGTGGGAGCATCCTGAGCCGCTTTCACGAGACCGGGTTTAAGTAGCTTGGTCAGGAGGAAGAGTCCCAGACAGTTTACGACAAGCCGCAGCTCGCGCCCTTGTTTCGTGATTGAGCCGGGTTCTGGGTACCCGACACCGGCGTTGTTGAGGAGCATATGGAGCTGGGCTTCTCTGTTCAAGAAATCTTGCGCAGAATTCCGCACACTGTCCAGGTCGGCGAGATCAAGCTGAATCAAGCGCAATCTCCCGCGGGAGGAAGGGAAGTCCGTCTTGATTTTGTCAATGGCTTTACAGACTCTGTCCTCAGAACGGGCCATCATGTAGACTTTGGCACTTTTGGAGTAGAGGATGCGAGCCAGCCCGTAGCCAAGGCCAGCATTAGAGCCGTGACGACGGTGACCTTTTCACTAGTGTGGGTGTGTTCAAGCGAATGCTGGCGATTTTGATCATCGTCAATGAACGGGCAGAGGTTCACGCACTTTGCCCTCCAAGTCGGGGACGCGTTCTCCGACAAATGTTGGCTTGGCGGGGCAGAAGAACTGCTGCATTACACTCACGGTCCCAGGCATCTTGAGGAATCGAATCGACTTGAAGGGGGCTTGTCTTGATTTCTTTGAGCACAAGACATGGCGGCTTATGTGTGCAAGCTGAAGTATTTATAGTCTCGCCGGCGAGGTCCGATCAAGGTCCATCAAGCAAAGGCATGACAGGACAGGCAGAATTCAAGATCTCGCCAATGCCAGAGACGCGAGACGCGAACGGCACCATGATGCACGGCATGGCGGAAAAACCGGGCGAAGACATGAATACAGCTTGAGTTTGCAAGAAGGAACTGAGCATTCCTTTGGGGGCGGGGCCTTATATCCGGAAGAAGGGCGGCATCGAGCCAATTCGTCCTAGGAGAATTGACCGGGAGAACCAATGTGCTCCAGCTTGCCCTCGGCTGCTTGTCAGAGCTGGGAGAAGGTCGCAAAATGTGCGTATGCGTGAGCTTCGACTTTGCGCCAGGCTTCATCCAGCTGCGTCGTTCACACAGTACAAAACTGGAAAGTGGACCCTTCGAGGTGCATGCTTAGCGGTCAGGAAAGTGCCAATCACGTGGCTTCGCGCCTGTGGCCTATTGACAAACGCGTCACCCGACGAGCATCCTACGACAAGTACCTTGAGCCTCGCAAATGGATCGACGTCCCGCGGGACACGTGCATTATCGGTGGCAAATATGCCTCCCATGGTAATCGCGGACTCGGATGATGACATTGACGAGCGAAGCCCGTCCCCGGTACCTCAGCCGAGACAAGCTATTGCGGCTATTGACGCGCCAACGCGGTTGTCGGACCACGTCAGCCAGGCTACCATCTCGACAGACTCCGCCTTCTTTCAAAGCGTCTTCCACGAACAGAATGAGGCAGCAATCGCAACGTATCAACAAGTGAGCGCGAGGCAGTCAGGCGCTGCGATGCATCGTCAATCGTCCCCAGACGCCATTCAGCAGCCATTCGGACTGGAGCCTTCGTCCCTATTCCCCGACCACGAAAAATCCGATCGAGACGCTCTCCCAATCTCCGCCCCTCAGACTGCGACGGAACCTGCTGCTATGAGGGCCACGGAAGTCAGAGATTTGTGGGATGTGCCTAGCAGCCCGGAGAGCAAGTCCGCGTCCGACGCTTATAGGGTTAGAGCGACACGGACAAAGGGCGTCGCCTCGGTCAAAATCACGCGCGGTTTGCGGAGAAATCTGGAACAGCTTGGCTACGAGAGTGACGAAAATACTCGTGCAGACACGAGTTACGAACAGGCCGGCGAGAGCATGGGCTCGACTCGAGGAAACAAAAAGAGGAAGGTGGATTCGTCGAGAGGCGTTGGCGATGATGATGGAGGGCCGATAACAGGACCAAAACGGCCACCTCCAACAATTTCGGCAAAGGCCGACATTATCTCGTCGAGCCGAGGATCGGTGCTCGCCACACCGCGCAACATATGCGAGCCAACATTGCCCGTCGGCAGCGATTCGTCCTTCCTGATTGCTCCGAGGCCGTTATCAGCAAGTCAGAAGGGCGAGTATCAGAACGTTGACGAATTAATCGAGAGCAGTCCACCGTTACGGAAGGTGGACATTCCGGTCCGCGGGATTGGTTCGAGCGGATCCGCGACGATGATCAACACACCCCGGAGCAACCTGGCCTCCTCCCACGACGTCGGCTTGAGGGCGCGAACGCCGGAAAGCGAGGCCATCTGTCACATGCCGCTCGCACAATCAGCCCGCCGGCGCCGGAACTCTTCGCCGGACGTGATAGCGCTGGTCAGCCCTGAGCAAGATCAGACGCATACAGATAGCCGCAGCATCAAAACTCCTTGTGTCAGTGATGCGAGGTCAGACGGCGACACTGGAGCGGGTGAAAACTCGGAAATTACATATACAAAGCGTGCTGCCGATGACGACGAGTCCGACTACGCCCTATCCGAGAAGCCAGTCAAACCAAAGAAGCAAAGGGGGCGACCCAGAAAAGTTCCTCTTGGCGAGAGCGCCGAGAAAACCAATTTGTCGGCCCCGGTCGGTGGCGCCAACTCGGCCTCGCCGGCTGCACCCAAGAAAAAGCGTGGCAGGCCAAAGAAGTTACAAACGCTAGCGGAAACTGCGAACGCCTCCCATGACCCTCTCACAACCGAAACCATATCTCATGCTGAAAAGCGGAACGCCGCACCGGCACTAGAAGAGCCTCGCGGACAAGCGGGGATGACCTCGGAAATGGATGCACGGAGGGATGCGAAGTCCCAAACAGGAAGCCCCAGCAAGACTCTGGACGATAAACTGCCTCCTCCCGCCACCCCGCAAAAGGGATCAGTTGCATCACCAGCCGAAGCTAAGGGCGTCAATGAGGACAAGGGGAGCAGCAAGATGAAGGAGTCGTCCTGGTCAAAGTCAGCAGTCAAGCCGCTGTACCGAGTCGGGCTCAGCAAAAGGCTGCGGATTGCTCCGCTGCTGAAATCGCTACCAAAGTGACAGTGTGACGGTACAGATGGAACATTAACAATCCCGATCTCAAGCCGCGACGGCGCCTCGAATTTGAGTGGATTCTTGGATCGGGATAAGTCGAACTCGAACAAGTCACCTGCAAAGCAAATCCACACGGGGATGCAACGCCAAGAGGAGTTCGATGGACTACGAGGGCGAGCGAGCGAATGACAAGCGGCCGAGGCGCCAGATGGGTACACGGAAAGCCTTTGAAGTCGAGCTTGATTAATTCGAGCGTTGCGGCGAGACGGGGCCGGCTGCAGAAGCTTGATATCGTCAGCTGCACAAGGGCGTGGGTACGGAGAAAAGTCAATGACAGGCGGCCGGATCGGATATTCGAACGGAGATGGGAAGGAGTCGGTTAAATCGACGAGTCGCAATTCAGGACCGTTGCTTATCAGGACTCGGAAGCGAGGGTCAATGCAGGTCTCTGGCGGGCAAGAGTACAAAAGAGGGGCCGATTGCCGTCAGCGGACAGGGATGTGGCCGGCAGACGGTGCACGTCAGGCGCGCACGTGGAGAGTCAAGGTACCTAGGTACGTACTGTACAGTACTTGATGAGAGATGCTTTACCGTTTGATAGTCGCATCTCTGGGCTCGCAGCTCGGGGCGATGCGAGGGCGATGCTAGGGTAAGGAATGGGTATCACTGTGCTTTCGGTTGAACATGATTAATTTTGCGAGCGGCAGATGCGAGAGCGAGGAGGCGGCGACAATGTAGGACGAGACCAATGCGGACAGTCACCTGTGGTCTACCGTATGCAATACTGTGCGGCTGCCGAATGTGCTTGGAGGTGCATGGGACAAGAAAACGATTCGCACCCACTGCAAAGTCATTGTCAGGTTGCAAGCCGCTGCCGTGCGACGTCGAGGGGCCGATGCGGCAGATTTCTAGAAGCATGGCTTCAAGTCTGCAGCCAGGCACGGCTCTACGAAGCATACGAGGTAGTGCATGTACAGAAAGTGACGTGTACGGATCGGGCAGCCGGACAGAGAGACGGTTGCCGGGGAGGCCCGTCGCCTGACCCTTGCGGGAAGGAGAGAGCCATTTGACGGTCAATGACGACGGAGCGCTACACCCAGTTGGGATTCAGGCTGCGGGGCCAGTGGTGGGGTCCATGGAGGGGCATAACGGTTGAATTTTTGCTCGATGCTCGGGAGGGAAGCTCATCAACGGCGCCGCATGTACTTTGTACCGTTGACCATGATCGACGCTCTGAAGAATCAGTCGACGCTAATGCACCAGCAACAGACCAAGCCAGCCTAAGAGAATGAAGAACATGATGCTTGCTACTATGCACCGAGAGCGCATCAACAAGCAGACAGTCAATCATGGCAGGTCGTCGAGCGAGATTGTCGATTGCATCATAGCGCTTGGCTACCGAATACACCGGCGGGGATGCAGGAAATGATGGACAACCCCGCACTAGGCGTCTTTTGGGTTAGAGCCTGTGGGGTTGTGCAGGGGGCCACTGAAGAAACAGACTGACGATGTCTTCATCTTTTTCTGGCCCTCAGCGTTTTTTTTCTGCTCTCTCTCTCGGCCCTGGTGCTTTTCCCGCCCACGATGGGTCGTCGTCCCACGACCCTCATTGTTGTTGCCCTTTCCCCCCTCCCCCCTCTCTTTGGCTTCGCTGCTTGTTGGGCCGTTTTCTCCCTCTTGTTTCTGCTTTTTTTCTGCTGTGCTTCTGCTGGGCCCTTCAGAGTGTCTCCCCTCCTCGGCTTTGCATCGCTCGATCGATCCATTACGCTCCTTGACTTGGCTCGTCTATTGCAGCCCATTTGCCGCTCCTTGTCCTTTTCCCCCCCTCCTTCATCCATCTTCTTCTTTCTGTCGCTCCTTTTCTGGCATCGCCCGTGCTGAGCTTGACGTCAGTCGCTGTTGGTCGGCTGCAGCACAATCAGCAGCAGCAGCGAATCCAAGAGTCTGGCTTGTTTGGTCTTGTCCGTGTCCCCGCTTCTGGGCGCGCCGAGTACGCACACTCTTTTTTTCCCCTTGTTGTTTGTCCTTCAATCGAGACCCTTTTCGGCTCTCGGCCTGGTCCCCTTTTGGACCTGTCAAACCCTCCCGTCTGTGGATGTGCTTCCCCCCTCGAGCCCCCCAAAACGCACGTCACCTCGCTCGTCTCCGGTGCGACCAGGATCGGGAATCGCTTTTCCCCTCCGCAGTGCGCCCCGAGCATCTGCTTCCCGCAGGCAGCGCGGGCCATACGGCGTCTTGATCCATCAGCGAGGCATTGCATTCGCTCTGGTGGTTGCGTGCGCATGCCTGGATATTGAGTCCCTAGCATAAGCATGGCGCACAGCCCAGTCGCCGCCAATGGCTTTCGTAACGACACTCACACCCAGGCGCAACACTATCTGAGCACGCGCGGTGAGGACACTGGTGTAAGTTGCTCTTTGACAATCCCTCCTTGGAGACGAACAATTCTGGTGTACTTTTTCCATCTTGGAGGCGTCCTGCTCCGGCCACTGACATGCGACCCTCGTCCACAGTTGTCCTTTGAACATGTCATCCTCAATAATCTTGCGTCGGACGGTGGACTCTACATTCCCGAGGACGTCCCTCGCGTTGCCTCGTTGGAAACCTGGCAGAATCACAGCTATCTCGAACTCGCATTTGAAATCATTTCTCTCTTCGTGTCCCCGTCCGAGATCCCGTCCGCCGACTTGAAGGACATCATCAACCGCAGCTATTCCGCTTTCCGCACTCACGACATCACTCCCCTCGTTCATCTCCGAGACAACCAGTATCTGCTGGAACTCTTCCATGGGCCGACCATAACCTTCAAGGACATCGCGTTGCAGTTCCTTGGGAGCCTCTTTGAATATTTCTTGCAACGGAAAAACGAGGGCAAGACTGGCGCAGGTAACCCAGCCTCCAATCATCCGACTGCGTCTCGTTCGAGAGCCAGTCCGTTTAGTAGACCTCGATGGCTCACGCTCAATAGACCGCCATCACTTGACCCTATTCGGCGCCACATGTGGCGACACGGGTTCCGCAGCAGCTTACAGTCTGCAAGACAAGCAGGACGTATCCGTCTTCATCTTGCATCCCGACAGTCAGGAGAGACAACAAGAACTGCGACTAACGGCTGCGCCTAACAGCCACGTCCATAACCTGGCTATCCAAGGTACATATGACGACTGTCAGGTAAACAAAATCGCTTCCATTACCACGACATGGGTCTAACGCTCGGTTGAACAGGATATTCTCAAGTCGATACTGGCTGACGACGACGCAAACAAGGCCTTGAATCTGAGCACCGTCAACTCTTTCAACTGGGGCCATATCCTGGCTCAGATTGTCTGCTACTTCCACTCGTACTTTGCTCTCGTCCGCGCGAACCCGTCCTTTAAGCTTGGCGACAAGCTTCGCTTCGTGGTGCCCTCGGGCGACTTTGGCGACGTCATTGCCGGCTACTTTGCCAAGCGCATGGGGCTCCCGATCCAGAAGCTCGTCTTTGGCACGAACGAAAACGACGTCCTCGATTGGTTTTGGAAGCTGGGCAAGTACGATAAGAAGAGGCGCTTCGCGGCCGTGGCAGCCGCTAGGGGTCTCGTGGTCGACACGTCCTTCGCCCAGTCCGAAGGTGTCAAGGAGACACTGAGCCCGACCTTGGACCTCCTTACGTGCACCAACTTTGAGCGGCTCCTCTGGTTCCTCGCGTACGAGTTCGCCGAGACGGCCGGCATGGATGAGGAATGGAATAAGAGGCAGGCCGGGCAGGAAGTCAGCAAATGGCTCCGCGAGCTTCAGGCCAGCGACTCGTTTGGTCCCGTCTACCAGGACGTCTTGAAGTTTGCCAAGCGCGACTTCGAAAGCGAGCGCGTCGACGACGGCCAGACCGTTGCCACGATCCAGGCCCTTCACCGAACCACCGGCCAGGTGCTCGATCCCCACACCGCCATCGCCGTGACCGCCGCTACGCGATCGTCTCTGCGCACGGGTTCCGACATGTGCCATATAGCCCTCGCGACGGCACACCCCGCGCGATTCCCAAGGGCTGTCGACACGGCCCTGCAGGGCGAGGCGACCTTCAATCCCGAGAGCCTCATCCTTCCCTCGGAACTAATGGGCCAGGAGGACAAGGGCTGCGCCGCCATCGACGTGGCCAACGACTGGGGAAAAATCCGCGACCTCGTCAAGGAGCAGGTGCAGAGAGATCTTTGCGAGGCATAGCACGCCCGTTATGCTTGCGGGACTAGGGGGTTTGGGGGGTTGTTTATTCGCAAAATCTATAATGACGTTTAAACGGCCATACCCCAAGACTTGGAGGGGAGAGAGACAAAACATATCAAGAGGAGGCAAAGAGGAGGCAAAGAGGAAAAAGGGAGACGAGAAATTCTCTTTTTGTACGAGCCCTGGTCAGATCGCATGGCGAGTGGGTTTCTTCGCATATGAAGGCGACCAAGGCATGCGGGCTTCGGGCAGCGTCCCCGAGCACCGCGAAACATTTGGCATACGCGCGCCAGGAAGGCGCTCCTCACTTCAGTTCTAGGACATTAATTCATAAAGACATGAATGAGGCTCGACGCGAGAGTCGAGCCCGCCAAAGTAAACAGGTTTCTCCCTTTGTCCAAATTGTGCCTTGAAAAAAATATCAAAGAATTGGAAGGAAGGCCGATTGCAGCACGATACGGAGCATTGGTCAAAGACACCATTCGCGTCAAAATTTATCTCATACATTTGCTATAAACTCTTGTCGGCGAGCTCCTAAGCTCACAGTGACGCACTCTTCCGCGCTCGTTGCCGCACGCGCGCTCTTCGTCGCGTCGATCTCGATCAACCAACAATGTCCCCGCGTCAGTCTCTGTGGATCCTCTTGTCAAGTTGGTTTAACACAACAGCAAGCCTCTCCGAGGCCAGGCCGTGCTCGAGACCACGGCACACAAAATGATGGAAGCAAGTACAGGCCCAACGCCCAACTCGTCATGATGCATTTCGACCTGATCTCTAGGCCAAAGAAAGTTACACTGTAAAAGGGTAGATGAATGGTAGAAGAATGACAAGGCAGTGGCCTAGCCAAGCTGGCGCTTACTGTTTTCTGCCGACGGCCTGGCTTATGGGGTAGCTCGGTCGTCGTCCTTGATGCGCTTCTTGATGAACTCGAACGACGAGAAGAAGATGGCGTTGACGGCGCAGGAGCGGCTCATAGACACGCCTAAGCCGCGATACATGTGGCGTTTGAAGAACTCGATCTTGGGCGCTGCCTCAACCTTTTCTCCTCTAGAGTAAAGGAGAGAATTTCTCTGGTAAATACTCTTGGCCGAATCAATCGGATCTGTGTCAGTTGTCAGCATGGCCGTATGCCACCGGAAAGTTCTGGTAATGAACTCACATATCATGGCCCACGAAACGAGGCCGCACATGCCGCCAGAAGCCACTACCGCCAGCTTGTTGCTATTGGGGTTGTCGCCGGCAAAGGTCGTTCCAAGCTGCTTACCACTTTCGTACACCATGAAGTAAATGGCCGTGCCCAACGTATCTCGCACTGGAACACAGGTTAGATATCCGAGGGAGCATCAATGGTGCTTGGGTTGAGCGGGCACTTACGTAGATGAAGTTGAAAGCCCGTGTAGAGCCCAAAGATTCCGCGATGTTTGATGATGTTGGCCATTGTCCTCAAGGTTCCCTTGTTCTGATAGCTGGTGGCGACCGCGCGGCTCTTCTCGCAGTTGCCGGCGCGTTCTGCCAAGAGGACAGACACCTGCGCGCTGAGCTTGGTTAGCTCGAAAGGACAGGCCAGAAAGGTGAGGACGGATCCCGCCGTGGCGCCCGCAGCACCGAAACACGCTATCGAGTAGAGGTTCGGGTAGGTGCCGGGTCGATTGACATGTTGTATGATGTCGTATCCGAGGTTCTTCTTGACCCAGTCTGAATAGACATGTTTTGCTCGCTGGTAGATTGAAAAGGAAACGGTACGGACAAGTGTGATGCTTGCCATGGGCGCGGTAACACCTGAAGAAAGTAACGACGTTAGTACATGAGCTTGAACATGAAGGAAAAATCACGGGCAATGACGCAGGTTGTCACGCACGGCAGGAGAAGGGAGAGCGTACCTCGAAAGAAGCCGCCCAGCTGCTCGGTGCGGTACGTGTGCTTGACGCAATCGAGGAAGCCACGATACTGGTAGGTTTGCATTCGGGTTTTGACGCTGTCGAGGGGAAAGGCGGCGAGGGTGGAGAAGACACTGGACGAGCTGGCGGCTATCTCGGTGCGGTAACGCCATACCAGCGAGTTGGCTCGATCTCTTGGTCCTCCGGTCTTGGGAGGCATGACTGCTGACGCTGAGTGGCGGCCTGGAACATCTTGGTGACCACTTGTGGCCTCAGCAGTCATGCTCGGAGAGGAGAGAATGGGTCTCTGGAGGGGCAGCGGGCGAGGGCGGCCACGACGCGTTCAGACTGCGGTCTCGAGAGAGACCTTGGTCTGGGGCGCGGGCGCAGCACGACCAGTCGCCAGAAGCCTCTGGTCCATCAAGAGGCCCTCGTCAGACGGCGGGGGTGATGTTGGGCCCAAGCTCGCAATGAATGGTGTGGGAGGGAGAGGAGAGGAGAGAAGAGGAGAGAAGGAGGAAGAGGAGAGGTGGTGGTGGTGGTGATGCCGGGAAGCAGATGGACGTTGGAGTCGACGGCGGCGGGGAACGAGAAAACGAGGAGACGCTGCAATTGGAATGAGGGGCTCTGTCCTGCCACGTGCAAGTGATGGATCGCTCGGGCAGCTGGCAGTAAGGCAAGAGACGACGCGCTGTGACGAATCGATAGGACGATGCGGAATAGAGGATGTCGCGATGGCACCGAGTCGAAAGGTGAGGGCTGAACGGGTGATGAGGCGGATGAAAGAGGCGAATGGAGCCGAAACGTGCGGAGTCGAAAGTAGAAGGGAGACGGGGTCGACGAGCGGCCATGTGGAGTGGGATCGTCGGGATCAAGAGCAGCTAAGCCCAAGGTTGCACCGTAGGTACGAGCTCTAGCACGTTTGACCTCTCGCCAGGTGCCGTGCCAGACGTGCCAGCAGGCGGGAACAACGAGGAGGGGGAGGGAGGGGATGCCCAAGCAGACGGACCAGGTGGAGAGAGACTTGAAGGCAGAGGAGGATCATCAATCAGTCCATCCATCGAGTCTCGCCGTCGCGAGTCGAGGCTTGCCCCAAAGAGCCCTAGCAGCAACAGCGCCACAATGCACCACGCATCGATACAGGCCACCAAGTACCGCCTAACACAATACGTGTTAGGTAACTTATAGAACGCAGTAACCAAGACGCTGCAGCACGGGCCCGGATTCAACGAGGCGCCAATGACGCCTCACAGTAGGTACTGTACTACTCAACTGGACTCGTCGAGCATGGTCCGTCTCGAGCGCATCATCAACGCTGTCAATACTGTTCCTAGTCCCGCCAAGCATCCAATCGGCCAGTCTCCCATTCGACAATCATTGACGGAGCTGCCTCGGCCCTTGCAAGCTGCAAAAGCTCCCAACTCGAACCCCTCCAAGGCCCCAAGTACCGCAACTGCCGCCGTCCACGTACCGAACCCGCGCCCGACAGCAGCCCCCGCTACCTGGACAGTGACATCGGCACCGAGGCCCCTCATCCCGATCCAACAGGTCCCTCTCCCCCGCCGGCCGCTAGGTTCGGGGGCCGCTTCCCCACACGCACCCATCGCCTTGGGCCAGTGGCGACAGCACTGAAGAGTCGACATGGTGAGGGGCTCTCTCCCGGGGGAACGACCTGGTACCTAGGTAGGTAATCAATGAGGTCCTGCGGGGGGCGCCTGGGAGCCTCGCATCGCCTCAAACCTCGCTGCTTCTAGCCGCAGCCTTTGGGGCTAGGACGGGGACTGGGCGTCTTCATCGCAAGCCTAGGTACCTAGGGGCCTGAATCCTGCGCTCCGCTCGTGAGCCGCAGCGTTGTCGAGCCTCGCAATCCGCAGGTCGGGTCCACCAATTCGAGACCACTATTTCATCGGCGCCTTAAAAACGGGAGTAAAAAGGCCTCATACAACGAATTGCTCATGCTATTGCTAGCAATCATTCGTGATTTCACATAGCCATGTTATATTCGTCCTCGCAGGTACGCACCATCCGAAACCCCATCAGCCCTGCCAACCGCCAAGCTGCGATGCGTGCAACAAGCAGTTGATGAACCACCCTTCCGCCGTCACCGTGGCACCGCGTCACGCGTGGTATTATCCCGCCTACCCCCGGTTGCGCGGCCGCCGAGACCGGTCACGCCTCTCGTGCGACCCCCTGGGCTTCCATCGTCATCATCACATGCTAGCAGCAACAACTGCGGCATAACAAGGACCGTCGTAAGATTGGCGTCTCTTCCTTCTCGGGACAACTCAAATGCGAAGCACGTCCTTTATTCATGTCCTTAAAATCCGCGCCTGGTCTCTCGGTCTTGTCCTGCAGGTCCTTTGTCAAAGGTGGCAAATAGATTGCTCAGTCTAGAACCTGTCTGTCCGTCTCTCCCAAGGTCGACTCCACTTAGAGTTCGGAGCCCTTTAAAGCCAAATCTCGACCGAATCAACGCCGAAGCTGCGGCTCTTTTTATCTGTAGAAGCCAGGCAACTATCGTAACCTGAAGTGCAACGGAAGAGTGCGCATCGAAGCCGCAATTGTCTGGTTGCTTCAAGATTTGGCCGTGGCAGAGGACCTGATCAGTGCCGGGCACAGGGACCAAGTATTGGCATGTCCAACACTCAACCAACGGCTCACGCTCCAAGTAATAATTGATGACCATTTTCTCATTAGCCCAATCTCATGTGCTACCTATATGGCTGCGGAACAAGTCAATGTCCGTGCATTCGGCGAGAAACGCCTCCGTCTCGGAGCTCTCGTCCTCGGCCGGCAGAAACTTCACCATGGTGAACTGCTCTGCCGGTGCTCGGAAATGCCTCTGTCCGACCATCATCCCGTGATAGTCAAGCCGTAGTTTCGATCCTCGTCGTTGGCGCATCGAGCACACTTCTTTCAGTCTGCATTCTCTGCTGGCTCCGCTGCGAGCTCCGAAGGTGTAGTATCCACGCCGTGCAGTGTAGCCAGTCGCTCCTCCTCCTTCTTTATTCGAATTGCTTCCGTCTCGTTCCTTAGCCTTTCCAAGTTCCACGCGTCGTCCTCGTCCTCGTCCGAATCGTCCTCGTCGCGCCACTTGCCACTCTCGAACAGCGCACGACCAGTGTTTTCCTTGGCCTTGCGAGCCTGCTCTTCGGCGGCCTTCTTGTTCAGGCGCTCCTTTTTCCACTTGGCAAAGGTCTCTGGCGTAACGGGGGTGAGATTTCCGGTGAGCTTGTGACGCTCTGATTCCAAGAAATCCTCGAGGGTCAGCGTCTTGAGTGGCGACTTGTCCATTAAGGCTTTCTCCGCAGCTCGTTGTTCCTTTGTCTTCAGAACGAACCTGTTGGCGTGTCAGTGGCATTTCGATCGTAGCTTCAGGTCCGGGTAAAGCTTACCCTGGCGGCAGAGCATGCCTGTACATGCACTTGTCCCCTCCATTGGGACAAACCCAGAACCAGCCATACTTGCCATCTTCAATGGCCGAGATGAAGAACTTGCAGACCTTTTCCGTTGTCGACCGCTGGTTGCCTTTCTTGGACAGAACAACTTTGCGTAGTTGTTCCTCATCCCAGTCGGCAGATGTCTCTTGCTTCTTCTTGTCCTCCTCTTCCTCATTCCTCGTATCCGAGTACAGGTTCCTTTTCTCGGTCTTGCGTTCGATGGATAAATCGTGCGAGAATTTGCACTTTTTGCCCTTCTCGCAGTCTCCCTTCTTGTAGAATATGCACACCACAGTCTTGGGGTCGACGCCGAACGGGACTTTCTGTACCTGAGCCGGCCGGTTCAGGAGTGCCGCGGCCTCCTTTCTTGCTTCCTCGGCCGCCTTCTTCTCGCGCTCTCGCGCAGCTTTCTCGGCCGCTTTGCGCTTTTCCTCTGCACTGCCTCCGGCCTTGAGGTTCGCCGTCATCTGGGCTATTTGTTTTTGTGCCACGGCTCCCTTTTTGTTCTTCATGCCAAAAGTCCGGTCTTCGGCTTGCTTCGTAGCAGACGGCTTCTTGCCGCCGGCCGGGGCCTTCTCGTTCTTTTTCGGAGGCATCGTCGACGAATGGTGGGGTCGCGTACAAGATTTATGGCCAACGTAAATCCCACAGGAATATCAGGTGGAAACTCCTGGGAGAACTCGGTCTTGATTGTCCTCTGGAGACCCTTGGAGAGGGAAACGCCGGAGGACTTTTCGCAGTCGTCGGTGGTGCTGAAACTCGCAAGACCACAAATTTCGAACGATTCGTCGACTCTAGTCTCGACGATTGCCCTGGACATTGGTTGGTGGATGAGGTCACCTCATCACGTGCCTCGCCCTTATGCCCGAAGTCAAGGTGGATTGACGGCACGACTGCCTTGACGCTGCGCCACAGCCACTACGCTCTCAGCCACAGAGACCCAAGGCCACTACGGAAGCTCAAGGTGGCCTCGACGGCATCCTCAAAGCACATTCACGGAGAGCTCTCGCAAACCATCAATTGACCTCACGCAGTGAGCAAGAAACTCGCATTCCTTTCGGGAAGAACTTTCTACTGATAATTAATTGTTAGCAACAGTCCAGCTCACTAAGCGATCCGCGGTCTGACCCGAAGTCAGTCTCGTCATCCCGATACGTCGCAGTCATGATCTCCGACAAAGACCTATTCAGCCTTGCCATCTTCCTGGGCGCTGCGTCCATGGTTCTTATCGTTCTCTATCATTTCCTCGAATCAAGTGTTCCCCCCGCGTTGAACAAGGCAGAATAATCGGATGCGGCTCTTCATATATCAGCCATAATCGCGAATAACTCACCTCAACCCGCCACCACTGAACATGAGCTCTGTCCTCATTTCATGAAGGAGAGTTTGTATCAGACAACCACTCGTCTGGTTTCACGGCGCAACTCTACGTTGAAGCCGTGGCTACATTTATGGGATCTAGTGGGCGCCATGGAATCCCCAACTCACTCGACTATGGCTGGGCGCATGCTCCGCTGGTTTACGGCAGTTTGCGCATTCATGGAGCGGATCTCAAGCTGTTTGCGGCCTTTTTCTATCGCGACAGAATCCTATCTGGGTGTTAGGGGGTGGGCAGTGGGAAGCACTCTATCTCTTGCTGGCTGAAAAGGACCCGGCGATACACAATACCACGCTTGATTGATTCACACTGAGCCCACCTCCGTACAGTGCATCGGTTCTCCGTGACAACGAAGATGAGTGAGATGGCGCACGCTGATTTAAACATGTCGCAACGGCTAGGACAAGCAGCGACGGCTTAACCACCCGGCCCTGGAGCTGTCTTGGACGCGTTTCCAAACCACTCAGTTTCGCCGTACCCGGACAAACCAACTGCCAACTCGAAGACGTCATAACACCATGCACCGCCGAATCTTAGTCTAGACCCGACCCACGAATCATTTGGACGTAACAGGCAGTGAAGCACTGATGAACGGATAGCAAACAACCAAAGAGAGGAGGATGTGTCCGAAGCAGTGGCCGTAGGCCAACGGACAGTGTGCTCAACATCCAAGGCGCGTAGATGCCTAAACGCCGAAGGATGCGGGCCAGATGGTACCTGAGCTGCACGGCGCATGATGCAGCTCATTCGTACATATTCGTGCTTATGTAATCCACAGATTGAACAGCTGGCTGGATTTGAAAACTGCGCCGCGTCTGCCTGCGCCTGCGCTTCGCCCTGTCCCACTTATTTGCTAGTCTGCGTGCCTGACTGGTTGTGGGAGTCATGCCGCCCCCCCCCCTTGTTTTTCCCTGCTCCTTCCCCCCTCTAGCCCGCGTTCTTCCTCTCCCCCTCTTCGACCACTTGGTTCATCATCCATCTTCAGTCGGCTTCGTTTGCTCTCGAGCCCGACTTCTACCAAACTCTCATTGTCTACTTCGTGCATCGCATCAAGCGAGGCTCGATTTTCTCTCCCCTTCTTTTCTATTCATCTTTCGCGACCACACTCCGACGTCAGCTGCCACTCTCGCGCAGCTGTCAACCCGCAGTCCATCCCTGCGGCAAACACGTTTATCTCGCTCTCAGCGAAATCGACCAAAGGGCTCTCCCTGCCCTGCTTACCATCGCCATATCGCGCGATACATCTCATCCGACTACCGAAGCATCGCTCTAGTCGAACGAGGCAATCTCTCCCGACCTTTCCATCACAACACACCGCGTGCAAGTCACACCCACGTCCATCGTCATGTCTGGCAAGCTCGACAAGCCTCTCGACGAGATCGTCTCGGCTCAGCGCCGCTCAGCTGGACGCAACCGTGCGCAGCGACGATCTACTGGTCGTCCCGGAACCAACGCTCCCATCGGTGGCGTTCAAAAGGCCACCAAGCCCACCCGCGTTACTACGGCGAAGCCCACGCCTGCAAAGGGCGCTGCCGTGAGCGGCGAGAGCAAGGTCATTGTCAGCAACCTGGTAAGTTGTATCACAGGCTCTACACTAGAGAAACAATGGCTAACTTTTGCTGGCAGCCCAAGGACGTTTCGGAGCAGCAAATCAAGGTATGTTGCCGCCGAGGCGCTGTATCATCCGGACTTCGTTCAACCCATTCTCTTCGCCGCGCTTTCTTTTCCTTCAGCGACATCGCGTCCTGAAAGATTCTCCCCTCGAGCTCGAGTTGTCACCCTGCCCCTAGTCTCCTTCCACAAAGAGGCGCATACCTTGGCGAAAAGGCGCGTCTTTGGAAGTCGAGAACCAGTCCAGCCTCGCGTATGCTCTTCAGTTGCCTGGTCAGCATCTTGTAATGAGCAGCGATGGCGCCCTGCGGCTGTGGCATTAGACACGCAAGGAAGACGGCCGCGCAATCTGGCGGCCGTTTGAGCATGCATCACCGCCTCTCATGATTCCGGTCCGAACGAGCTTTGCGGAGAGCATATGCCACGGGGTAATACTCGTGGGTTCGTTGATGCAGCCGGATCCGGATGAAGCAAGGCACGTCACTAGGGTACGAGAGCTACCCTATTATGCGACTGCCTCCAACGATAGCAACTTTGCTAGAGGCTTGGCGCATGATATCCGACTCGAGAATGATGCCGAGTTAATCTTGACGTTCCCCGATTAAGCGATGAGCCTGGGTGGCGGCGCTTCTGCTTCGAGCAATATTGCGATATTGCCGAAGCTCACTGCATTGCTCGTTCGGTCCGATTCCCCATTTACTTCGGGCGAAAAATGACGACCCTTCTCTCTGGAAAGACTTGGACGACCCGGGGCTCGGCAGCTGCAGATCAACGCAACGCTTTCGATTCACTAACACTTTGCCCGCCATAGGAATACTTCGTCCAAGCTGTCGGTCCCATTAAGAGGGTCGACCTGGTCTACGGTCCCAATTCGGTCAGCCGAGGAATCGCCAATGTCACCTTCCACAAACCTGATGGCGCTAGCAGAGCCTTTCAGAAGTTGAACGGACTTCTCGTCGACAACCGCCCGATCAAGGTGAGCCCACGTCATACCAATAATTATTTACAGTAGCTAACAAATAATAGATTGAGATTGTAGTTGGAGCGGCTCAGGCCGACAAGGTGATCCCGCCTGTCAAGACGCTTGCGGAGCGCACCTCGTAAGTATTTCATTGGATTTCACACCCACTATTCCGACTCCTTCATAGCTGACCACGATACAGCCAACCCAAGGCTCAGCCAAAGTCTGCTGCCACTGGCAAGCAAGGTGGCGCTGCAGCCCACGGCGCCGCTGGTAAGGGGCCCGCCAACAAGAAGCGCCGCGGCAAAAGCGCTCGGCCCACCAAAAAGACGACCGAAGAGCTCGACTCCGAGATGGCAGATTATTTTGTCAGCACCGGCAGCAACGAGAACGGCGTCAACGGCAATGCGGCTGCAGCGAGCGGCGACGCCGCAATGGAGGACGAGATCATGGTAGGTTATTAAAGCCAATATCAGGCTAAGGTCCTCCGCTGACGAATATTACGTACTTCAGTAATGTGGCGAGTTTGCGGAAAAGAGATACCAGGACAGGAAAAATCAATCCCACTTCACCCCCAAGGTAACAGTGAAGTGTTCCAATGCGATAGTGCTATGTGCGGGAAGACTGCGGGGCGGTCTCGTTCAGTTTCAATTGCTTCAGAAATGACTTTGAATGGGAATTAAGGGTTGGTTCTGGGTTCAAGGAGAATGCCCATCGGTTCGAACAGCTTCATCCCCGGTTCATCAAAGACTGATTATCTGCTCGTCCCACGTCGCTGCAAGCGATGGCGAGAACATGGGACTAGACGCGTCATTTGTACAACAAGCGAACAAACTCGTTTTCCAGCAAATGGTGCCTGAGGTGATGACTACGTGATCGTAGACAATTGCTAGCTTATAAACAGACACGTCGAGTCCGGCGCACTCGCCGTTTACTATATCAATCATCTGGAACTGGCAGTCTGCGATCCATGGTCTGATGGATACGGGAAATGTATGCCTCAAAAAGCGAGCTGTCGTGGCCGAATCCATGGTAGCCCGACCTCATCTCACGGACTACTGTGAGATTATACATCTACTGCTAGAAAAGCTGAGGGAGCGAGTTCAAGATTGAGACACAACGGATGATGGTTGGGATGTAATGGAGAAACTCTGGTTACTTGTAGCGGCACGATCTGCACATTACATATGTCACACATACGTTTACAATGACCCTGGTCTGTCGCACGAACAATGTGTCAGTAGCCTCAATTGAAATCCTTCGCCGACGCGAGCCATTTGATAATGTTGGCCGGAGGTTTTGGTGGAGAGCGTAGCGGGTATGTAGATTGGTGCAATTCAAAGCTTTCCTCTGCCTTCTGGACGAATGGGCATGCAAGGCCCTCGATGGTGGCTACCTATCGGGGGTAAAACTGTGGTCTTCTCACAGATCATCGCCGTCTTTGCTCAAGAGCTCCTAGGCCTTGTCCGCCGCGGCCTTATCCTCGGGAGCGTTCTCGAGCTCCGGCATGTCGTCCTCGTCGTCGTCCTCGCCGTCGGCGCCCTCGCCGGCGCCCATGCCCATGGAGCTCAGGTCAGGCATGCCGCCGCCTCCCAGCTTTGAGAAGTCGATGCCTGAAAAGTCATCTAATATTGTTAGTAAGCCCGTATGCCGCGATGGGGGAGAGCTCCGATGGAACTTTCGAGTGTGTAGGGACAAGACTTACCGCCGCCCATGCCGCCCATGCCACCCATGCCGCCCATGTCGCCCATGCCAGGCATGCCGCCTGTGGATCGCGTTAGCATAGATCGTTCAAACGTAAGCCCGGCCGCGCAAGATTAAGGGTACAACGCCGGGAAGTTTTGGGGATTACACACCCATGCCACCGAACTGAGAGAAGTCCTCCTCGGGAGCCTCGTTCTGCTCGTCCTCGTCAACCCACTTGTCAAAGTCGGTCTTTAGGAAGTGGAGCTTCTGGCTGCCCTTGAGCAGCCGCGGCCAGTACTCCTCCTTGAGCTCCTTCTTCTGCAGCTTCATCTCAATGTTCTTGGAGGTGTGGTTGATCTTGCTCTCGGCCGGGTCGATCTCGGCATAGAACTCAAGCTCGACGCGGTAATTTCGCCTGAGCGTGCGCGAGGTGCCGGTAAACGAGAGCATGGTGGGCTTGAGGTCGAGCTCGAGGCTTTCCTTGGGGATGTCGGGGACGGAAATGGTCAAGTAGACAAAGTTCTTTGAGGCATCCGATACAGATGATCGCTGAGCCCAGAGGACTGCGGGTGGAGCTTCTTGTCAGCCCAAGGATCCTGCAGAGATGCGCGCAAACAGCTCCGGGGGAGTCGTTAGAGGCGCGGACAGCCAAAGCGACGAGGTCGTGAAGACCTCGAGCTCGGGAGACGATGGAACGAACCTTCGGGGGTTGCCGTCTCAGCCGCCATGTTTGTAGAAGTCGTCTGGTGGATGGCTGTGGGAGAGAGCTTTGCAAAGCTTGATCGTCAGCGGGTTTAACTAGCGTCGTGCGCGGCGGATGCGTCGCGGCAACAGGCTAATGCACGGGATTGTCGAGTGAAAGCGAGCACGTACAGATGACGGGGTCAGGAGCAAGAGAAAATGAGTCAAGGTCGACGAGGCTATCTCCAAATTTAAAAGGTTGCAAAGTCGGAGGGTCAAGCAGCAAGCGCGGCGGCTATGTTGTACGAATAGGTACCTCCGCAAGGTGAGGTAACTTGTAGAATGCGCCGGAAGCCAAAAGATTCGTACGTGGGGAGGTACCTGGACAATGAAGGCGGCCGGGGGTTGGATGAGGGGCATTGCCGAACGACGTCCGGGCACTATAGTAGGGAACTACTTCCAGACTTGATGTTCCCGCTCAGGGAACCTAAGGTATCTCTCTAACATCTTGGGCTCAGCCTCTCTTGAGAAGTACAAAGGTACCTACCTACCAAGGTACCGTACCACAAGCGAGCAGGACAAACCAAA
This sequence comes from Hirsutella minnesotensis 3608, assembly GCA_000956045.1. NCBI lineage: Eukaryota > Fungi > Ascomycota > Sordariomycetes > Hypocreales > Ophiocordycipitaceae > Hirsutella > Hirsutella minnesotensis. Next base: position 236,880 of record KQ030498.1, read on the forward strand.
GCCACAGAACCGCAGTTGTACCTGAACCTCGTCTTGGAGTATAAGCCGAGACGACGGCCAATACGATGCCGCACAGCAAGGCGTCTAGACAGTCAGCCAGCGTTGCCTCGCAACGTCAGCACAGCGACTCTGGCTTCATTGAGCGATTTATATCATACTCATTTTATAGACAGTCTTTATTCACACGCACCCAAATCTCAATTCGCACGCACCCCCCCACATTCAGCCACAGCGCCTCCGAGATCGGAGCCCAATAAACCATTGGTGCGGATGTCTGACATTTCCAACTCCTTGGCGAGCAGGAGTCTAATTCGTTGCAACAGTAATGCTGTCGCCAACCGTATCTTTACCACCCTCGTTGGCAAGCCACGAGTCTGCTACTCCCAGATCTTGCGTCATTTCAGAAGAGTTACACCGTTCAGCTCGTTTGCTGCTGTCGTCCTGTGTCTTCGCCTGTCGGCGCGTAACTCGAGTGCTTCCTGACTCGACAACTTTACTCCGTTTCGGCCGACGTCGCGGTTTGTCTTGTGCGTCTGCTGCATCTTCTTCCTCCAGCGTTGCCCCCAGTTCGAATTGAGAGTAATTTCGACGCGCCGAGCGCTGGACGCCACTCCGTGTTGAGCCTTGAGGGGCTAGCTGCTTCTCTGGGATTGCGCGTTCGTTGCCAAATGGTTCGCCATTGCGTGGTCGACCCTTAGGTATCCCCATTGGAGGACGTCGTATTTGAAGGAGAGGATCATCAATGTCTCGTGATCGCTTGAGATGCCAGAATGGATCGTTCATATTACCATAATACAAGCGATATGAATTGCAACGCTCGCCCGTGTTTTGTGCTTCAACGCAAAAAGCTAGCCTTGCAAGGCCTCCCCACGGGTGTTAGCTTATGTAAATTGGCGAGGCGGCGATCGTCCAGCATCAATACGTCAAGCCAGCCCGCCGAACCACAGCGGGGCCCACGCAGCCTCGGACAACGCCACACCTTGGCAGCCTCACCAACATCAGTCGACGATTACGATCTACTACGGCATCGACAACCCGAAACCCCGATGCCTCTTTGGCCTCCTTGATCCGTCTCGATCGCGCACAGCCTCCACCTGCTGTTTGCTCGCGCAGTTCTGCTCCTTCATTGCGAGTCCAGCTTGTCAGAGGCGCCCGCAAAGGCATTGACGCCCATCCGTCGTTCAACCCGATCATGGAGACCTTTAGGGCGCTCTTTACCAAACCAGATCCTCAGGCGCAGGTTCGTGACGCTTCCCGAGACCCGTTCTACTGGTTTGCCATCAGAAACCATTGTCCGCTGACAGCAACGTGACGTTACCCAAAAGGTCCGGAAATGCAACGCCCTCATCCGCTCCAACATACGGAAGCTCGACCGTGACATCGTCAACCTTAGACAGGCCGAAGCCAAGACAAAAAATCTCATCGTCCAGGCAGATAGACGCGCCCAGCGCGACCCATCGCGAGCCAAGCAGGCGCAAAAGGAAGTCCGCGACTTCGCCAGGGAGCTCGTACGATGCCGGCGTGCCTCGGCGCGACTCGTCACCTCGAAAGCGCAGCTCAACTCGGTGCAGATGCAGGTCAACGAAGCATTTGCCGTACGCAAGATTGAAGGCTCCATCAAGGCCAGCGTGGGTATCATGAAAGACGTCAATAGCCTGATACGTCTGCCGGAGCTCATGGGCACCATGCGCGAGCTGAGCGTCGAGCTCATGAAGGCCGGCATCATCGAGGAGATGGTGGACGACACGCTGCCAGAGGACGGCGACATGCTCATGGAAGACGAAGAAGCCGAGGGTGAGGTCGACAAGATCCTGGGCGAGATCCTCAAGGACAAGAAAGAACCCAGCTTACCAGCCGCACCGGTTCCCGAACCGCAGAAGCCCGCAGCCGTGGAGGAGGAGGAGGAAGAGGAGGACGCAGAAGCGATGATGGACCAGATGAGGAATCGGTTGGATGCATTACGAAGTTAGATGTTTCTTTTCTTTATTTGTTTGGCACCGTCGGGTTGGACAACGGGTCGTCTGTCCCGTTTGGCAAGGGCGTTTCTGGCGTTTGAGGGTGATCGCCCTGGCTTCACTTTCTGAATAGCTTCCGATCGGGCATGCTTTCCGGCGTCGTTTGATGGTTGGCAGACACCTTGTCCCATCAGCGTTTCGAAGACAGCCAAGATCGCTGTGAGTCACGCGTCAAGCCAGTTCGGACTACATTATGTTACGTCTTGACTTTCAAACACATCTCATGCTGTAACGGAGATGTCATTTTGGCCGAGTGCAAGCCTAGTCCCGCAGGGTTTGATCCGTTAGGTAGCAACTGTCGATTATCCACGGCGAGACGCGCTTAAAACCATTCGGGACACAACTATTCGTGCGCTCCGTTGAGAGCAAGGCAGCTCGCGCCCCGATAAGTTGGGATTCCTTTGCACAACCTCACCCGGACGACACGAATTTCCCCCCTGGTCATGGTCTAGGGTAGCCATACCCGACAACTCTTGGGCCGGTATCGGGGAACGTTGAAGGTTGAACTACACCGCAGTCACTTACCAAGCCACTGGCATCATCTGGCGCCGTGTCTGGAGTATTGAGGGAACACAACGCTGAGCTGTCCTGTTTCGCATCGGGTGACATGGGAAAGCAAGGCTGCTCGTCCTGTCTCGCTGGAGCTGGGGAGCATCAGCCGCATCATCACATGATCAAAGTCTCGCGGATAGCAAGCCAGCAAGTCTTGAAAGCGATACGCGGACAGGAGGTGCACGGTCACGCGACAAAACGCCGTACACGGAGCGGTTGTTGCCCTGAGCCCGGCCATGTCGAGCCGGGCAATCCTTGCTGGCTCGCGCCTGGGCGCCGTCGATGCAGACAACACATCAATATGTCAGATAGGCGGTGCGCGGGAGCCTCGAGATGCGTGAGACTCTTGGCTTGAAAGCCGACTGCGAGTCCCTGACGGAGGCTACCCTGAATACCCTGGAAAAGTCCCGGTATCGAGAGAGCAAAGGGATGCGGCGAGTCTCGCAGCATGACGGAGAAGTCATCCTTGGCACGAGATGCCGCGGCAACGACGTCTGACCGGCGCGCATATTTCACCAACCCTCTGCGCCCTGCATTGCTTGCGTGCCTCGAAGTGCAGCCTGATGCGACGAAACGGAAATATCACGGCTTGCCGCGAGATTCCCGCAGACAAGGGCAGCGTCGGGTGTCTCGGAGAGCGAGAGAGAGGGCGAGAAGCACACAAGAGGCGCCTGCCGATGCGCAGCTCAACTGGAACTGGAGCCGTGGAGCCCTATCGGCCGTGACCGTTGCCGTTTTTAGTGAGTGGCTCCGCTGCAAGCTAGCATGTGACCACAGGCCCGAGAGTACCTGGAGCTGCCTGCATGGGTGCGTGTCCACAAGTGTACTGTACCTAGGTATTGTTCCGCAGATGCGGCTGTCTTGCCGTAACAAGCATGTCCTTTCGGAGAGCATTGAGTCGGCCAGAAGGGTAATCAAAACCTTTCGCCCTCGTTCTTACACGGAAGCAAGCGTAGGGCACTGATGCAGCAGTCTGACCATGGAACAGCTCGAGCCGAACCGGCAGTCGACTCATTGCCATCTGGTCATCAGGCTTTGACGCACGATAAGAGCATCCGCATGCGCTACAAGTGTCTGCGCCGGCTGCCTTTCGCGCACTGCAGGCGCTCACGCGAGCACCAATCAGCCACGGACGATGCGAGTACCGATCAGAGCCGGCCATGTCACGGGCTCGGGCTCGGGTGCTTGTTCGGCTGGTACGTAGCCAATCCCGGACCCCTGCGCGCAGCAATGGTACGCGGCTATCGGATATCGGAAAAACCCGAAACCCCTTGTCTCTGCCATAAGGAAAAAAAAGTCCCCAGAGTTCACGCACGTGTAGATAAGATTACGATTTTTTGATGCGAACGCTGGTCGTTCGTCCTCGCGGTGCCCCTCCACTTACAGCAGGAATTGCGCCGCTTCTGCGCATTCAACCCTTCTCGTCCATCCATGTCTACCGGCAAGGCTGCGCAAAAGAGGGATCCCAGGGCATGGGGTTCCCTCTCGCCGCCTCTACCAGAATGGATCCTCGATGCCGTATCGACAATGGGCTTTCGCCAGATGACTCCGGTCCAGGCCGCAACCATTCCTCACTTTATGGGCAACAAGGACGTCGTGGTCGAGGTAAGATGCCATCTATCTTCATCACCTAGCTTGTCATTGTTCCCACTAACACGGACTTCGCAAGGCCGTCACTGGAAGTGGTAAAACGCTCTCCTACCTGATTCCTGTCGTGCAGAAACTATTGCGACTCGACGAACCCACCAAGAAACATCATGTCGGCGCAATCATTGTTTCGCCGACGCGAGAGCTAGCTGCTCAGATTCACTCCGTTTTGCTGTCTCTTCTCGAGTTCCACGCACCGTCGGCCGAACTCCTTCCCAATCTCAAAGACGACGACAAGCGCCCAGCTACAGCAGTACCGGTTGTCGTTCCCCAGCTGCTCGTCGGAGGTACGACGACGCCCGCCCAAGACCTCAGCTTCTTCTTGAGAAATAGCCCGAATCTCCTGATTTCATCGCCGGGACGGCTCGTCGAACTTTTGTCTTCACCATATGTCCACTGCCCTCAATCATCTTTCGAGATGCTCGTCCTCGACGAGGCCGATCGGTTACTCGACCTCGGCTTCAAGCAAGACCTCCAGGGCATCATTTCGCGCCTGCCCAAGCAAAGGCGAACCGGCCTCTTCAGTGCGAGCGTCAGCGAAGCCGTCGGTGAAGTTATCCGAGTAGGCCTGCGGAATCCCGTCAAGATTGAAGTCCGCGTCAAGATGAAGGACGGCGGCGTTCTCGAGGACAGGAAGATCCCGGCGAGCTTGCAGATGGCTTACATGCTAAAGCCGGCCAGCCAAAAACTACCTGCACTGTCGCGCCTTCTCGAAAAGCTCCCCGTGACGCCACAGAGAAGCATCATCTTCCTGTCTACGTGCGCTGCCGTTGACTATTTTCAGCATGTGTTGCCCGCTCTTCTTCCCGCCACATTCACATTGATACCCCTTCACGGCAAGCATGCAGCCAAGGTGCGCGAAAAGAATTTCCACCGTTTTTTGACGTCTGTTTCTCCAACGATACTCCTGACTACAGATTTGGCCGCGCGAGGCCTGGATATTCCCCAGGTCGACCTTGTCGTTCAGATCGACGCGCCTTCGGACCCCAAAGTTTTCATCCATCGGAGCGGACGAGCTGGTAGGGCAGGACGTAAAGGTCTGGCGGTAGTGATGCTGCATCCAGGACGTGAGGAGGACTACATCAGATTCTTGGAGGTCCGCAAAACACCCATAACGCCTCTTGAAAAGCCCGAGGTATCTGTGTCGGACGAAGATGCCGCGAGGGCATCGCAGACTATCCGAAAACTTGTCCGGCAGGACCGGTCGCTATATGACAAGGCTCAAAAGGCCTTTGTCAGCTGGGTACGAAGCTATGGTGCCCATCAGGCAACGTCAATTTTTCGAGTGACGGACCTAGACTGGACTGATTTGGGCAACGCCTGGGGTCTTCTCCGCTTACCCAAGATGCCGGAGCTCAAGCGATGGGAAGGCGACAAAACATTGGGACTTGAGGTGGACTGGGACACGTTTTCATACAAGGACAGCCAGCGTGAGTCGGCAAGGTTAGAGGCACTTGCTGCTTTCAAAGCTGGTGAGAGCCAGACTAAGGCTACGGATTCCAACGCCAAACGCAAGAGGAAGAAGAATGAGGCTTGGAGCAACAAGCATGATCAGGAGGACCTGCGTGTCGAAAGGCGCGAGAAACGTCACAAGAAGAAGGACGCAGAAAGGACTGCCAAGATGACGGACGAGGAGAAGCTGCGGCAAACGGAGCTGAACGAACTTATTCAACAAGTCAGGAAGCAAAATCAGGCCAAGGCTGCAGTCAAAGACGATGAGTTTGAGGGATTTGACGACTAGACAACTCAATATACCCCCGATGAAGTGTTTTCAGTCGTTCTCGGCAATCGAGGCGTTGTACGGAGCATCGTGTCTGGCACCGATGAGGAAGGTTTCATTCCACGGGCGTCGGCGCGATGACACGAAACAAGACCGTGGCGATGCACCGAGACTCGTCGGCGGTTCGATGAGAGAAAGTACATCTTCGCCAACGCTGTCATATATTACTACTTAATATACTGTAGTGCGTAATCTATTAATTATATTGCAAGTTATATCCATATATCATCATATACTTCTATACCTACTAGCTAATACCGGGTCCCCATTTTAAGCCCACTTTTGCCCCGTATTCTAGCTTCAGCCGCTTCCGCCCCAAGTCCTGAGAGGTCACGACTCACACGTCTCTTAACTGCAACGCAGCTACAACGCAGCTTTAATTTAGTTACAACGCGGTACTAGTAGCTTTGATTCAATTATAAGGCGCGCGCAGGGCCATAAAGAGCGCTGCAAAGAGGCGCCGCAAAGAGGGCTGTAATTAAAGGCACGAAGAGATTAGGTTACTACGTCGCGCCTTTGCAGCACTCTTTGCAGCGCACTTTACGACCCTCCGCGCGACTTGTAATTAAATTAAAGCTGCGTCGTAATTAAGGGAATGCTACGGGTATAAGCAAGTACTTAAGCTCGTAGCGACTATATAGCAACGTAGCTAGAAAGTGGGGAGGATGTGCGAATAGATGGACCTCTATAGCTCTATGACAAGGTTCGTCATTCTTTATCAAGTCTAGCCCGGAACAACTTGGTATTTCACACGCTTGCTCCTTCCAACAGGAACTGATGATCGGGTCTAACGGAGAGCTGGAATGAGTCTATGCAGGACCTCGGAAGGAGCCTTCTTTTCCCGCGCGCTAATAAAGTCCTTTCGTTCCTTAAAGCAACTTTCGCCTCATTCTTTGCAGCCTTAGCGGTATTACTAGTCTTACCGGTAAGATCTACCGTTAGTTATAGCAGCTAGTATGGTTTGGTTTAACCTCCATCCCATACCACGCCCTTCGTCCCATTCTCCATTCGTCTCATACATTTGCCCCCTCACGCAACTCCTCAGCGGCAAAGCTTCTGAACAACCTGTTGCTTAGTAGAGGGAAGGGAGTTTCTTACTGGAAGTGCGCCCGACGATGGTCAAATTACCTGATAAGTTATGCTTGATCGATATTCGTCGTCTATATAGACCGATGCGAGAAATACGTGTATTAAAGCAGCCAGCTTTAAAGCAGAAATCTAAGATATATCCGTATGATTATATCGCCCAAGGTGACTCTGTCTGAGACGATTAAACACGGCTATGCTATATTAGTATCTCGCACATATCTTCCTACTCAATGACGTAGTGTTTAACTTATCTCACACAGCTCAGAGTACACCAGCTCCTCGAAAGTGGCGAGTAACTGTCGTAATAACCTATGCAAATAAACAGTGTAAGAATTTCGAGATTCTATTTAAAGATGCGGAAGGAGATTGCTAGATATGTTTATATATAACCCCCGTCGCTGCTCCGACAGAAAGCAAGCCAGTACTCATTAACCTAATAGTTTCTTATCCCTACATCTCGACAATTTAATATTAAATCCAGTCTAGTCTTTTCACGATGAAGCTTCAGGCTGCACTCATCCTGACATTTGTCGCCAGTTCGCTGGCCACCCCCGCCTTTATGGCGGACCAGGGCGAGGCTATCGAAGCAGAGACCAACGTCTTTAAGCGAGCTGCTATGTGCAGTATTTGCTGTCTCAAGGGGGATGCTTGTTTTAAGGCGAAACTCTGTGGTTGCTCCAGCAAGGGCGGCGGCGGCGGCGTCTCCGGTGGCGGCGGCGTCTCCGGTGGCGGCGGCGTCTCCGGCTCCTGGGGCGGCTCCTGGGGCGGCAAAGGCTCCGCGGCAAGGGCTTTGGTGTCGGCGGCGGTGCAGGCTTCGGCGCCGGCGGCGGCGGCGGCTGGTAGTAGCTGCTACGTAATTTTTTAGAGTCGAATCGGCCTCCGCTCTCCGTTAGTTAAACTAGTAAGGGGTAGATTAGTAGTTAGGTCAGTAATGACTAGCGAATACCGGCTATATATTTTTAAAATCCCTGTTAGATAACTATGCCGTCTTCCGCTGTGGCGAAGTATAGAAACTCGCTGCGTTTCCACGGGTTGGAGAGTGCATCTCAACAGCTTACAGCAGGAGCAGACACCACCGCACCAGACCTCGTAAACATGCTCCAGACCAACAAGTGGATGTGATGGAGCCGAGGGACGGCCAGAACTCGCGAATCTGGAGCATCTCCGATGTGGGGGGTTGGATAATTACGCGGAACCGGACACAGCCAATGCCTGATACGGGCATGATATCGCCCCCAAGCCCAGGGGAAGACTTGCGGGCCGTCGTGTGGACACTTGGGACTTTTGGGTCCGAGAAGACCAGGATCAGGATACACTGCAGTGCCTGGTATAAGAGGTGACGCAGCGCCATGTTGTCGAGATTTCCGTTTGGGGGCCAGTCTTGTCGGGTCTGGAAACTGGCAAGTGGACGAGCTGGACAAGATGGCACAACTACGACCATATCATGGCCACTACTATCTGTGGGATTACATTCCGTCGAAACCTGCGGCCATACTGTTTACGATTTTATTCGCCCTTGCGACGATTTTTATAGTATGGCGGATTGTGCGAACGCGCACCTTGTTCAGCATTGCCTTTGCCGTAGGGGGCATCTGTAAGTCTCACTTGACGATCTGCGACGTGAACCACCGTTCCCGACTGACACGCCCTCGACAGTTGAACTCGGCGGGTACGCAGCTCGACCGGGAGCCGATGCCGAAAACAAGACGGACCGGCTTGGGCCCTTCATCGCGCAGAGCGTCCTCATCCTCGTCGCCCCCGCCCTCTTTGCGGCCTCGATCTACATGACGCTCGGCCGACTGATGCGCCGCATTCACGGCGAGGGCCACTCGTTGATTCCCGTGCGCTGGCTCACGCGGGCGTTTGTCGCGGGTGACGTGGCCTCGTTCCTCGTGCAGAGCGCCGGCGGAGGGCTCATGGCGTCGCGCAACTTTAGCCAGACAAGGGCGCAAAACATTATCCTCGGCGGGCTGCTGGTGCAAATCGTCATGTTCGGCCTGTTCGCCGTTACGGCCGTCGTTTTCGACGTGCGCATGCGGCGCTGGCCGTCGCCGGCGTCTCTCGAGCACCGGGGCCGGCCGTGGAAGCGCATCATGGCCATGCTCTACGGCACGACGGCCCTCATCTTTGTACGGTCCGTCGTCCGCGTCGTCGAGTACATCATGGGCCGCAGCGGATACCTGCTGCGCAACGAGTGGACGCTGTACGTCTTTGACGCGGCGCCCATGCTCCTCACCATGGCGCTCTACGGCTGGATCTATCCTGGAGACTTGGAGGTCGGATATGCCAAGCGGGCGCGCGCGTGGGAGCCGGCGAGCTCAGGGTCCATCAACGAGTTGGGTCTCGACAACGTGCCCAGGACGGGAGGCCGCAACGGCGCCAAGTAAGATGGTTCTGCATCGTCAGCTACGACGCACCACGCATCGCAAATCGGACACAAGAAATATTTGAAGTAACTTCTCAAACCTCGTCTGAATATATATCGAGCAGTCACGAGCGCTCCGTCACCTCTGTCCCGTACGAGGACCTAATCATTGATACGCATGGCGTGACTGTATTCTCATCCCGCCCCGTTTGCAATCTTCAACCTGCCCTTTTCATCCTCTGACCAAGCAGCAGTCCGGTCAAACGCGCGATAAAGCCCGACCGACGTTACAAGACGCAACCTTTGGGTACTATATGCGCGCATGCAACTCGTGTTCGCAGCTCCATGTGGGGAGCCGGAGGATACACCAGACACACTCTCTACTTTTGTTTCGAGCGCAAGTGAAGGCAGGTGTAAATGGACTCGTACTCTAGAGTCAAGACGGCAAAGACAGGGAAGCGATTCGCTGGGGTTTTCCCCGTAAAACACGACGGCATGGCGGCTCCGGACCCCGCATGGGGAAGCAGCTCCGGCCGCTCCACCACGGACCCGGCGCGGGGATTGGATCCTGCCCCACCCGCCGATGTCGACATCGGCATCTTCGGCGACTCCAACCGCAGCCGCCGCCGACTCGGCTCGAGAGCGAAGCACTCGACGTTCGCACCGGAAATCGCGAACCGGCTGCGTCGAGTGCAAGCGGCGCCATATCCGATGCGACCTGCGGCGCCCTGTGCGCGCGCACTCTTGTGTTGTGTGCATGGGAGTGTTAGGCAGTAAGCCCCGGTGTTAGGCGGCCTAACGGTCGAGTGCATGCGAGGAGTCATTCCTACGCTCCATTAGACAGTATCCATCCGTACTCGAGCAAGCTTCAAGGCCTGGCCCTTCTATCTCACCCATCTTCCAGTGCGGCCGCGAGACCCGATGCTAGAATCTCAGGCAATTGGAGACGAACCCCATTCTTTAGAATATGGCGTTGGCCAGTTCTACATCAATATGCCTAATCCCTAGCTATTCCACCACGTCGAACTTTGAATCGCCTAATTTTTCGAGAGCACGATCCTCGAGTCGTGCTTCCTCCATACTCCAAGTCCGATTCCATGGGATGCAATGGCTGCAAAACTTGATCAAGTGCGCTACGCGATGTGTGCCAAGGTTCCTTCGAGGTTGTGGCTTAGACGAGTCGCCACTGACGTATCAGCCCTTTGCCTCGATGGGCGTTCCATCTAGGTCTGGTATCACTACGATAAGAGAATTGCTGTGCTGCGTGGTTGATCCTGACAGCGACAGCGAATTGGCATTTTCGCAATCGACGGTTGGATCAGAGGCCGTAGAATTCCCAGCCGTCTCCATCATTTTGCTGAGCCGCCTTCTCCTCTACGGCGCAAGTGCCTCTGCCGTCCCGCTTCGGAGTGAACTCAGTTCTGAGTTCCTCTCGCAGTCACAGCTCATCTTCGTCAATCTCAGAAGGCTTCAGGAGACCTCCTACTTTCTGTCGTCGCTCCATATCTGCGGCCTTGGCATCGCGTTCCTGCTGCTCCTTTTCGACGACAAAAAGCTCCGCATTATCGCCAGCGAATTCCTTGAGCGAGATGAGGAAATCTCGCAGGTTGAGCCGGAACTTGTCATACTGCGTGTTGAGGGAAAACAGGCCCTCGACGAAGCTTGCAACTTGTGCCCTGCTACTCATTAGCGTCTCAGTAGGGCTCGATTCAGAAGGAGCACTTACGGCTGCAAATTAGGGAATGCGTTGCGGAGGAGCGTTGCGACCGAGTTGCCCAAGAACTCCTTGTTGCTGGTTCCAGCCTGAGCTTGATCTGGGGTGTAAATCGGGCCCTGAATCTTGGGCTGCGTCCCATCGGCAGGGTGAATGAAATAGAAGAGTTTCATGAGCAACATTGACTGCGTTTTGAACCCGGCTTTGTGATCACTGTCTGTCACGACAAAGAGGACGTCTTGCAGGATGGTCACGAAGAATCTCTGGAAGAAGGCGTTGGCTGTGGCGACATCGGTCTTCTCTGCAATGTTGGTGATGAGCTCGAGGCACATGTTCAATCCGGCAGCTTCGACGTCTCGGTTGTCATGCTTGAAAGCCCACGAGCAGGAGTCGATGACGAACTTGAACTGGTTGTTATCCAATTTCAAAAGAGCTTTCTTACGTTAGTGCCCGGTTCATGCGGTCATAGAGGGAAACTTACCAGGGAAGCAATGCAGGTTGATTGCTCGTAGAAGATTGAAGAATTCGACGCGATGCTCTGGAAACTCGGAAAAGTCCTTGTTGATCATCTCAAGCGTGCATTCAAAGACGTTCTCCATGATTGTGGGAACTTGGTCCTCCATCAAGGCCTGTCCGGAAACGTTAGAACGACGCTCAAATGCTTGTCAGAGGAAACACTTACGGATAACTTGGTGATGATGGCGGACATTGCCTTGAGAACCTCGGCGTCACGAGCGCCCGGAACGTTGCGGTTGTAATCGACGAGCACCGAGTCCAGAAGAGGAGGAACCATTTGCGCCCGTACAGCCTGCAAATCTTCGGCCTTTTCGACGTACGTCTCGATGAGCTTCAAAATCTCCTTCTTGATCGTACGCAGACCCCGGACCTTGGGCATCTTGGTAGCCAACTCGCCTGTTTATTGTAAGCTTATTGAAAACGATTTAGACCACAGGTGACGCACCGTCTCGCGCAACGGCCTCAGAGATGAGCGTGCTTGTAGCACGATACATTTGAAGCATGTCGTGGTAGATGCGGCCAATCTGGGGATAGAAATACGGGCCGATGGATGTGCATGCCGATACGTTGGTCTTCATTATGTTGCCAATGACCTTGATCGTCTCGGCGTCTTGCAGGATCGAGGGGTTCATGGTTGCTTGCTTGATGATCTCATCCCAGGCGGCATTCGGGATGCTCATAAGATCCGCGAGTAGCCTCTCCTGCTGGTGCTTGTTTCCCTGAGCAGCAACCATATAGCCGCAGGCTTCGTAGAAAGTGTGCACCTGTTGGGGGGTGAGGTCACAGGTGATCTTGCCCATGTTGCGCACAATTTCCTCGATGAAGGGTTCCTGCTCACTAGGCTGGAGTGCAACAAAATGTCGTCGGCACTGTCGGGCGATTTTGATGAAAGTATCGCAGGCCATATCTTGGACGCCTATTTTGGGTCAGAAAGAAGCGGATATAGGGCAGGGGACAACGAAGAGCTTACCCTCGTGAGATTCGTGCATAAATTCGAAAAGCTTATTCACGACCGTCTTGAGGAACTTCCAATGGGCCTTGAGAAATCGCGGGTACTGGCCCACAATGTACATGATGTTGCTGGCAACGACAGCCTTGTTGTCCTTGCCGCGCTTCATCTCAGTGAGGCCGAGGAGATCCTTAATGACGGTTACAAGGAACCGCTTCTCTGTTTCCTCGTTCATGGCCAGCGAGATGGACCCGATGGCCCAGCACAGAACGTTGCAGTTGTGCCACGACCACTCGGTGCCGTCGACTTGACGAGCCAGCTTTTCGGTCATGATATTTTCCGTGTCGACGACATCGAGGTGAGTAAGATAGACGAGGCACTCTCTGATGGTCTTGTAGAGCTGCACCGTGTCACTCTCCTTGACGAACTCGCGCACAATTTCTCCTTCGTCGTTCTCGACAATCAAGACTTCCTCGGGCCGAACCATGCGCTCAATCATAACGACTCGAAGGTTGGATAGGACTTCATTATACTTGTGCTTGCGCAAAGGATAGTTCATCAACAGTGTCGGATTCGGCGCACCGCTGCCCGACATGCCGCCGCCGACTGCCATGAGCGGGTTCAGGTCGGTGATTGGCAACTGCTGCATCTCCTCGTAGAGCTCCTGAACGAGTTTGAGCCAGTAGTCGAGGCAAATCTTGAAAATCTCGCGGTCGTCGATCTGGGATATTCTGATGAGGTAGTAGTGCCCGTGAAGCAGATAGTCGCGGTTGGGGAGGTTCTCAATGAGCTGGAATATGTCAGTAATGGGTTGCGTGTAAGACAGGCGACAATGGATCGGGAACCTACATTGAGATGCATGCCAAAGAAATTGCATAGGAACAAAGCCAAATTCTGAACGAATTCCTGGTCGCGAGAGTTGCTGCTCGGATAGGTCGTCTTGAGGTCGAGGGAGACGGGAATAATGTCGGCTATGGTCGTGAGGACCTCGGTGAACATCTTGATCAACTGCTCGTCGTATGAGTTGGATTGGCCTGAACCGCCAGTCTGCAGACCACCAATCTCCGTCAGGCACTGCAGGGTTATGTTCCTAAACTCAGGAACAGAGAGAAAGCGCGTGCGAAGCGTGTCGATGAGCGGCGTCTCGAAGATGTAGCCGAGGGGAATCCAGTTGCAAAACCGCAGGAGCGTCTCGAGCGTGGCCTTGATGAGGCTGGGCTGGTCGGCCGTGGTAAGGACCTCTTGGCAGAGCTGGAAGATTTGCGAAAACTCGGCACACATGGTCTGCTTGAGGTTGCGCGTCTTGGTCGACGTCATTTGCTCGGCAGAGTAGTCAAAGACCTCCTCAGAAAGTAGACGTAGGATAATCATGTTGTTCTCGCAGATGGACAGGTTTGCGTGACAGGAAGAAATGATCTCGTTGATGAAGGTGGGCCAGTTGTGAGGCCATTCCTGCTTGAGGACGGAAATGAGGACGAGGTTGAGCTTGTTGAGAAGCGTCTTGTTACTTCGCAGAGCATCCTCGGAGCTCGAGCACTGGATGATGAACTGAACAATGAAGTTTCGGATACCTGTGTCGAAACGTGAGCGTTGGAGGCTGTGGCGAGAAGCCAGCGATACCGACCTTGACACTGATCCCGAGGGAGGACCTTCCACCTTGTCGAGATTACATTGTCGAGCACCTGCAGGCCCAGGTCTATGGGGTGTTAGCTTGAAGGTCATCTTGTTTTGGGGAATCGGCCGATCGGCACCGTACACTTTGTTTGCGGGTACTGGGCATCTGACAGAATCTTGTCTACCATGAGCCATGCGTCTGGATCTTCCTTGAACTACAAACACCGTTGTTAGCTTTGAAAAGCTTCGACAGGGCTCCCCTCTGCGTCCGACGGCGCACCGGTGAAGCGTGTTGCGGGTGCGTGGCAGAGCGTGCTTACCTGGTTCAAAGCAGCTTGGGCGGCTTTTTGCTATTCGAGAGAAGGACGCGAACGGTCAGCAAAGGCGTCGACAGGCAGTCAAAGTTAGCCGTGAGGCACCAACCTGTTCTCCGCGGCCCTCGTAAAAGGTGCGGACCGTAGAGTCGAGCTCCTCGATCGTGACAGCCATGTCGAGCAACGGCGGCGACGGGAGAACAGCCCAAGGCGGGGTGGGAATCCTCAGAATCAGCTCTTTGGGGGATGGCGGGGGAGCCACAGCCGGCGCAGCGCAGGTCGAAGAAAGGTCAGCGATGCGTGGAAGCCGTGTGCTTTTGCAATCTCGGGGAGGCGGAAGAGGGAGAGATACGGGGGTTTTCGCGGGGGGGAAGTTGCGCGAAGTGAGAGGCGGTGGTTGGCGATGCGGAGGAAATGAGGGAAAAGTGAAGAAATAGATAACCCCTCCCAGGTGGCAGAGGGGCTGGCGGTGCTGCTTGTGGAGGGTCGCTCGGTGTTGAAGCAGCGCTGGAGATGCCTGCCTGTACGCACTAACTTGCCGTGCTGGATGAATGCACAGGGCTCACGCTGAGGGACGGAACGTGGGCGTCAAGTACCTGGCGCGGTGAAAAAGCGAGCAGAGTTACATGCAAGGGCCCGGGTTTCGCCAACAGACAAGCACCCCTGGGTGGCTAGCGCGCAGTTTGCGGGCTCGCGGGCAAACGAGGATGGATTGATGACTTTGGCGCCGGGTGGTGGGCAGTGGGGAGGCAGGATGGGAAGAGGAGGAAGGGGGGAGGAGGAGGAGGGGAGAGGGGCTGACGGCGGGGCACCTGCGAAGCCCAGCGAACCAATGATGCCATAACTGCACCTACGAGGCTCAGGCTCTTTCCACTTCATCACTGATGGTGGCGTCCAGCAGCCATTCGCCAGCCTCTCGACCACTTTCACGACTCTCACCCGGGTTAATAAGTTAACGTGTCGGCTGCATGAAGCTTGCGAGACGCCAGAAAAGGGCAGCACGCCATGCCGCTCCGGTGCGCCCGCGGCTAGC
The DNA here is from genome assembly GCA_000956045.1 of Hirsutella minnesotensis 3608. Lineage (NCBI taxonomy): Eukaryota > Fungi > Ascomycota > Sordariomycetes > Hypocreales > Ophiocordycipitaceae > Hirsutella > Hirsutella minnesotensis. The sequence continues at coordinate 252,468 of KQ030498.1, forward strand.
AGGTCGAGCACTCTCTTTTGTGTCCCACCCAGTAATCATCTCCGATCGTACGGCCTCCTCGATCCTGTGCTCTCTGCTAGCTGCCTGCTGGCTAAGTTAGTACCTGGCTTAGCAGAGTTCTAGAGTGCCTGTCCCGCTGCAGATTTCGTAATAGGGGCGGTCGAGATGGAGCTTCGCAACGGTTTTGGCTCGCAGCTCTTCCTCCTCGGAGTGGATGCCGATTGGCATTCCTCCTCTGCATCGGTCGCAACGCTGCGTTCAAGGTTGTGCGCATTTGAAGTAGATCCTCGGTTTTCTCCTCATTCACTACACGATCTAGGTACCTGAGTATACAAATTGCCCAGTCGAGGAGCTTGCCGCCGCCGGGCCCTGGGTCGTGTCCGAGCTGCAGCTGCTTCTAACAAAACGCCCAAGCAGAATGAGGCATCATAGTAAACACAAATAGAAGTAAGCAGAAAGTGGGCTTCCGGGCCCTGACTTTCCATGTCGGTGATTCCACAGCGACGGCCATATCCCGGAAGAGCATGGATCTAGGCCTGCCTGAATGCTAGACCCCCATATCCTCATGCTTCTGGTAGCTTCTGCGCGTTTCTATGCCTTCTTGTAGCCACAATCAGCCAAAGCCCCTTGAAGCGCTTCTATAGCCTTGTCGATGTCATTTCGCTTTGGGTCGACCTGTGCGAGCTAGAATTTAGCTTTAGCACTACTTCGTACACATGCTCAGACACTGTGTTGCACTTACCACGGAGACGCCCATGTGTCCGAAACGAATATACTTGGTTCCTATCTCCTTATGAAGACCGCCAGCAAAGATGATGCCCTTGTTGAGCAGTCTGGGTATGATGTCTAGAATCGCGATACCCTCGGGAAGGTAGATTGCTGTCATGGCGTGGGCCTGGTCCTCGGGCTTGGTCGCTACTATCTTCAGGCCCAGATCCGTCACAGCTTTCTTGACTTTATCGGATACCTCGATGTGCTTCTTGAAGCGGTCCGACAGCGGGCGCTGCATGATCTGCTTCAAAGCCGTGTTGAGAGCATGGATGAGCTGCGGAGAGGGCGTGGCAAAGTACGACGGCTTCTTCGCCTCGTAGTTTTGCATAACTAACTTCACATTAGCTTGGGCTTCCGGTATTTCTTGGCAGGTCTTCTGCTCGTCTTCTGCGACTTACTTGGGAGCCATCGTTTCATTGAAGCAAAGTAGGTGGCTGGCTCGGTCTTGCGGCTCTGCAGTGCCTTGATAGCTCGGCCGCTAAACATGGAAATCGACAGGCCTGCGGGACACCCAATGGCTTTTTGACCGGCCGTCACCACTCCATCCAAGCCCCATTCGTCAAAGGCAATCTCCTCGCATGCCACACTGCAAACACCGTCGACAATGACCAGGGTATCGGGCGAGACCTTCTTGACGGCCGCCGCAACGCTCTTGATATCGCTCAGGACACCCGTCGATGTGTCGACATGGGTCACGGTGAGCACCTTGTACTTTTTCCCAGACAGAGCCTTTTCGACTTCGGAGATCTGCGGCCGGCCTCCGACAGGCCCGTCCAGCTTGGTGACGTTGGCACCATACGCCCGCAGACAGTCGGCAAATCCATCGCCAAAGTAGCCAGTGCTCAAGACCAGCGCATCTTCGCCTGGCTCGAGGAGATTGGCAGCGACGAGGTCCCAACCGAGGGTTCCCGATCCGCTAATGACGAAGGGCTGAGAGGCGGAATCTGTGGTTTGGAAGAGCTGGCGGAGCATGGACAAGGTCTCGCCAAATGTCGCAACGAACCCGGCACCGACGTGGCTTTCGCTACAGGAGGGCGTCAGAGAAGTGCCATGGCAACCTCGGCATTGAGGAGTCGATGACGCACCTGTAATGGCTCATGGAGTGGAGGACGGCATCGTCGAATTCAATGGGGCCCGGGATGAGCAGCGTCGGGTGGGAAGGTTGTGAAGACATGGCTGACAATGGACGACTCTGAACCGGTACAGCGCTTTTCGGCAGGGCAATTGGGGTTGCGGATCTGATGAATGCAATGCGCGGTGATGGCAGCTTGACGCCGGCGAAGATGGAGGGGCTTCCTCGGCAATAGGGGACTGCTAAGCGGGGCATTCCTTACCAACCTTCCGGAGAGCCAGCTGCCGCCTTATTAAGACAGGGCGATTCCGCGTCGTGCCGAGTAGATGGCTGCGGGCCGCGGCGATCTCCACCTCGGACGTTAATTCCTGGTGCTGGATCTGAATGGCGTAAGGCAAAGGCGAGCTCTAGTCTCGAATGCTAAAGCTTCGTGGTGGTGTAGAGCCCAGATTTGACGGTCAGCTAGGCTAGGCTAGGAGGGGGGCTTGGCCCTCCGCTCCTCCGAGCTCCGGCGACCCTCCGCAGGGCTACCATGCGGCCTTCGTGCAGTAGGACGCCTCGCCTTGTCCGACCTTTTACGTGGGTGGCTACAGACAAATCAGATACAGTACAAGGCTTCTAGACCGAATATCCGAAAAGCCCAGCTACTTCCGTCTATCCGAGAGATGCTTGGTTATCTGAGGTCGTGCTCCCTCCGCTCCCCGAGCTTCAACATACAGTAGGCGTCACTTTTTCCCCCAGACAAATCGCCTGTGCTTCTGCGTTCAGACCTCTCGCTGCCCCGCTAGACTGGACTCCATGTCCAGCCCGCTTCCTTCGATGCGACCCTTCATCCGGCTTCTCCCGGAGCCGAACTCGGGCCCTCGGTGTCTTGGCCATGACATGCCGAGTTTGCAGCGTGGGGGTGACAATGTCAGTGACTCTCTTCTACGAACCCCGTACGCCTGATGCGACAGCATCTGCCGGTTTGCAGGTGCACAGTTACATCAGGCAGGCAACCTTGCGGCTGCTGCACAGGTCCGAGGACGCAACCCTGATCCGCGAGGCCGGTCCGACCCACGTCCAGGCCTCGACAAGCCACTCGTACCACACTTTCGTGTCGTCAGTTTGACGCCACATGCTCACCTCGAGCTCAGTGTCCGCGGGAAAGGTAATGGGTTTCTATCAAAAGCATCAGTCAGCGGGGACCCAACTCAGATCCACGACAAGTCGTAGTTGACGTACCTTGAGAGGAAAGAAGATTGGGAACCATGATACCATGTCTTTGCTCTTGGCATCGATTCTCTCGGGATGTGTGCTTATCTCGACTTTGTCTCCTTTGCTCTCCTCCACCTTTGACTCGTACAGCGTCGACTCAAAGTATCCGGCAAGGCCATGGATGGCACCCCGCGTTCGACAGACAAAGGTCAGGTGGCAGAAACGGGAGTTGTGGTCATTGGCGCCGGCTGCTCCCGACATGCTTCCACCACCGCCACCGACAACGCCGCCCGATCGTCTGGCCTGGATAGCCTGCAAGGTCGACTCTGGAACGGGGTGAGAGAACTCCCACGCCTCCTGGAATCGGGGGTGACCGGGGACTTTTTGACAAACAAAATCCAAAGCAAAGAGTCTGACCACCCAGGGCGTGTCGAACGCCGTTACGTCTGAGGCTGATCGTGTCAGTATATCGGCGTGCAACTTTGGCGTAGAGATGGGGCTGAGATGTGCCGTGTAGGAGTGGGGAATTGAAATCCCATGAGGCTTGGCGAGCACATGCTGGATTCCGTCCAGGCACTCTGGGGACAGTTCGTTGTCGCCGAACGAGCCCAGTAGCTCCGATATGAGAATGTCCACCTTGCCGTACACGGGGCCCGAGTCTGTCGATTCGGATACGATCGGGCCCTTCCAGGCTCGCATATCCGTCTTGACAACTTTGACGCGACCGTTCCAGACAGTCTGGTTCTGCCGCAAGAGATAGACGTAGGCATTCGGATTCTTTTCGACCGCCCACACTTCTATAGCAACGCCCGTACGTTCCGCAGCCTGGAGTGCGCGCGTCACCAGGGGACCTCGGCCTGAACCAGCGACAGCCACAACAACAACACCAGGCTTGGAAGTAGGCAGACCGAGTTCTTTCCATTCACTTAGAGCCTCGGTCACAGCAGCCTCATACTGGTTGTATTTGACGGGGTCACCCTCGAACACCTCGTAAGTGGCAGACTCCAGATTGTCCGACAGGGGCTGAAGTGGCGATTGAAGCCAATCCTGGAAGCTCGTGAGAGTCGATGACTCCAGCGCAGTGAATGGAGGCTGTTGCGTCTCGAGCCACTGCAAGTATGCCATGTGCGCATTGCCTTGAGTGGATTGACTCTGCGTCGAGCTCGTCATCTGGCGAGCCTCGGACAATGAGGGGAATTCCTCTTCGTTAATAGGTAGCCGAGTCGCCAGCAGGGAAGGTGAATCTGCCTTGAAGTGAGAGGCATCAGGGCCGACATCGCATAGGAGCAGCCACGGCACGACCTTGAGGCGCATATATGCAAAGAGCATCTCCTGGTGATGCTTCGAAAGACAGGGGTAGCCACTCTTGTTGAACTGGAAAACCTCCGGCCCAAGAGTCAGGTAATGGAGCGGCTCGGCAAACCAACGGTTTTGGAGGTCTTTTTCTGGCATCACCTTTGGGACTTTGAGTGCTAAAATAGACACCACCATTAGCACCGCAGTTTCATGTTGGACAAACGGTCTGGAGATGTGACGTACCGACGAGGAGTCTAAGATTATAGTTGCAAATTGTCCGAATCTTATGCCAAGAATCCCAGCGGCTGAACAAGTCGACTTCCTTTGTATCGTTCCCTGGTACTTGGTCCGGCTTGAGCGATGAGAGCGTCTCCACTTGGTTGCCCAGAGGCTCTCGGTACATGGGCATGTGAACAAGGAACGTAAGACAATTGCCGATAGTCAGTGCTTCCTGGACGGCGCGAGAGTATTGTATCAAGCCCCGGTTGCCACCATCTTTGGAAGCGTCACAGGACGGTCCAGCGAGCACGATGCTCCTCACACCGCAAAAGTTGGCATAGTTGATTTCGAGGTTCAATACTTGACGTGAGACGCTTGCAATGATGGGATTCGCCGAGCAAAGATCGATCCAGGGGCTGATGCATGCCGTGTATGTATTGACAGTTGAGGAAGGGAACAGTGCAGTATCTTCGGGCGTCAACGGTGGAAGGATTGGCTCAGCCCGAGAAGAAGTCGCCGTAGTCGTCCCAGATTCCCCATCCTTGCTCAGCGAGGTCAGGGAATCGGACACGAGCTTGAAGACTCTGGATCTGAAGTGATTATTGGTGATGGGTGTCGTGACGAAGCTTATCTACCTCGGGTCAGCAGTTGCAGCAAGGCCTCGCAAAGACGCTCACTTACACCCTGATTGAGGAGATAGCCGTACTGCAGGTCGGTCAAGGGGACATCGCGCGCCGAATCGTGTTTTCCGATATGAAAGACGGGCTGCTGAGGTCCATAGTCTTCGGGACCATAGTTGGAACTTCCAGTATTGAAGGCCATGTCTGGTGAATGTTGGGCCAAGGCCGATGACCTCTGCCTCACTGGGGTGTAAGGATATCCGAGACCTGGCTGAACAAGACACTCAGGACAAGGTACCTCCAGACTGGTCCAGGAACTGAATGAAGGCAAGACCGCAAGTCTGAGGTTTTCCGATTTGGCTCTTCCCAAAGCGCGTTTGGTGCTTTGGCAGGGAACGCACGCGAGGCTACGATGCGAATGGGAGACTTTTTCATGGGGTTTGGGAGAGATCTACGGTGTGCGCCGCACTGTACCGGCGTTTCTTCGATCAACTTGGAGCCGTGCTGCAGCCTTAAAGAAATCTGTTCGTACGCGATGATCAATGTTCGCAGCTACAAGATGGGGCTTAAGACAAAACTAAAGTTAATATACACTTGTTCGATACCATTGATTTAATGATTATTTATTCACTGCCCTGATCGAGCGCTACAGTACATTATCGCGTCACTAGCCCCTGTCAACACTGTGTCGACGGGGACCTTATCGATAATACGACATGCCGGCGTCCCGCCAAAATTTTCGGATCTTCATGGCCGCGCGCCGCTCGCCGCCTTTTCTCAGCAACGTACCCGCCCAGACCTCGTACGCTTTTCCGAGATGGACACCAAGGGCGGAAAGCGCGCGAGTGCCGACTCCGACGACACTCAGAGGAAAAAACCCAAGATGGCCGACGATTCGAACGGCCGGAACAATCCGTACTTGGCACACATGTACGAAGACGACGACGCTGGTAGCGGTCACGGTCCGCTCGCCAGCATGAAGCGACACAAGACGACGACCGAGCAGGCCACCAAGGCCGAGGACTCGGACTCGAATCCATTCACAGGAAAACCGCACTCGCAGCAGTACTTTCGCATCTTAGAGACACGGAGAAACCTCCCTGTCCATAAGCAAAGGTGAGTTGCTCGTTTGCGGGATGTCTGTCCTTGCACAGCTTCTGACTCGTGCGTGCCTCGTTAGACAAGAGTTCCTCGACAAATACCATTCGACCCAGATCCTCGTCTTTGTCGGTGAGACTGGTTCCGGAAAGACGACGCAGATTCCTCAGTATGTCGTGTACGACGAGCTGCCCCAGCAAACTGGCAAGCTCATTGCCTGCACCCAACCACGCCGAGTGGCTGCCATGTCGGTCGCGCAGCGTGTAGCCGACGAGATGGACGTAACCCTCGGCCAGGAAGTTGGCTACAGCATTCGTTTCGAGGACATGACGGGGCCCAAGACGATACTCAAGTACATGACGGACGGTATGCTTCTGCGAGAGGCCATGCACGACCACGAAATGTCACGCTACAGCTGCATCATCCTTGACGAGGCTCACGAGCGTACGCTATCGACCGATATTCTCATGGCTCTGCTGAAGCAGATTGCTGGCCGGCGACCTGATCTGAAAATTATCATCATGTCTGCCACGCTCGATGCGCAAAAGTTTCAAAAGTACTTCAACGACGCGCCGTTGCTCGCGGTCCCTGGCCGAACCTACCCCGTCGAGATCTTCTATACGCCTGAGCCCGAGAGAGACTACGTCGAGGCGGCGATCCGCACTGTTCTCCAGATTCACGCCTCCGAAGGCGAAGGCGACATCTTACTCTTCTTAACGGGCGAGGACGAAATTGAGGACGCCTGTCGCAAAATCAATCTCGAGGCCGAAGAGCTGGTGAGAGAGGTAGATGCAGGACCCCTGGTTGTGTATCCTCTGTACGGTACGCTACCGCCACATCAGCAGCAGCGCATCTTCGACAAAGCCCCTGCACCTCTTCGGAAAGGGGGGCGTCCTGGTCGCAAGTGCATCGTGTCAACCAATATTGCCGAAACCAGTTTGACAATCGACGGAATCGTATACGTGGTAGATCCCGGCTTCAGCAAGCAAAAGATCTATAACCCCCGAATCCGCGTCGAGTCCCTGCTCGTATCGCCCATCTCCAAGGCCTCGGCACAACAGCGTGCCGGTCGTGCCGGTCGTACCAAGCCTGGAAAGTGCTTCAGACTCTACACCGAGAACGCTTTCAAGAAGGAGCTCATTGAGCAGACTTACCCCGAAATTCTTCGATCTAACCTTGCCAACACCGTTCTGGAGCTCAAGAAGCTCGGCGTCGAGGATCTTGTCCACTTCGACTTGATGGACCCGCCGGCCCCCGAGACGATGATGCGAGCGTTAGAGGAGCTCAATTATCTTGCTTGCCTGGACGATGAAGGCGAGTTGACGACCTTGGGAGGCCTCGCATCCGAATTCCCCTTGGATCCTGCCTTGGCGGTGATGTTGATCTCGTCGCCTGAGTTTTACTGCTCCAATGAGATGCTCTCCATCACGTCACTTCTGTCGGTACCACAGATTTTCCTGCGGCCGGCCAACAACCGCAAGCGCGCGTATGAGATGAAGGCGCACTTCAGCCATCCCGATGGCGATCATCTCACGCTGCTTAACGCCTACCATGCCTTCAAGGGTCAAGCCACCTCGAACCCGGATGGCGTCAAACAGTGGTGCCACGAGCACTTCCTCTCCTTGCGACACCTATCGAGTGCGGACAACGTACGGAATCAACTCAAGCGCATCATGGAGACGCACGGGATCGAGCTCGTCTCGACACCCTTTGAGGACAAGAGCTACTACAACAACATCCGGCGAGCACTGCTGGCTGGCTTCTTCATGCAAGTGGCCATGAAGGAAAGCTCAGGCAAGGTATATCGCACAGTCAAGGACGACCAGGCAGTCCTGATACATCCATCCACGGTCTTGCGTACCGAGTTTGACTGGGTTGTCTACAACGAGTTCGTTCTTACGTCGAAGCAATATATCCGCACGTGCACGGGTATTCGCCCAGAGTGGCTCTTGGTAAGCATCCATGTATCCGGTCTGGACGTCGAGGTGAGATGGTCGCTAATTGTCTGTATGCAGGAAATCGCGCCCGTATACTATGACTTGGATACGTTCGAGGACAGCGACATTAAGAGATCGCTCAAGCGCGCAACGGAGAAGAAGAAGCGCAAGGAGGCGATGAAGGCGGGACGATGATTGCCGCGGGACGCAAGAGCGCTCTGCAGTGATGAATTTCGAGCTGCACGCCGCGTCGGGGAGCGCCAGCCGGGAACCCCGGCGTCCTACCCCGACGAGCTGTCGGCAGCGAGGCTTGCCTATTGTGCGGCAACGCCAGATGCGTTTGGGCCTTGGTCTGGTTTCGAGGCGTCGGGGGCTTGCGGGATAATGCTTGGCCTTCGATGGCATGTTTTGGTAGATTATTGGCCCAGAGGGGCCGCCCTTGGACGAGGGTGATGGAGGGCTTCTGTAGTCCTCTTCCCCCCTCTAGAACCATACGGACCCCAAGATAGAGAGACAAGAAAAGGCAAGGGGTCGAATGACTATACATGGCGGCTGCGTTACACGGCGCCCGCCTCGAGACAATCAGGTCGCGCCGCGCTGAGGCAGACGGTTGGTCTTTTTTCTTTTCTCTTGTTGCTTGTCAAGCATGCTGACTGTGCGCGCGCGGAGCATGTCGGCGTAACGCTGCCGGCACACGGCCGGCCCCATCCGCGGCGCCAGTTCCATTTCCCCCACGGAGCCCATCCCTCTCCTGCAACCGGCGCAGCCCTGCTGGGGCCCTGAGCTCCGGACGGGACAAGAGCACACTGTACTGTACGTACGGACGTACGGGAGACGCGCTGTCAGCCAGGCAGAGGCGGCAAGGCCCGGACGGCAATGGCGGTTCGCTCCCACATCCCGGCTTCGCAGGGTCGACCGTTCTTCCCCCTGGCCCCTACGTACGCAAGAAAGCGCTGAGCTCTCTGCCCCCGCCCCCTTTGGCATGGGTTCCGGGATGGATGACGATCGAGAGCAGCTTTCCAGCCGTGGGATCGTCTCGCGTCTTGGAATCGCCCTGTCCGCCGCCGCCGCCCCAGAAGGGCTCCCCACACGCACCGCACCCATATGCCCCAGTGCTTCGCATACAATCTCAAGCACATGTATGTGCAGATATGCAAATCTACTGCTCTCGTCCCAAGCACAGGATCGTCTACGCACCTCTGATATAGCACTTGCAGCGTGGTATAACGCACCATGGCAGCGGCAGGTAGGTCGGGAGAAGCCTCTTCCCCCCCCCCTTTGGGGAGCCAGTCAGGGCACCGGGCCAAGCTCATCCTTCACCTATGTACGGCGCATCCTCGACACGGAGCCTGCTCCGGGCCCGGCCAACCTCCCTTCCCTCTCCCCCTCCACCTCTCGCGTGGTTCCGTGGCTGGTGGCTTTCCTTCCCGCTCACCGATGGGAACGGCAGAGTCGGTGGGACGGCAAAGCCGGGCGGCAGAGACGGGGGCAAACTTCTTGGGGGTCTGCGTCGTTGGTCCTTTTTTTCATTCCAAGGGGGGTTCTTTGCTCTTCGACCGGGCATCGGCCCTGGCTTGCCGTTTGGCAGGATGGGAGCAAGACCTGCAGCGGGGTCGTAGAACGTCAAACGGGAAACGCTAATGCAGCCTCAGGGGTGGTGGAGTTGTCCACTCTCTTCTTGCATCATGCAGCGATGCCCGTTGCACATGCTGTCAAGGAGTGGCTGGTACTTTGTACGTCAAGTCATGAATTCGATCCTCATCGGCGCGAGGTTGCAGGCACCAAGGTGCAACCAGCACCTCAGTTTCCAGGTTGAAGGCCAGGAAACAAGCTCATGGGCAAGAGCCTGTCCTCTTGTTGGCAACGACGGTTTGGGATCCTTGGGTCGTAATGACCCAGCAGTTGCTGTACCATGAGCGCATCTTTGCTTTCGAGCCGAGCTGCCAGACTGGTCGGTATCCATGCAATGTAACAATACTGGCAGGCACATGTGCATGACGAGTCCCCAGGCATATTCTGAGCCTTGTTGCATGCTCACCTTCGGCGGTGCGACGTCGATGCTCAGCCTGCCCCTTTGTTGGGAAAAGTTATAAAACGTGCTTGGAGCCTCTTGATGACTCGAGTTGTCAGCTAGGATATGGAATCTCCAATGAATCTTGCAGTTGGCCTTGAGAGACGGGGGGGCAAATGCGTGTAAGCGGTCTAGAAACATACCGTTGCCAAGGCAGATAAACCAATTGGCCCTCCTTCCATGACATGTGATGCCGTAAATAGCCTGCACTCAAGATGGCCACTTTATTAGAAGCAAGGGATCGTGATGACTCTGCTGACGAAAAGACCCGCCGTTTTGCCTCTGGGAATGATTCCTGGGGTATGCAAGATACACCTTCAGGTGTCCTTACATATATGGGCGATGGTCCGGAGCAGCTTAAGCTCGACCGGCAGTCTTGAGGCTGCCTCGAAGAGCGGTTAGACATCCGTCGAGTCGGCGGTACCATCAGGGGCTGAGCCCCTTTCCTCTCTTCACCTGCTGCCACGGCTTGTGCCAGTCAGATCCGGCGACCGCGTTTCGCCCACTCCATAAAACCTATGCAGAGGCACATCGCGAGAGCGTGTGTGGCATCAACATGTCTCTTCGGGTATCGACTTGGGGGCTTTGGGGCCATCTTTGATTAGACGCAGTCCTTCCAGATGGTTGCCTCAGACAACCCATGAAGCCATTTGCTGATTCCAGCTCATTCTGTTTGATCGACAAAGGTTGGCGTCTCTTGCATTTGCATGGCCTTTGCACAGTAGCTCGTGCCCTTCATTGGCCTGCATCTCGATACCCCCTGCACTGTGATGCCAACCTTGCATCGGCCTCCCGTGTCTGTGAGCCTTTCTCTGTCTCGAGAAGAATTCACAACGCCGTCGTGTGTGCCTCGTGGCCAGGCGTATCAACTTCAGCACAAGTATCGTGTCGGAGCACTGATCCAGGCAAAGACTTGGGCGGAAACGTGTCCCTTCAATCTCCTATCGAAACGAGGCGTTCCGGTCTCAATCCACACCTCGGCCCGCCAGCAAGCAGCCGTCTCACGCAAGCGGGACTTGAAAGTTCCTATTTCCCGGCATGCTGTTGTGCTTGGCTCGGACACGGATTGAGCCCCGGTTGGCGTTGATTTCCGGCAGCTCTCTTAAGCCACGGGCGTCAGGAAAGAAAGCTCCGATGGAGAGAAACATCGCTCTGCGCTACACAGACAAAGAGTAGTAGCAAAGACATGGTCACCCAAACTGGGCCTTTTCGACGATTTGATTACCCGATTCGAGGGTGATGCTGGTAAGCAGCAACTCTCTGTATCGGCAACGTCAGCCTTGTTTCTTGAGGCGACTCATCTTGGATTGCCATGACTTTCTCACGCAATGCCCCCAGTAAATGGGCTTGCAACAAGAGTTGTTGCAGCAGGCCCCCGTCTACTTGTTTCTCTCAGTGGATCAGGCGGTCTCGGCATGTGAGAGCTGTGAACGTACGCGTATTGCCAAGAAGAGTTTCTCTCGTTATTCGGTTTCTTCGTCACCCAGTCAATGTCAAGAAGCTGTGCGTGACAAAATACCCAACTGCTGTCTCTGAAAGATGTCGCGTCACCTACAGAGGAACATGTTTCACCGCGTCGTAGTTTCAGTGTTGCGTCACAGTGCCGGGTCTGCAACTGGACGCTGGATGCTCCCACCGTGAAAGGAAATGGTGTGTATGCCGGTTGAGGTTCTAGATCCGAACGTCGAAATGCACGCAAGTGAACGAGCCGTCCTGTCGTCGGACCATTCAAGCCCGTCTATAAATACGGGTATCGCTTCCGGGATGCAAAGACGCGATCTCTGTCCTCGTTGATATCGTCCAAGCATCCTTGTTCTTCCTTCCGTCAGAGGCAGAGTGTCACGCAGTTCTCTCCCGTGGAACGCCTATTTGTCAACAAGCCCAAGTATCATCAGCGGCATCCCATCAAGAACCGTCCAATATCTGGAGCGTCGCCATGCCTCTTCGAGAGACGACAGGTGGGAATGGCTTCTATAAGTACCGCTGCAAGTACTTCATGTCACACGACTGTCCCAATTGGGTCTGGGTTGCGAATGCCCCTTGCGCAATGTGTCTGGTAGGCCATCAAACCGTTCATCTATCCTAGGGAACATTTTCTGACGAGGGAGCAGGCCGATGGAAGGGATAGCGAAGTTGCGGAGACTCGGCCATTGGCAGCTTGCCGAGACATCGCGGCACCTCGCGTTCGAGAAGGCGTTTTACAATACGTCGTCATGGAACTGGTTCCGCCGGCCGGGTCTGAGCAGTATTGGACACTCAAAGACAAGTTCTCCAGCACCGACGCAGCATTCTGCCTTGTGAGAAGCAGGCCGGAGTCCTTCGCTTCGTTCCATCCATTCTTCGCATGAAGGAGGCCGGAGTAAACACGGCGCGCTGCTTATCAGGAAAGGCCGAGGCTTCAATGCAGGCCATTGGCGCCAACGGAAACGCAATAGTGCGACGCACTCGGGCGGCTGTCTGCGGGACAAGTCATATTACCCCTGGAGCCGCGAATGCACGGCTGATCCGGAGTTGGGACATTTTGGCTTGACCCTGATTCTCGATGTCGGGACGAATTTCTGCACGGGCCAGATGCAGACAGATGAGCACCGATCAGGCCACCGACGAGGCGGCCAGATCAATGGGTCTATATCAGAAGCAGCACGGCGTTACATCCGGGGCGATCAGAAAGGATATGCCGCCGGCTGCCAGACGTTTTCGGGACCCAGAGTGCCCTCTTGGCCTGCAGAGGGGAGAAACGTGGAGTCGTTGTAACATATACCTCTTGTGTAAACCAAAATGATCGCATCCCAGGCGAGAGGCCGACTAGGGAACATCCCATTCCAGTCCTTATCGCCAACGAGCAACGCCGTGTGCTCGGGAGCACTGCTTCCTCAGTAGCGATTCTGCAGTCGGGCGAAAGACAGGCTCGACCGCCGAGAGCGTCCTGGATCATGAATCATAATGACCATTGCCATCTGATATGACGGGGCTGCGCTGATATTAGGATACAGCATCCACGAATCCTCCGGCCGAATCATTCCGAAACGTTTGACGGCGAGGCGGTTGCGATCCAACGACCCCCGGAGACTTCTGCCCGCTTGCAGCGATCAGCATAAAGACACACCGTTAAGAACGTGGGGGCAGGGAGCCTCCCGCGGTGTCTATTATTCCAGGCATCAGGGTGCAGTGCCAACTGTCATTCTGTCACCGAATGTGCGGTTCGTAGGGCGTAGGGTAGCTGCGGTGCGAGAGACGGAACTTTCCCTTCGGACCCTGCCGTGCTTCCGCAGTCCGAGCAAGTAATTAGGCGACGAGCATGTGCATTTTGAGAAACAAGTCAACGCATCAGTTCTCGCGGCGACGGCAAGATTGCAGGGTCAGATTGAAAATCTGTTCTGCAGGTAGACGAGACTCGTCACTAATCAGGCTGCGGGAATAAGTCGGGGGTTTCAGATCCTTGGTGACGCGTTTTTGGCGTTCGGCTTAACCGTCGATGAGCTTGGCGAGGCAGTCACGCGACGGATCCAGATAGGTAGGTAGGCAAGTGCCATCCATCCTCTGCTGCTGGTCGACTGCCGCGTGTCCATGTACTGTGTGTACTCAAATCTACCCGAGACATGCGCATCCAGGCACTGGCCGAAACGGTACGCCCGGGTATCCGTGGGAGTCGCGGGGACAAAACAAAAGTTCCCTGCGTTGCCGGAAGCCTCGTCATGTCTTCAAAGTGACGCCGCAAATTCCCTCACTATGCGTGGAAGCATATGATTATCAGGCAATAACAGGAATTCTTGTACTTTGCAAGGCTACTTCGTGACAATACTGTAAAGACTTTCCGCTCCAGGACGCAACCATTAAACAAGATCGATAATCAACGCCACAGCCATCGTTGCTACGGCCACAAAGACCAGGGACGGCCTTCCCGCAGTAGCCAAGCTGTCGCTCTCCCCCTTGCTTATGCCGAAGGGCAGACCCTGCGTCTTGAACGTCACGTTCTGTGGGACGGTGTTGTTCAGGCACTGCCCGTTGACAACGTCCAGCCGGGTCAGATCATCAGGCACGTGGAAAAACATGTAGTTCTCCTTAGGAATACCCTTGAATCGCGACGTATCGTACGGAAACCTGTTCTTGGGGTCCGTCGCGCTCGTGTTGCGCAACAATATGCAGAGGACCTGTCCCGGATAGTCCTTGTACAAGTCTGGGTATGCCTTCATGACGTCGCTGTTCGTGGTATCGGCAACCAGGATGAACTTCCGTTTCGGGAATGTTTGGAAGACCTTGTCGAGAAGGAAGCGGCGGATGCTCAGGGTTGCAGAGACGTCCGAAAAGTTCAACGGCCGTGTGTCGAACGAGCCGAGCGGGTACGTCTTGTAGATGAAGTCCATATAGTTGCGCGTCACCTGCTCAGGGGTAGTCGTGAGGTAGTGAAAGTGCATGTTGTTGATGGATGAGGACCAGTTGGCGTATATTTGGGGCATGTTCATCCAAGCCGTGAAGGGCCGTGCAAATGTATTCAAAAGGCCCTCTTTGGGTTGGTATATCTTGGTCACTCGAAGAATGTCGTCAATGTCAGATACGACCGTCACGCCTTCCGGGGGGACCAAGTACGCCGTCGCGTTGCCGGTGTTGGTTCCTTCTGCGTACATGTTGAGAGACTGGATCTTTGACGTCGCATTGCCTGGCATCAAATGCCCATTGTTCGGGCCCGTGGTGTTGCGTAGGGTGACGAAGGCGTCAAAGTCGCCTTCGACGGTCGTGTTGTAGGGTAGTGTGATGTTTTGCTCGCCGCCCATCTGATGCTATTATATTAGCCCATGCTGGAGATTTTAAGCCTCTTCACTTACGGCGTCGGTCACACCACCTGTCACGTTCGGGTTGGCGGCCACGTCACTGACAAAATTCATCTTGACTTGTCTGGCATCTTGCTGGACGACGAAGATGGATCGCGTCACGTTGCGGGCCTGGTCCTGTTCAGATTTCGATAGCTTGTCGATATCCGTACCAATGAGGAAGACATTGGCAAGGCTGTCAATCTTGCTCTGAGAGATGTTGGGGATCTTGTACACATTGCCGTGGACACGGACGTTCCAGCCTCGGTCCGTCCAGTTACCGTATGCCCTATGCGACAAGGTGAATCAGCTCAGAGACGCAAAAAGGAGCAACCATTTCCCCCGTTTCCACTCACGGTAGGTTCAGAACTTCGGTCGGCCTTGCATCTAGATCAGTCGCGGAGACGCCCGCCGACTCGAGGACCTGGGAACCAGTCGGGAAGCCCTTCGGGAAGTCGAGCAAGCCAGAGCCAAGAAACGACGACGCCTTTCCAGTGATATCACTCGCCAAGCCTCCAACATAGCTTCTCACGTCGTCGCCAAAGTTTCGTCTGACGGGGTTGTGCGAAGGTGTGGCATCAGGGGCTGCAGGCGCCACGACGTTCCGGGGTTCAAGGCCGGTTGTTGGTGTCGCAGTCGGTGCAGGAACACCCGCTGCCACCACGGCGAGCACAGTTGTGGAGAGCACGGCTCGCAGCATCCAGGGCCGTGCCATCCTGAGCGCGATTGACAGGAGATCCTTTGATCAGCATTCAGGGAGAACCAAGGACCTGCCGAAGGCGCGTACGTGGGTCGTGCAGCTCAATCTGCGCAGCGGGCGACAGATGAGAAAACAAGTTGAGCTGCTGGTTGAGGGAGGCTCTTACCTCTTACTTTGTCCGCAATAAGCAAGGGGCATGTCCCTGCAGGTGGTGACATCACATCGCAGTCTAAAACACATGGCTGTGCTCTTATCGCCCAAGCTTGGGCAATCGAGCAGTCAGCGCCCGCTAGTCCCCTATGGGCGCGGTCAGCAGCTTCAGTTGCACTTGGCGTCTGCATATAGCAATCAATTCTTGACTCTATTCTCTTTTCGAAGTTTTACTGCTCTTTTACTCTCCATGTGTAAGCAGCGTTGTCCAGATGAACCGACGGGAATTCTTTCAACATGGCCCCTTGAAGCCCTGCCTGCGCAGTCCTTGTGTCGATCTGTTCAATATCGTAAGTTCTCTAGTACAGTAAAGGCCATGGCGTCCTGATTGGCTCTCTGCAGCTACACCAATGTTAGCTTGAGCACGTCAAGATCAGATTAGGATGGGGAAGACCTATCCCCTCGTAAACCGGGGGGTTGCCCTCCCACCATTTCTGGCACAAGGGCAACCGGGGCTACCAATAAGGCCTGCCCCTAAAAGCTGATGGCCGATTTTGGAGTCGAGATCGTCTTGCACAGTTGCCGATTTGTCGTTTGGACCAGTAGTGGGCAGCGCCGGACAAGTGCGAAACTTTGACGCCAACTCGAGATGGGTCCCGGTCTGCTTGGGACTGGACGGCAAACCGGAACAACCGGCGTAACGGAAGCTCTCGTCGTCCACCTTCCGCCAACACAGGCGTAGCACCGGGGCTTTCATCGACAGCGCCCCGAGTCGGCCGGCAATCCTGAAAATCGGACCTCCTTCTGTGTGTAGTGCACTGCCAACAGGAACTTGATTTTGTTTCCTCTCCACCGTGCCCCGTGAAGAGTAAGCAAGGAGGGCATTTCGCGCGAACAAAGACGTCCATAAAAACCGCGCTGTCGTCTCGACTTTCCTTTGCAAGAAAGCCGAGGAATCCGTCGACATCACCAAGGACATCAAACGGAAAGCTGGCGTCCCTTCATCATCCTTCTACAGATGAGAGAGGTTAATGCGCCTGGCCAGACCTGACGGAAAGTGTCACACATCGGTGGTTAGGAACCGGGATGAGGCGTCAGGAGCATGCCGTATGTTGACAGGGCTCGCCAAAGCCTGCCATGGACAGACAAAAGATCACTTTCTGGGCTTCGAGAGTACCGAGAGTTCCCGGAGCGGCAAGAAAATCAGGCATGAGGTGCATTTCTGTGTGTGATCGAGAGATCCTCGCTACACCTCAAAGGTGATTCCGACAAGGTATGACTCTGATTGCATGTTTGGAAACGCGTGCTCTGATAGTATGAAGGCCGTCCGGTACTCATCTCTCTCCGCCCAAGCGGTGACCGAGGCGTAATGTACGACCTGAAGGTCCGTCCACGACAGACAGCAAGCCCTGTCAATGGAGAAACAGCAGCGTCCGTGAGGCGGTCTACTGTTGGCCAACGCCCGAGTTCCAGCGAAAGGGCAGACGAGCGTCCTCTAAGAGAATCTTACACGCTCTGATCGAGCGACTCATGGCATCCTTCCTCTTGCGCACCCAGAGGTGACTGGAAAGTTCTCCCCGCCAGTCCATCCGCCGGCAGCACAGGTCAGCCATCCCACTTTTCAGCGGGAGCAGCTTCCTGAGGTGCTCGGCAAACTTAAAAGGCGGCTTGAACAGCTTGGCGCAAACTCGAACCAGATATCGTCTTAGGGTTAGAGTCCCGGCCTCAGCCTCCATCCAGGTCGTACCATCCACTGCGTGATGGCGAAGAACAGCAGTTGGTCCAAATGCGGCATGCAGCGAGGTCCTGATACAGGCTCGAGAGCGGCAAACCGTGTTCACGAGCCTGGGATGGGGGCCCTGTAACAGGCATTCCTTGCGGAATCAAGGCCGGTAAACTGGGAGGCGACGTGCAAATGATGACTTACTCAGAGAGCAAAGAAGGAGGCCCGATTTTCCAGAGATTTGTTGAAGGTACCTGGCATTGCAGCCAAGTGATGGAGTGGGCTTGTCTCGAGCGACGGAGCTTGGCAAGTGGAGAGTTTGCGTAGGAACGCGTCTCGAGAGCTGCCGGCAAACAAGACCGCTCCACGCTGCGCCGCGCTGACACGTGACACAAAATCTGACTAATTACAGTGTGTAATATTAATTACACTGTATGTGTATGCTCCGACGATGTACAGTCCACCGCTTCAATGGAGTCGTTCGTCCAAATGTCAGGACTTGTCCAACAAACCATAGGCAGTCGCTTCCACTGCAAAACTGCTGCGAATAGTCTCCATTCAAGCCATACACGCGTCACTCAATGGCTGGCGCTCTGTCGCCCGAACCTTCAAACACTAATATAGCCCAGGCTATCATCGAAGCGGCCAAAAAGGCATTCGATCCTTCGGTGACTTCTGATAGCCGTGAACTTGGTCGCAAGGAATATGATGAGCTTATCACCAGGTGCGAAGCACAGCGCAGAACGAAAATTGCAACAGCTAATATCCATCAGGACTGCCACGTGGTCTTTGATACCTATACTAAACTCACTGATAAAACCGACCATCCTTCCGTCATGGATGAGTGAACCTCTGCTGCAGACGCTGACCCGACTACCCTTGAGAGCA
The DNA here is from genome assembly GCA_000956045.1 of Hirsutella minnesotensis 3608. NCBI lineage: Eukaryota > Fungi > Ascomycota > Sordariomycetes > Hypocreales > Ophiocordycipitaceae > Hirsutella > Hirsutella minnesotensis. The sequence goes on from KQ030498.1 coordinate 271,018, forward strand.
GATGGAGTGCGTTCAACGCTCGAATTCGTATTTTCGGTCCATCCGAGCAACACCGCTGCGGTCGCAAGTGGCACTCAACCGCAGAAGAATGGTGCCGGGATAACCCACGAGGCTGTCGCAATGGCGATGAAGCTTCTCTCATCAGTACCCTCGACTCTTACACCCGAAGCTTGGTTTGAGGGCATTTCGACTCAGATGTTCGCTCTGATGGGTGGTGGAGCTGGCCAAGAGCTGGCCAAGACGGCCGCACAGATAGTTGGTTTCGGTATCCTGGGCAAGAAGCAATATGGTGCTCCGGGTAAGGCTTTTTGCGCCAACCTTGGGGCCACGTTTGACTGATACTGGGATAGGAAAGCCAGGCTGGAACATCTTTGTCCAACCGGTCCTTGGAGATATCAACCCGTCTTTGAGATCAGAAACTCATCAAGAAGACGAAGTTGTCGATTTGCGTCGCAACCAAGTCGTAGTCTCGACGAAGTCTTTAGAGGCGGCACTTCGATGTCTCAACATATTGATCATATCGAATCCTTCCCCAGGGCTTTGCCGAAGACTGCTCAAGCCCGTTATTATACAACTTTGGGCTCTTGCTTCATGGGATGAACCACCCCCGCTGGCAGAACAGCGGTATTGCGCAGTCGCACGTGGTCTCGTCAAGACATATCTCCGACTGTTCGGTCAGCTGCAAGAGGTCTTGTCTCTTGTCCACCATCTCTTTTGCATAGGAGCCTCTGAGACTCTAAAACCTGGCTGGCGCTACCACCTCAACGCGGCTGGCGAGATCGAGATCCTCGCTAGCCAGGATCAGACTGCCAAGGGGGAAGTGACGCTTGACTGGAATAAGGTAGGGCGCAAAACTGCATCTCTTGTGGATCTCATCACCAGTGCTTGCGCGAACAAAGAGGTTGCCTCGATATTCCTTCATTTCTTTCGCCGCTGGACCGATGCAGTGCAGCAGGAGCGCAACGTGCTGGTTCACGACATAGCTTGCGGCAGCGATATGGAGTCGCCGCTACAGAGGCTCACTGAAGTGACTTTTCTGCAGAAATTCATGGAGCAGGCCCCGGAGAAACTCGTCAGCCACTTTGGACAGCTGATCAACGTCATTTGTCAAGTTTTTACAGCCGATGAGCACCATCCCATAGGAGATGGGCTAATTACCGTCGTCTTGAGCCTTCTTAACATGGTCATTACCGCTAGCAACTTTCAGAAATCTGATATCAAATCAGCTGAGCTCGAGCTCATTGAAAAAGCTCTCAGCAGAATCAGCGACGAAGACAGAGCTGACGTGTCCACTACGGCAAATAACCTCTTTATGCTCCTCAAATATCGTGACGAGTTGGACGATGCAGCTGAGATTAGACCGGCACCAAATATCCGTCAAGTTGAGGATAAGCAGACCTACAACCTAGCAATGGGTTACATTGCAGGAGATGGCAGCAACCCTCCCCCGGTTGTTTCTGAAGGACTAAACCTCTTGTCCGGTCTCATCACCGGGGCCAGTCCGATATTAGACATTACGGCAATAACGGTGTTAATGTCTAATATGCTAAAGGAAAACGAAGATTATATCAATCTCAGGGTCATCAGGATTTTTACCCAGCTTGCCGACAAGCACCCCCAGACAACCGTACGGGAGTTGCTCGAAAATTATTTAGATCCACAAGAGAAATTGACCACGGATGTACGCCTCAGGTTCGGCGAGGCTCTACTTCAGGTGATTGAACGGCTAGGAGAGACGTTTGCCGGGGAGACGGCAAAAGAGGTGTGCGAGACGCTACTCTCTATGGCCGGTCGCCGAGGCTATCGACCCAAAACCATGGCTAAGCAGGAAAAAGAAGAAAGGCTGCGCAGTATGAAGAAGCACAAAGCCGAACAAGACGCGGACGATGCGGACGACGACGCCGCCGTTGACCAGACCATGGAGGAGGCGGAGAGAGCGAACAGAGACATCTTGGCACAAATCATCCAGGGGTGGGAGAGCAAGAGGGGAAGCGAAGACGTGCGCATGCGGACGTCGGCGCTCTCTATCCTTGGAGTCGCGCTGGAAACGAATCTCGGTGCAATAGAGCCAGCGATTGTCTCTGGTGCGGTGGATTTGTGCGTCCACGTTCTGACGCTAGAGCGAGAGCTGGAGCAGGGCATCTTGCGCAGAGCAGCGGTCATGATCATTTTGAGCTTTGTCAAGGCCCTTGATCACGCAAGGGAGTCAGGCCGACATCTGGGCTTCGGACTGACCGAGACTAGCCGAGCAGATATTGAGGGCACTCTCGCGTACATTGCGCAGACAGACACCGATGGGCTTGTACAGCAGCACGCGCGGGACGTTGTCGAGAGCCTGCGCAACTGGAAGTCTAGGAGTCTACTTGGCCTGCCAGGCGCCGGGGTTGGTGCTGGCATTGGAAAGCTGGCCGGTTTGCAGGTGAACCCAGACAGCGCCTCGAATGATGGGTCGGCCAGCCGGCGACCCAGGATCGAAGAGGTCGAGTGACAAGCCAGGTAAGGAATCAATAGGGCGAGGCATGAATGGTTGCCTGTGCCCGGACAAGTGTGAAGCAAGAACTGGGCCAGCTGGGACACGAGGCGACAAGGCGACAAGGCCCCGGAGACTCCGGTATGCTAATGACGGTCTATGTAGACCATGAGGGTCGCGCCTCTCCGCTTCGGCGGGAAAATTCGCGCCGCCACCACGTGCAGGGCATCCGAGGGTTCACTAAATTGGCAAGATAACCTACCTTAGGGTCGGCGGCAGACGGAGGCCTGCGCAGGATGCTTTGAACACAGATCACCCGGCGCTATGGGGAGAAGAGCCGAGCAAGCACGAGGCCGGCCGTGCGGGCCATGCTGTCTAGTGGCCGAGCCTTCGGCAAGGAGGCTAGAGAGTTCTTGGCGACGCACCAAGACTATCGCCGGTGGGGTTAATTGTCAGAGATAGATGAAAGACGAATGGGGCTCAACGGCGAGATGATTTGTCTGAGACCAGTTATCCGAAATCGCTGCGCTTGGCGAGATGAGGCGTGATTACTGACAGGGTTTCTTTGCCCGGACCAACGCTTGCGATGGCCACGGCTGCCATCGGACAATCGACACTTGACTGGGTCTAATCGAGCGGCGTGCGTGATTGTTCAAGCAAGCAACGACTCGGCACGCGGAGCAAGCGCCGAGCAAGCAGATCCTGTCTACGAATACGAAGTACTCTTGTATGGACCGGAGTCGGTACGAGATGCGATATGCTGGATGAGAGGCTGCGTGGAGCGAGGCCGAGTTGTGTGACGCGCAGCGCGGTTGAAGTGCGAGATGGAATGGACGAGGCGCGCGGATTATGGCGAGGATCGAGGCTGCGGCTCTAGACACCGAACTTACAAGACGGTATTGTGAGCAACCGAACAATGCGGACCCTTGGGACACTGCCATGCGGCGAGGTCAGTCTACAATCCAAGAAGGTGGGGATTTGGAATCTGCTGGCATCCAGACTTGACGCAGGCAAGAGGCAGAGGTGTGAATAGTCGAGGCGGTCGCGTGGATGCCCTCCCTTGCGCCAGAGTGTGGGTACCGAGGTACCGACAGAGCCTTTCATCTCGGGCACCTTGAGATCGTGACAAATTCACAGCTCTGAAGGCGTCGAGTCCAGGTACCGAGAGCCAGGCGAGGATGCGGCCGAGGTCACGCACAGTCGCGAGGATGCGTGCAAGTACGCGCCAGAATTGCAGTTCTGCGAGTGCACGGACTTGGGGTACATGCAATTCGGCCATGCAGGGCCGACGCAGGTACAGCACTTGGTAGGTACCTGTAGGCTGTAGCCCAAGACACTTTAACAGAGGCCCTCTTTGTCGCGCGAGACAAGCCCGTCTGATGCCCTCTGCCATGTGCCTGGAGCGGCTGCGCGCGGATGTCACCTTTTGCTTCTTTTTGGCTCCTTTCCCCCCTTCTTCAACGATGCAGATTCCATGCGGCGTGGCGTCTGCATGCGCGACAACCGAGACTACAGTAGAGCTGCTTCTTCCCTGGCTGGTCCGCCGGTTCCTGCGTTTTGCGCCTTCCGTCCGGGCGTGACGCATGTAAGTGCGAAGGCTGCACTTTTGTGGGCGTTTCAAACACGACGTCTAGTCTCTGGCTGCGGCACGATCGGCCAATATACTCGTGAGCTTTCCCCCGCAGTCCGGTCGGTCACGACTCACCCGGGAAAGTCTGCAGAGCCACCAGGAGAGCCCCGGGCCAACGCGCTTTTGGCGCGCGTGCATTCTGGTCATTCCCACGCTCCGGTCCGGACAGGCCAATCGAACAAGGCGGCAGTTTGTACTTCGTAAATTGACCTCTTTAGCTCGCGTCCGGTGCGTCAAAAAAGCCGACGAGGCAATTTAGCGGCCGCGCCGCTTACTTGGTATTTGGCAAGGCGCGAGATGGCCCACCCGAATTCAGCTTCAGCTCCTTCGTACAGTGCTCGTGCATTCAATCAAGTCGACTTGCTGTACCTGGCGCAAAGGGTCCTTGCAGTTTCACAAATGCAGCGCGCTGCGAGCAGGGGACCAGGACAAAGGTCCTTGCGCATCCTGGCGGGCAAAGCTTGCTGTGGTGGTCCTGCGGTGCATGTTCTGTACGTAAGGTCCTCCCATTCTCGGTTGGTGGCGCGCGCCGTTTTGGCCCGGCATAGCATACGAACCCCGCGAGCCATCAATTGCCTCATTGCGCGTGCAGGAACGCAAAAGGCCAACACGGGTGCGCTCTGACGCTGAGGCCGCATTGTTTCGATTGTGCGCCTCGTAAGTAAGTTAACCTACCAGGCAGAGATGGACTTTGCGACTGGCTGCATCGAGTACGGCGCAGTGCTCGTCAGCCCTTCCTTCACCTGAATCTGTGCCTTTGCGTGCCCTTTTGCCCTACCTGCTGGCCCCCTTGATCTGTCGACATCTGCAAAGGAGGATGACGAATCTCATCCTGAACCCCCTCTCATCTCCACCAGGCGCCTTACTCACCCTCCCCACCAGTCGTCGCGTGCAACCGCAGCCATGTGCCGTGTTGGGAGCCTCTTGGGAAGAAAAGGTACCTATCCCTCCGAGTGCCCAAAGGCTGCAGTAACAACTTTGCCCCATATGACCCCTGCACCGATACCGTGACCTCGAGATACTAAGAGCCCACGTCGGGGTCGCTAAGAGTGCAATGTAGCTTTGTGTAAGACTGGGGATGGTTGGGACTTCTGTCACCATATAGTTTAGCAGGCAATCAATGTACCGCTTATTCGTTATCCTCTTATTGGCTCAAATCCCTGCAAAATTTGTACTGCAGCCTTCGGGCACTCGGAGGGATACGAAGTATTCGCAGAGCCATCAGTACGAGCCTGCGGGGGCCGCCTCGGGGCCCTGATTGGCTCGCATCGTGTTTCGGGTGCTCTCTGGTACCTGCATGCTTGGGGAGGATCCAGCGCGGCCCCGCCATGATCCCCCTTTAGCTCCCGAGCCAATCAGCCCGTCGCCCTCCCCTCCACCAACCCTTTGCGCGTCTCCTTTCATCCCAATTTCCACTCCCACGTCCCACGTCCACTCCCTCACCACAATTACCAGTGTCCACAAGCACCGCCGCCCACATCCACCGCGGCGGTGGCCTCTCTCGTCTGAACAATGGGCCCCATCTCCTCCGGGAGGTTATTGGCCATCCGATGCTCTGATCCTAATCTCTGAATAGCCCGACATTGCTGATTGGATCCGTGTGCAGATGGAAAATCCTCCTAACCCGTCGACAACCCAGCCAATGCGTGCGGGATAAAGGATAAACAAGTTTGCCGTCTGCCAGACGTCATGTAAGCCGCGGGCCTCTCTCGCTACCGTCAGCTCCTTGATCCTCCGCTACCAATGCGACTTTGGCTCGTTTGGACGGCACTCCCGTCGGCCGGCCACAGACCCCCCACCCAATGGGGGGACCAGGCAAGACAGAGGTCCAAGACAAGGCCCAGAGAGGGTGTGCTCGCACCGCCGGTGATCCGCCCCCCCTGTCACGTCCTCGTCGTTGGCTCTGTCTTGTCTCCAGATATGCTCTCGCGAGATGTATCTTTTCGGGGCCCGGCCGTCGTCTGTTGATCCTCGTCCGTGGGTCCTCGCGTTTCCTTGGCCGAGCTCGACAACCTAAAAAGCCTCGCATCCGTGTCTCTCTTTCCACTTCCCTCTGCAGCTTTGCTCTCTCCCCATCACTCTCTTTGCTTTGCTCTGCAGCCGTGATCCTTTCGCTCTCTCTTTCGCGTCAGGTCTCTCCACGCTCTATTTTCTTATTTCTCTCCGCTTCTTTTGTGACTCTTGTCCTTCATTGCCGAATTTGTGCCATTCTCTTTTGCTACTTCCGTCGAGATCCCACGGTCTGTCCGGTTTACCGTCGTTGCATCAGCCTGTTCTAGGTCTCGATCGTTTCACCTGTCCTGGCTTCCATATCCATCGACGGCAACGCATCCTCAACGTCAAACCCGCTGGTCGAGATATCCGCTCGGCTTGTCAACGCCGGGAGAACAGCACCTCGAAACCCAGTCGACTTCCTACCTTACCGAGCCATTCGAAACGGCTCTCAGCAACATCCTCTCAAGGGCACTGCTTCATCAGACGTTGTCGTTGAGATAACAAGGACACCATGAAGCTCTCAATCCACGCTCTCGGCATGCTGGCCGGTGTGGCCACTGCCGTCATCCCCCACCACAACCTCTATTTCCCGCGGTCCAACTCGACCGCAGAGTACCCCGTCCCTCAACCCGCTGGACCAGCAGCACCTTTGGGCACTGGAGCTCCTGCATACCCGCCGCCTGCTGGACAACCCCAACGGCCTGGTCAGGCAGGACCGGCAAACACTCCCGCTTATAACCAACCCGCCGCGCAACCACCGGCACCGTCTGCTCCCGCCCGGGATCAGACTACAGTCATCACCACTACCAAGAGCTCTACCATTCACAGGACTGTCACCCAGTACGTCCGGCCCACCGCGGCGGGCGCGGCGGGTGCTGGCAAGAAGCCTTTCTCCACGACTACCATCACTTCACAGTCACTCACAACCGTGACCGTCTCGCGCGTCAGCCCCAACGCGGGACCCAGCGGTGTCGTTGCTCTTGAGAACAATGACCAGGGCAATGGGCAGTGCGCTCCTGCAACCGTTACCGTCACGGCTCCTGCCGTTGCCTCGACAGTGTATGTTACCGTCACGCCACAAGCTACTCCCCCTACTCCTGGTCGCGGCAGGCAACCTCCCCTCGTTCCCCGGCCGCCACCTGCCAAAGGTGGCCGCGGCCCTGGATCTACGCTCACCGTCCTTTCCACCGCCACCGTTGTACCCTACCCCGTGGGCGGTGGCAACGGCACGCAACCAATTGGCTATCCCCGGCCCACCGGGTTTGCCCGGGTGCGCCGTTGAGAAGGGGGTCGAGGAAAAGTAGCATTCAAGGGCAGGCGCCGGCGCAGTTCTTGTCATGTAGGGGTTATTTGGATTCAAGTCTTTTCGGCAATCATGAAGCGTTTCAGGGTCATCACATCTAGGCAAAAGGAGAGAGAGTCTCATCTACTGGTGGGCAGTTGGACACTAGCATGTTCACGCGTTACCCGCAACCAGGTAACCACGGACGCAAAAAAGAAGAAAGTTTTCAAGATGCTGCCCCCGAAACATGAGTGAGCTTTCTTTTTCCTCCCTCGAACCCTCGAGTGTGACGCAAAAAGCTTTAAGATGGTCTTTTCCTTTTCCCTTGTGCTGTCTATCGTGGACATCCCGCGCTGCAAGGCAAGATTTCGGCAGGGTAGGCCGGGTGAGACATGGACTTAAGGGGTGGCTGCAACAGACACGCACATTCCCTTTTTGACAGGACTGGCCAGGGCTGGATTTATCCTCGCGCCAGCTTACTTACACACCTCTTCTTCTTTTCTTGCAGTGTGTATAGTTTTTCTTGATGAAATATGACGGCAGCGCCGCAAAGTGTTTGTACTTTGAGCCTTGAACCACTATGCACTGATTCCAGAGTGTCGCAAAACCTGGACCAGGCCCCGTGCATGAAGATACGACGGCCAATCTCGTTTCTAGATCCCCTGCCAAGCCCGAGCAGCCTCCCGGGTGAAGTTCTCAAAATGAACAGCTGCAGTAAACAGGGCCCGGCGTATGACGTGACGCCCGCGCCTGCAGTGTTCAAGAACAGAGCCGTAGACGCTGCGGCGTAGCTAGCATGGGAAAAGGGTCAAGGGAAAGGGAAACGGCGGCAGGGCTTAGCGCACCGTTGCGGCCGTAAAAGGGCAAGCGGCGGGAGGAGGACGAGGAAAAAGAAACGGCGGAAACACGCCAAGGGCGAAGGGGATCGATGCAAGTCACAAACGGGATGAAACGTCGGGTGCTGCCCTGTTTTGTGGTTATTGCACGTGGTCATGTGCGCCGGAGCCGTGGGAGTGATGTCCCTTGGGTCGAGGATGAGGTCTTGGAAGGTGCCCTCGGTGGATGATGGGAGGCTGGGTGCAAGAAGCATGTGTGAGAGGGAAAGAGCGTCCTCTCTGATGATGAGCGGGAGCATGTCAGGTAGCATCACGTGCAGTGCCTTCCTGGAGGTCAGCCAACAGACGACCGGGACGTAGGTGTATATTCTGCAACCTGCTCATCTTCTTAAACATTGAGTCGCTACCAGTCCATCTCAAACCGGAAAAGCGCATCCATCACCTCTATAGAACCGCACGTCTAGAGCAATGTCCGGCACGGCTCGCGACAGGGAAGCGGCCCAGCGGCTAGAGGACAAGAAGCGCCTCGCAGAAGCCATCAACAGCGGCCAAATGCCCCTCTTTGAGGGCTTCTCCGCGCCCAACGAGCCCGTCGCCCCGGCGGCTCCCAAGGACGTGGACGACTTTGAGCCGTGCACCTTCTTCTTCTACGGCACCCTGGTGGACCCCGACGTGCTCAAAGCCGTTGCGTTCCTGGGCGAGCCGCCGGACCTGTCGAGCGCTTGGGTCGAGGGATTCGAGGTCTACATGTGGAACCACACGTACCCGGCCCTGGTGCAGAGCGACGCCTCCCGCGACCGCATCACCGGCAAGGCCTGGCGCGCCACGAGCATGGCGCAGTGCCTCGCGCTGCAGGCTTACGAGACGGCGGCGTACGAGGGCTGCGACTGCGTCATTCACCTCGCGTCTGGGGAAACGGTCAAGGGCTTGACGTTTTGCTGGGCGAGGGATCCGCAGAGCAGCCAGCTCTCCAAAGGCACCTTTGACTTGGACGCTTGGAAAAAGAGTCTCAAGGGGCCGGCGTTTTAGTTCCTCGGCCTGCATTCGACCGCTGCTAACGCCGCCGAGTGGCTCAGGAAATCAAGCACACTACAGGGAGATCTTGACGTCTTAGAATAGCATTGCCTGGCCCTGCCAGTGCCCGTCTGCGGTGAAATGACTGGCATTCAACCCAGGACGACGCGCTCATACTGGGCCGGATTGAGGTGCTTGAGCAACGCGGCCTGCAAGGCGGCGCGGCCGGCCGCCAGCTGCGGAAGCAGGCCTTCTGTTTGCTGCAGGTTCGTTCGGATGCTCTCAACGTGTCCGGCAAGTTGTGAAGCAAGCTGCCGAAGCTCCGGGTCGTCGTCGAGCTCCTGTAATGGCCTCCTTGTCAGCTGTCATCCACGATGGGGCAAGTGTGGCTGAATGCCAGGGAGAAGACAAGCGGGCTCCCAAAAAAGGGGCCAAAGGGATAGACATACCGTAAAGACGTTGCCGACTGTTGTCAGGGCAGACGATTCTCTCTGCTCGTCATGTGATGGATCTGACGTCGAGACCAGAGGGGTCAAGACATGTGCCTTTTTCAAAAGCCCTCTCTGCTCCCTCGCCTGAGCCCGAGCACTAGCCTCGAGATTTCGCAGCGTCTCGTAGTCCCTCTCCAGCTCCCGCTCGATGTACTCCTTCTCCCGCCGAAGCAGCTCAACGGCATGCGCCGCCGGACCGAGTCTCGCCTCGAGCGCGGCCGCGCCGTCCAAGACGCTCTCAAAGTCGAGTTCTACCTCGCGACCCCCGTCCGTGGGCTGCTGCGCGCGTGTCGCAGGCGCCGACGGCATCGCGGCAGGCGGAAAGGGTAGTCCGCGCGCGACCTTGCGGGCGATGCGGCGCATCATGAGATGCAGCGCGGCTGAGGCGTGCGCGCGCCGCTGGTTCGTGCCCGAGAGTCGCTGCAGGATGGGCTGGTGCGCGAGGTGTAGCAGCGACGAAACGGCCGACAGCGAGGGCTCGCCGAGTGGCGACCACTTTGCGGTGATGGTGGACGGCCGGACGCGACGGACCTGGGCGACGACGTGGGCGTAGGGTTTCCGCGGCGACGGCGGGCGGTCTTCCGCTGATGAGGCGCCGGCCTGGTCCTCCTCGTTTGTCTGTCGACGCGACGAACTGGTCTCGCTGGCGCGTTTCTTGTTCTTTGGCAGGGCTGCGACGGGCTGCTCGGTAGGTTCCGTGGCGGCGTCTGTTTTGCCGCGACGTTGCTTCTTTCGAGCTCGCGACTGCGCGTCTGCGCCTCGTGCCGGCGATGACCTCGAGCGAGCCTCGGGCTCAGCCTCAGGAGGTTGTTGTACCTGTTCCTGTCTCTGTCTTCTCCCACGCTTCCGTTGTCTCGCTTCTCCTACCGTATCGTTTTGATCTCGAGTTTGCCCTTCACCCCGGGAAAGATTTTTCGAATTTTTCTTAGGTGCGGATTCTTGCGCTTGCGATGGGGCAGCATCTGACTTGGCGGGCCGCCCGCGCCTGCGATTGCCACGGTCAGGCTCCTCCGTTACTTCGTCGCGCGTTGCGTCTCGCTCCTCCCGGGCGTCATTATCACCTGCTCGACGTCGCTTCCTACGCTGGGAAGGTTGTGCATCCTGAGTCGCGTCTTCTGGAGGGTCTGAATCTGCTTCGGTGGTTCGTTTTTGAAGAGATGGCCGTCCCCTCTTTCTTCGCGGCACATCGGTCGTAGCCTCGGGATGTGATTGATCCTGTTCTTCCTGAGGCTCTTGTTGTGATTTCTGCTTTCTCCGAGGTCTCTTTTCTTGAGCTTCGTTTTCGCGCTCTAGCTGTTGTTGACCGTCGAGTGACTGGCGAGGGCGTCCACGGCGTCGCGCTTGAATTTCAGCGCCCGCTGATGAATTGCCACCTTGTACTGCCGTTTTCCCGCGTTTCTTTGGCCTATCCTCGTGTGCAGCTTCTTGGGTGGCATCATTGCCGCCGTTTTGCTCGTCGCGCGACGCGTCGAGCTGCTGCTGCGTGTCGGGCTCTTGGCCTCGCCGGGGCCTTCCACGTTTGCGCTTCCCGGCAGGTGCTTGGGGCGCCTGCGCAATTGATGAATTCAGCTTGATACAGCTCTTAGAAACACTAGAAGGGGAGTATCGTACCATGGTATTGCAGAGCTGGCCGTTGCCCGACTCTGGCCTCACGCGCAACTGGGAGGCGTCGAATCCAGAGACTCCGCGGTGACGGAACAGCGCATTGACATGCACTGTGTACGAGGTACCTCTAGGCTGCTAGCTCGGACAGGCTCACTTGAGACAAACCGCCAGCCAGAATCAACGTTTTCGCTGCCAATGAAAAGATGAGGTCACGATTCAGCTACTCAACATGTCTCACTGCAAGTTTCCAGATGCGTCGCTCGAAAACTCCAAAGATGGCTGATGTATGAGATTCAAATGCAGTTCCTGAGGCCCGGAAACAGTGCGTTGCGGAGAGACTGCCGTGAAAAGGTACAGAATCAATACCTCAGATTTCGGCGACTGAGACGCAAGCGGCAAGTATCTGTAGAGTGTCTTGGAAATCCACGCCGCGCACCAATCACAGCCAGGACAGCCCACAATGGGCCGGCCCGGGATGAGTCCGCCAAGGCCAACCCCGAAGCTCTCCACAAGCATTGTCCATGTCCCTGGCGCGGGGGAACATGGCAGGCAGGCAGACAGGAGAGCTGGAGCTGTGTCCGTACGTAAGCCGAGTCCAAATTGCAACCGGTAAGCGTCAAAAGGCCAAGTTTTCCCACCTCATCGTCTTCTTCCCATTTCTCTCAGTAATCGAAATCAATCTTTCCGTTTCATTGGCCCTTGCTCTACGTCGCACGATTGTGTACCCCCTTGACCCGAACTCTGCAAAGTCGCGCCGGTCAACCGAGCTCCATCGTCGATACGCGGACGATCCATCGCAATCACCATGCGCGTCGCACTATCAACCGTCGTCGCGGCTCTGCCGCTGCTCGTCTCAGCCGAGGAGAACCCCTTTGCTCAGTACAAAGCACATCTTCAAAACGTCATGGGCCGGGTGATGGCGTCGGTTCCTAACCCGGGCACCTTTGATCCCATTGCGGCTCTGGAGGCCAAGATGGGTTCAATGAGACTGTCCACTCTCACGCTGGAGAACTGGAAGGAGACGCTCTACGAGCCCGTGGCGCCCGGTGCCACGGTGCCTGAGGAGTGGTGGGTTCTCATCAGCGGAAGGAACAAGACCTGCTTCGGTATGCCTAGAGAGTCGAATACCCATTGCCGTAGGGACACGAAGCTAATCTAATACCCCCCAGGCCACTGCGGCAAGGTCGAGCAAGCCTTCAACGAGACGGCGGCAAAATTCGCCTTGACACCTGGATCCCCTCACATGGGCTATCTCAACTGCGACGACCAGCCCATTCTCTGCAACAGCTGGGCCGCGAGCACGGCCAATATCTGGTCCTTTGCGATGTTGCCCTCTCCCGCGCCCGTTTTGGTCCACAAGAAGAGGCTCAACCTGACGACCACGACCTCCGAAGACCTCGTTTCCCTGCATTCTGCCAAGAACGAGGCCGAGTGGGACCTCGTAGATTCCTGGTTCCATCCCTTTAACGGCAAGGCCACCGAGCTTGGCCTGTCCGTCCCCTACGGCTATATCATGTGGGCTTTTGGCCTCGTCCCTAACTGGCTGTTTATGGTTATTGTCTCCTTTGCCAGTCGCCGCATGATGTGAGCATTCCCCAGCAATCCTTGACGCGGATTGCTCTCTTGCTAACATTTGAAAAGGTCCAACCGAATGGGTAACATGGCCAACCAGGGCCAGCGTCCTGGCGCCGCCCCCGGTCGGCGATAAAGGCGAGTCGAGGCAACAGTATATTGCGAACACGATGCGTTGATATCAGGACGAGCGTGGGCATGGGTGCATTCTGGAGGACAACATATGTAAGCGACTGTGAATTCGATGCGGACCTGGAGGCCTCAACGGTGCAGGTGGTGGCGTACAGTACTGTTTTCGGCGGAAATATATGTAGATGAAGTACTCCCGTGAGCAAACATCAGGACTTGTCCTTGCATGCATGCTGCAACGACTCGATTCCGTCGGTGACTTGCTCCCCCAGCGCGGCGTTTGCCAGTTTGCCGTAGCGCAGGTCGCTCAGCCCGCCGACCGTCTGCCGCACCGACGCCAGGAGCGCCGCCTCATCCCGCTCGAGCTGCCTGATCTCGGCCTCGAGCGCCTCGGCCGCCCCATCGAGTTCCGGGATGACGGACTGCAGCGAGTGCCTATCCGCGGGCGCGCCGGCCGCGGCCCCAAACAGCGCGCGCTCCATTTCGAGCTCGCCGTCGCCGTCGTCATCGCCGCCCGCGGGAAGAGCGCGCGGAACTGCTCGAGCGTCGTCGCGGCCGTCAGCGGCGCCGGCTGCAGCAGGTAGTTTGCGAGGATGTCGGCTTCGCTGGGCGCCATGGCGCTGGGTCGTCTCCTTGCTGGTGAGGGGGGCCCGCCGGGCCGGACTCGTCGCGTGTTGCGAGGGCTGCTCTGCAGAGGTTGGGTATTGGTAGACTGGACGGAGTTGCGACGCGTCGGGACGGTGATGGAGGGAGAAGGGTGGTTAACACTGTGCTAGGGTCATCGTGATTCTGGGGTTTGCGTCAGATAAGCACCCTCTCTGTACAGTGTGAGGGAACAGAACACTGTGACAATATCGCGTGCAGTCAACTCATCCATCGTTCTCCGGACTGCAGCTTATTCCCATATGCCAAGAGTTGATGAAATCTTCATTATCTATCAAGCGGTTCATTTAATTTCCCTAAACCCAATATATATCCCATGACGGCCCAACCTTTTGGAGCCCCTTCACATTACATCGCGCCTTACTTGCTAGAGCCACCACGACCACCGACTGCTCCAGCCGCCAGGAGCTGAGCCTGGGTCAAGTTGACTTCAGGCAGAGGACGGCCCTTGCCCGTCGGCCAGCCAAAGAACTTGATCTCGGCCAAGTATCGCAGGTATCTGCCCACATCTTCCCGGCCAATGCCGTAGCCGGCGCTCTCGTCGATACCGGTCCAGTTCTCGGCATCCTCCTTGAGGACTTTGATTGCGTTGCTGTCATCAAGCTCGGGAGCTCGCGTCGTAGCAGGGAGGTCGTTGACGCAAAAGTGATACAGCGGCATCAGCGCATGCTGTTCCTGGTCCTTCTCTTGACCGCCTGCAGAAACATAGTTCTCTAGCTCATCCTTCCAATCGCCGTAGCGGACTTCGGCAACCTTGTATCCGTAGTATTCCAGAAGCGAAAGGTATTCGTTCATGCGAAGGCGAGGATGACCCGTAACATGTACGACGTGAACGCCGCTCGGCAGCGGGTTCAGGGCTGAGGCCACGACCACGCGTGCAACATGGTTGACGGGAACCGAGTTGACAGTGTTTACAATGCGCGGCCGAACGCCCAGCTGAATGCATCCCTTGAGCATCCTGATCAAGAAGTCGTCCGTGTTGCAGACTCCCGTTTCTGAATCGCCAAGAATATAGCCGGGACGCACGACCGAACCACGGAGACCGCGACGACCAGCTTCGCGAACCAATTGTTCCGAAACCCACTTGGTTTGGCCGTAGCCAGTGCCGAGTCCAGTTCGGCTGCCCATCAAGTCGTCCTCTTCCGAAACGGCATCTTGACCGGTGCTGATTTGCTTCTCAGAAAGCTTGACGTAGTGGTCAGTATCGAGAACACTGGTCGAGCTGACAAATGTGAATGTCTTTGGCTTGCCCTCGTTGCATAGCCTCATGGCGTCCATGGTCGAAATGACATTGGCCGCCATCATGTCTTGATAGCGCTTGACCCAATGGACGGTAGCACCGTTGTGGATAATCACGTCTACTTTCTCGGCGAGCATCTTCCATGATTGTGCGTCAATGCCCAGCTGAGGTTGCATCAGGTCTCCGACGACGCAGCTAAGTCGGGTCGACCACTCATCGCGCCAAAGACCGTAGCCCTCGAGTGAGCGACGAAGGCGGGATAAGGCAGCGCCTGGATCCTTGACGCTTCGAACATGAGCAATCAATGATACCGAGCGGCTCGTGCGTTCCAGAATATCTTTGATTAGATAGGCTCCCAGGAAGCCTGTGGCACCAGTGAGAAACACTGTCGGCGTCGCCCTGGCTCGGATCGTGGCGGGATCCGCCGACTGGAACGTGTCAGGAAGCTGCTTGACCAACTCGTCTAGCGATCTGGCATACGCGGGGTCTTGTTGCTCTTCCGCATCGCCCTTCTCGGCAGTTCCCGACGCGAGACGCAATTGCCGATCTACTTGAGCACTGAATCCTGCAAGACTCGGGTTCTCGTACAAGGCGTTAATGGAAACGTTGGCGTCGAGCGACTTGCGCATGACAAGAAGCATCTGCTGCGCCAGGAGACTGTGGCCGCCGAGGTCGAAAAAGTCATTTTGGGGGGAGATCGTCTTTGGGTTCAGACCAGGGATAAGGTCGGCCCATTTGGTGGCCACCGCTTGCTCGGTCGGCGAGAGAGACTCCCATCTCTTGATATCTTCATCCGAGGCATCCTGAGTCTGCTCCGCAATATCCGGGAAAGGCAGGTTGGGCTTGTCCACCTTGCCGTTGGGATTAAGTGGCAGCTTGTGAAGAACGATGAAAGTGGTCGGCACGGCGTAGCTTGGCAAGCGCCCCTTGAGGTGGTCTCGCAGCTCGGTCTGCATGCGACGGAAGCGAGACAGATAGACCGTCGTGGGGCCAAATTCAGTTCCAGGATCGTCCACATCCTCGAGGCCTTGCGACTTGAGGAATCGAGGCCACTCATTGAGCTCCGGCACAACGTAGCTGACGAGGGTGGGCTCCTCGTTCTTGTCTCGTCGAACCAGCGTCTTGCAGTCTCGGATCAAGGGGCTCTGGCTTAAATTGCTATCAATGTCGTTGAGCTCGATTCTGAAGCCGCGGATCTTGACCTGGTCATCGGCTCGTCCGGTGCACTCCACATCTCCAGATTCCAGATATCTACCCAAGTCACCGGTACGGTAGAGGCGGTCTCTTGGTCCCTTGTAGTACTTTCTCCACGACTCGCCCTTGGCGGCCTTGGCGTCGGCCTCGACCCATTGGTTATTGTCAACGAACCAGCTGTTGAGAAACTTTTGGTCATTGAGCGCCTTGTCGCCGCGGTAGCCTTCGGCAAGGCCAGCAGCACGAACATAGATCTCGCCGACCTCGCCGACTCCACACAACCTCTTTGGATCTTGCCGATCGACGACCAGCAACTGGACATTTTGCATGCCGCGACCAGCAGGCACGGTATCCTTGAGCTTCTCCAGACTATCGGGTTCCTTGGCTCGGCTGGGGATCTCATAGTAGCTGACTGCTCGTTGAGTTTCAGTCGTGCCGTACATATTGACAATGTTGCAGTTGACGGCCAAGCGTCGTAGACTACGGCAGTCCCTCGTTGTCAGGACGTCACCAACGAAAAATGCCCGATCCAGTGCCGGGAACTCTGCTGTGGCTCCGCCGACGAGAATCTGACCCATAGCAGGGGTCAGATGTGTGACAGTTGGCTTGTGGTCCCTAAACCACTCTGCTAGCTTCTCGTGCTGAATATCCTCCTTTGACGGGACCAGCACCTGAGCTCCGAGAAACAAGGGGGTGAAGATGTCTCTTTGTACGGGATCATGGGCAATTCCTGACAAGAGTGTGAATTTGCTGTCGGATGTAAGGTTGAAACGCTCAGCCATCCATGGGAAATACTTGACCAGGCTGTAATGGCGGCCAAGCACTCCCTTGGGCCTGCCCTCACTGCCGGACGTGAAAGACAGCGTGGGATTGCTGTCGGGACCGACCTGAGTGTCCGGGCCCGAGGCTGCCTTGGATCTGACATTGGCGAAGACGTCGCCTCCATTGACTTTGCCACCGGATAGGAAACCATCATCGCCAATCCGCAATGACGGAACCTCGGTCTTGAGCTTGAGCTCATCGTCAATGTACCTCCGAACGAGAGGTTCCAAGGGGCCCGCCTCGTCGGTGGCGCGCGCAATGTTGATCAATGCACACGGCTGGGCGACTTCGAGATAGATTTGTTGTCTGGTGGGAGGATAGAGCGGATCGAGAATGCTCATTGTAGCACCGGATGCCTTGGATTAGCATTGTCAGTCTTCTACACATTTGCAAGGTCACAGGTGACGCCTTCTCACCAGAGTTCCCATGATTGCAACAACCAAGTCAACGGACCGGTGCGCCCAGATCATGACCACGTCGCCATTGGTAACGCCGGCCTCGTGAAGGTGGTGGGCCAGGATATTGGAAGCCTCGTAGATTTGCTTGTAGGTGAAGATTCTCTCGGGGCCCTCGGAAGACTTGGTTTCGACGACACATGTTCGTTGAGGATTCTTCTTTGCTTGCTCGCTAAAGTGCCATTGAATGGACCCGGCATAGCCAGACCAGTCAAGGTCGACGGTGGGATCCGGCAGCTGGGCCATGGCGATACTCTGCGCGCGACGGATGTGGCCAGTTGAGGTGGCTTGAGAGGCGAATCGTGCTGTTGTCCTGAACGAGAGCCTGCACGCACGATTGGAGTTGGTTATGCGATGGAACCGGCCCCGAGAGGTTTTGTGCCTCGTTATTGTGACTGCAATTGCAAAGATTTGAGCGTTGAAGCTCAAGCCCTCTTTGAAGGTACAGGGCCTCGTTGACTCAGTGCGACATCGGCTGGCAGAAAAAACAACGTGGGGTAGCTCCCGGACCGGGGTTTGCTCTCCATGAGCCGGCGTTTGAGGAGGGGCATTTCCGATTCTGCCAGCCATCCAGACACCCAGTATAAAGTACCTGTACTCGCCAGCGCCTGTAATTTAGGGGCCGAGTCCCTTATACCAGGGCGGTGAGCGTGGGGCTTCAACGCTGGATGTGCACCCAACACTCACAAACGACAGCCAATGAGCGTCCCCATGGTAACTGCCCGCAGTGAAAAAAGTCCATCCAGTCGCGTCGCGCCGCGCCAAGCCCGCTCATTCACTCCACGCCTCCCTCCCACCACCAAAAGACTTGACGCATTCCCGACTGCTCCTGCAGCCAATTTACGCGCCCCCCCTGTCACACTGAAAAGGTAACTGCACGCCAGAGCGCCTGCCTCCAAGGACAATTATCCGGCCGTCGACAAGATTCTGAATGCGCACGCTCAACTTTGACAACGTCGCATCTTCATCATATCACTTCATGACATATATCTTACTCTGTGTCGGCAACATCAACTGAATACCACTCATCACCAGTGTATTGCTCGCCCAGTCACAGCATTCCGCCTGCAGCCTCCTGACGGCTCCCAAGATGGCTCCCGCCCGCCAACAACAGGCACCGCAGTTCAGCAAGGACGAAAAAGTCCTATGCTTCCACCTAGACATGCTTTATGAAGCAAAGATCATGGATGTCCAGCCGGGCGACAAGCCCGGGGATGGCCATCGATACAAAGTCCACTACAAGGGCTGGAAGAACACCTGGGACGACTGGGTGCTCGCAGACAGGATCCGTCCGTTTGACGACGAACACAAGGAGCTGGCCGCACAGCTTCACGCGCAGCTCAAGAACAGCCTGCAGAAGAACTCGAAGCAACCCAAGAAAAACCTCAAGAATGGCGGCGAGTCGGCGCGAGGTAGCGAAGAGCGAGGGTCCGCCGCCGCTCAAGGAGGCGCCCGGGGAGGACGACGAGGCAAGGACTGGGAGCTCGAGCAGGTAAATAATCATTTTCTTTTTCGTTGTCATTTGCGTTTGCTCCCATCATGGCGACCCCGAAAGGATCATCGCGGCTTCTGCAATCTCCAAATCCGGTTCTTGTCCTCAGTAGGCCCATGGCAGCAGGGCCGTGAGGATGACGAGGAACCACTGCTCCCAAAACACTTTTTCCGCGGCGTACTTGGACGGGAAGTCTCGTCTTTCCAGGGCACGAGGCACGAGGACGTGACTGTTCACTCCCGCCTCTTCGAACCCCGTGACTTGCATTGCCTCTCAAGGCTAAGGGAAGCGAGTGCCCCGAACCATGTTCAAGCCCCCGACATTGTATGAATAGGCCCTTTGGACTGCACATGATTGCACAATCATGCTTTCAGGAAGTCCAACCATTCGTCAGCTTGAACGCCCTCTTCCATTGACACACTTTATACAATGCCTATTGTATCTTGTCTGCCTCCCATTCAAAAAGCTGCTCTCGCCTTCTTTTGTTGCCCATCACTTTTCAAACCACCGAACATCACTCTCGCACATTGCTCTTTCAACTCTGCCTGATTCCAAGCCCGTCACTTTTCAAACCACCGAACAACATCCTCACATACCTGCTATTGCACTTCTGCTTGACCCCAAGCTTCAATTCAACATTCCTCCCACTCCTCCCTCTACACCATGGTTACCACCAGGAGTTCTTCACGTACCATGGCCCTCAAGGAAACCTCAACCTCGAAGCGATCTATGGTTCGGGAGCCAGCGCCAGCTTCAAAGCGAGCGAGGCTGTTGAGGAACACACGATCCACCAGCTTGGAAAAGCCGGTCTTGAGGAAGCCAGCACTTGCTCCCACGCAGCACATCTTCCCCATTTCAAACGCTCGGGGATGCCCCGAGACGGAGACTTTCGTCGCAATGTATCAGCCGCTTGAGGACAAAGGACGCCCACTCAACTACAAAACCCTGAAGCTAGCGGATGATCACCTGACGCAACTCCCGAAGCCGGGATTCGCGTACTTGAGTGCTTCTGGAAGACGTCTCTTCGACCGTCGGTACGACGAAGTCAAGAAGTCAAGGTCAAAGCCAAAGCCAAAGCCAAAGCCAGAGCCAAAGCCAAAGCGAGGCAACGGCAGGGGCAAGAACACCAAGAAATTCTTGGTGATTTCTGCACTGCCTTTCGATTGCGAATTCATGGAGGATGGCATGTCCAGTCTGGGGCAAACCTTTCAATTTACCGCGAATCCGAAGTCTGCGCTTCCAGTCAGCATGCACTCACCTGCCATCGTGTCTGCGTAACTGCAATCATGTATATCTCGCCTATATCCCCACCATTGAATCCGCATTCACCACACCTTTATTTACTCATCCACTCACCTTTGTCTACGTCCAAGTTTTCCAAGCAGCGATTGACGTCTCAACAGGAAGATGCCTTTCACAGCAAGCCAATGATCAACATCCCGGTCCCTGATCATGTTCAGGCCATGCTTGTTGACGACTGGGAAAACATCACCAAAAACAACCAACTTGTCCCTCTTCCTCATCCGAAGCCGGTGAGCCAGATTCTGGAGAGTTACCTGGCACACGAAAGACCGCATC
Source organism: Hirsutella minnesotensis 3608 (assembly GCA_000956045.1). Lineage (NCBI taxonomy): Eukaryota > Fungi > Ascomycota > Sordariomycetes > Hypocreales > Ophiocordycipitaceae > Hirsutella > Hirsutella minnesotensis. The sequence continues at coordinate 291,486 of KQ030498.1, forward strand.
GGGAAGAGGGCTCCGCCAGCATGGACATCCTCGAAGAGGTGATTGCTGGCCTTCGAGAATATTTTGAGAAAGCTCTGAGCAGGATATTGCTCTATCGGTATGGTCGTGTCTGATGCACTCGTGGAACCATTGCTCACCCCTCACCCTGCATGCAGTTTTGAACGCCATCAGTACATGGACATGCGCAAACTATGGGATACGAACACTGAGGAGAACTCGGATTACAAGAGTGTCTGTGATGTCTACGGCGCAGAGCATCTAGCTCGCTTAATTGGTAATCACCCTTTACTTCTTGAGCCTAGGGACGGCCTAAAAACTCACCGTTACTTCTCCAGTCTCCTTGCCAGAACTCCTCGCTCAAACCAACATGGATCAACAGTCTGTCTCGCGTTTAAGGGAAGAGATTGGCAAGTTCACCGTCTGGCTCTCTCGCAACTGCGAGACGTACTTTGTCAGTGAATACGAGACGCCGTCTCAGGAATATATCGACAAGGCGAGAAGCTTTTAGACACGGCCCCCGTGTGTATTAGCTTTACAGGCTACGGTGTCGTCAAAAGTCCATGCACAGCGGACGCTGTTGATGGTTAAAACAACATACACGAGGTGTTCCCTCGAAGGCGAACGCACTGGATGGGAAGAGCACTTTGCGCACAGGGCAAAATCTCAAGGGCGTTGGCAAGGGCTGTGTTAAAGCGTGGCGAAGGGTTGTCTTCTCTCGATTCGTGCCTCGTCAAGCAGCTGGAACAAGCTGGGAAGGGGCCCGGGCAAGATTTACACCGAACAAGTGAAATTTTACTGAGTCAACGCAAGTGAGCATGCTTGTGATGAGTTTATTGAGATGACCAGCTGATAACCCACCGACTCATCAATCTGAGTCCAAGATCGTGTCTCCTGTCATCGAGACGCTTTCTAGCAAATAAAGACGAAATTCTAACGCTTGTACGATGTCCCATCCATGCATATACCATCCCCAGAAATCGTCGTTCAAGGACTTGGCCCTGCGTTCCCCTGAGGCAGTGTCTACATCCTGGGCGCGGCCGTCTCGACGTAGAAGCCCTTCGGCGGCGTTCGGGCGGCCTTGACCTGCTGGGGCGTCTGGCGCTGGGCCACCTCCTCGACGCGGACGAGCTCCTTGACGGCCATGATCATGCCGGCGAACTGCGGGTGGACCGGGTGGAAGACGGTCTGCATGCGGCGGCGCAGGCCCAGGGCGGCGAGGACGCCGCGCGTGCGCTCCGGCAGGCCGATGGCGGAGCGGTGCAGCGTTATGCGGAAAAATGACATTGTTGGAAGGTGTGTCGCCGGAGAAGCGCGGCCGTAGAGCGGGTTTAAAAGGCTGGATTTATTGCTGTCGCGTCTGCATGGATCGCTCGTTTGTGGGATGAGTTGGCGATAGGCAGACGGCGAGCTTGAACGTCTTTTTTTGCTCTCTGGAAAATGCCCGATTGACTTTTTTCGAGATCTCGAGGATCGAGCTGGCCCAAGGCACATAAACCGTCGGTAGCCTGACGCGTTGAAGTAGACTTGAAAATGGTTTGCTTCTTCCGTCTCGATTCGATCGCGGAGCGTGGGTATCGTGAAACTTGCGTCGGATGCTCGAGGCTCGAATTCTCGCGGTCCTCTCGAAAGGCGCATCGAACACGGCCCCGTCGTCAAAAGTCCGGGTCCACCGGGCTAGCGCCTCACCCGACGCAGCTGCTGGCTGCGGGCCGACCTGCTAGGGGTCTCTTGGCGCTGGAGCAGCCCATGTGTCACGTGACCATGGAGACGACCGTCGAGGTCACACCGTGAACACGGCACGTTGAAGCTTGACGTTGTGTCGATGAGGGTTTTCTGCCATGATGCCAGGGAGCTTACAAGCTCTCTATGATGTGTTTAATATTGATTAATGAACCGTGCGATTCTTCAGCATATTCTATAAACTGTCGATCCGCTCGACGTTGATGATTGATGCCCTCGAGCCAGTGCAGTTTGGATACTGTCTGACTGACCACGCGGGTTCAGGACCACTAGAGGGCCCTTGACATGCATCTTTCGTCCGGAAACGCGCCACTCGCTCACGAGGTCTCAAACCATGATTTGACGTTTTGTGATTGAAATTGGGCCAACTAACGAGGCGCTCCTTGCAAGTCTGCCCCCAGGTGCAAGAAAGTCAAGCGGGCCACCGCACCGACTTGATAGCGATATCCAGCCACAACCAGCAGACTCCATCGAGAACGCCCAGAAAGTCGGTGGATGCTAAGCTGTTGCCAGGAGAGCTCGCGGGTCGTATCTTCAGCTGTCCGCCCTAAACATCCTGCCGTTGGGCAGCTGTACGTGATTGGCGGCAGTTTTTGCGCCGAGGCCGCAAGACGTAGTGAGAAATCCAACTTCAGGGACCTCGTGAGGTCTAGCAGCTCACGCACGTTCACCGGTACGAGGATAAGGAGCATTTGGGAGGGGAATATGAACAACGTGCAATTCATGTCTATAACGTCAGGCCAAATTACGTGGAATGCTGGATCTTTTTCGCATCGAGCATCTCAGCATCGAGGCCCCATACAAGCCGTCCTTCCCATTCCTTTCCGTCACCACAGATCGTCACACATGTGGGTGTGGAAAGCCCAAAGTAAAAGTACGCTCATCAAACCTTATCCGTTCTGCCTCACATCTGCACCTCGACTCTGCCCTCGGCACCAGGCCGGCCGTCACGGAGGTTGGGGAGCAGGTAGGTGATGTCGTCCCAAGGGTGACGGTACAGGCCAGTGCGCAGTCTCTTTTGGTCGAGGAAGTGGGCAATCAGACCAATGCTTCGGCCGAGGACGAAAAGACCGTTCAGGACACCCATGGACAGGTAGTCCTCAGCCTCCTCGGCAGAGAAAGCGCCACAGTTGCGGAGCAAGTCAACAAAGCAGACGGCAATACAGCCGTCAACGTTGAGAATCAGGTTGTCCTTCTTCGAGGTGGTGACAGTCTCGACAGCCAGAGCATAGTCGAGGAGCTTGTGGTTAGGGAACTTGGCCAAGACATACTCCTTGACAAGCTCGACTCGCAGATCCGGGTTGTTGCGGGACTTGACACGGTGACCGATACCGGGGATGAGCTTGTTTGCCTTGCGCATGCTGTCGACAAACTCTCTGGGGCTCAGGTTCTTGTCAAAAGCCCTGGTGAACTCCTCGGCGGCTCCGTCCAAAGCACCGCCGAAGCGGGAGCCGATGGTCAGGAGACCAGAGACAAGGGCACTGATGAGGTCCTTGCCGGCACGAGTGGTGATGATGGTGTTCATTGCGCCCGAAACGGCCGGACCGTGATCGGCCGTCAACATGAGAACCATCTCCAAGAACTTGGAGGCGTAATCGGGCAGACGGCGGCGGAACCACAACAGCGACATGACACCGCCGATACCAATGTCCTCCTTGAATACGTCGGAGATGGGCATACCGGCATAGAGGAGCTCTTGGCCACGGTCGTCGGAAATAGTGGAGATGAAGGCAGCAGGCTTTCGGATCAAGCCAAGCTCCTGGGCCCACGAGTAGTCAATGGGGATCTTGGGAACAACAGGCTCGGCCTGGGGCTTGATGGTGCCCTCCTTGACCAGCTTCTCGTAGACCTCCTTGAGAACGGCGGGCATGTCCTCGAAGGTGTTAGGAACGTGGAAGCCGGCTTCGCGCATCATCTTGTTCTTCATGGCAGCCGTCTCCAGCTGGGAGTTGGCGAAAGAACCGGCATGACCGAACTGCACCTCAGTCTTGAACATGCTGGCGCAGGTGCCAATAGCCCACGCGACAATGGGCTTAGTGATGATGCCCTTCTTGACAGCGTCAATGACCTTGTATTCCTCAACACCACCGACCTCACCGAGCAGAACCAGGATCTTGCACTCGGGATCGGCTTGGTATCGCAGCATGTGGTCGATGAAAGTAGTGCCGGGGTACCTGTCACCACCAATGGCGATACCTTCGTAGACGCCATCGGTGTTGTGGGAGATGATGTTGTTGAGCTCATTGGACATGCCGCCAGACTTGGAGACGTAGCCAACGGAACCCTTGCGGTAAAGCTTGGAGGCAACAATGTTGTCCATCATGCCACCTGTGTTACCGATCTTGAAGCTGCCGGGCTTGATGCCGCCCACGGTGGCGGGACCAATGATGGTGACGCCCTTCTTTTTGGCGACGTGAGCGATCTCACGAGCTCGCTAAGCAGTGTTTCCATCAGTGATACCGCCAAGCCAAAGCACCGCTCATATATGGCAGATGTCGCATTACTTACCCGTTCAGGGACACCTTCTGCGATGATGGCGATGGTCTTGATCTGGGGGAACTCCATCAGCTCCATGGTGGAGCTGTAGACACTGCGAGACGAGGCAAAGTTGACGACGACGTCGACGTCAGGGTGCTTGCCCACGGCCTTATCGACCTCCTGGTAGACGGGCAGCAGAGTTTCACTGGTGCCCCAGTACATCTTGCTGACGAACTGGCCGCCGAAGGTGTAGATGATGCCGGCGACGGACGGCGTCTTTCGCTTGCAGATGAAGTCAAAATCCAGCATACCCTGGACGGCACGGGGTTGCAGGCCATAGACGAGGCATCGTGTCTTGTCGTTGAAGAGGGCATGGGCGGGGAGCGGGCTCAGCGGTCGGCTCGGGGCCGCGAATCGCTGGATGTTGTCGTTGGCGGACAACTGGCTCTTTGCGCCATTGGCGCTGGTGTTGGAGGCTTGAGCCATGACTGGCGAGACCGAGATCGATGTTGAAGGCGAGCGTGGCTATCTGAGGTGAATTGGCAGAGAGACGGACCGAATTTGTGATGGGGCTCTGACGAGACGATGCCAGAAAAGCTGATGGCGATGCTACTCTAGGAGCCAGAGGAAGCTCTGCCGGGGAGAAGAGATTCGTGCAAGAACAAGGCGGGATTGAAAGGAAAGAGGGAGATTGTGGAGATTGGAGTCTGTTTTCGCTACGAGGCAAAGCGACGAAGAATGGAGATGGCAAGAGGAGACGGAGAACCTCTGAGGTGGGAGTTTGAGGAGTTTGGAGCGAGGCTCCAGCCAGCTTGGGCAGGTCAAGTGCTTGTGGTGAGGTACAGAGTACCAGCTCGCACTGGATGGGCGCTGGGCCTGACGCTGCCGGGGAGCTAGGCCGCCAAAAAATAGTAGTGGGGCCCCGCGGGTGGCCCTGCAGGATTGGCTGGGCCTAGCGCACGTACTGTACCTGCGTGTACCTACCTTAAGCAAACTTAAGGTACCTACAGAAGCACAGGCCATGATGCGAAGCTGCAGGTGCCCGCTTGGTGGGGTCAGGCCGGACGGACGACGACGCATCCAGCCCACCGCGAGACGGAGGCCTTGGCTACGACGGCGCCCGAAGGCAGATGGAGACAAATTCGTCAATTACTACGATGCGTCAGAATGCGACGCCCTCTACCCGAATGCATGCCTCGTATCGCCTCTGCCCATAGCGTCAAAGGGGCCTTGCGTTGCGCATTGCATAGACACGGAGACGGCAGAATGTGCCCAACTTTCGGTAGCCGAGACACGCGCAATTTGGAAAAGGGTGGATCAGAGGCTTCCGCAAGCCGACGGTCAAAACGAGTTGGGGATGTTTTGTTTTCCTTGGGGAACTCTCAGAGTGGCCGGCTCGTTGGTCACCCTATTTCCGTTGATCTGTTGAATGCCAGCAGGCCTGCAAGAAGAAAGGATCCATGGGATCAAGGGTGAGCGGACCCCTGTCTTGCCCCTAACGAGTGCCGCCGATGCCGCGTACCGGTACATTGTCGAAGCTCCGGGGCCGTCATCGGTGAAGTCTGCAAATGTCTCACGGGAATCGCACTGCATAGAAGCCAGACACGCACCATATTGCCGTGCTGGACGAAGCACCTCGGGGCCAAGAGGGGCTCAAAAGGTTTCGAAGACAAGCTGAACACGTTGTCATTTCGGAGCCGACGCACTTCGGAGAGTATGTGTGACGGGAATTTGTGCGGATTGGGGAGTAGGGCGCGTGTAAGACGAAATGGGAAAGATCCTGAAGGGCAACGGCGCCGCCGCATCCGGCCTTGGACCAGCAACCAGGCTGCCTGTGTGCGATGCCACTGCACCTCGGGCGCCTTTGTAGGATCCATGGTCCTAGAAAGGTCACTCTCCTCCGAGATCCGGGCTCCGCCCTTTCGCGGTCGCTTCCAGTAAAGGGGGCTCCGTCTGCGGCCGGGCCTGGCAAACGACAGCTCGCAAGCAGTTCGGGCCGTTGCAATTCTCCGGCGGAAAGACGGATGGACAATAGCATCAACAGGTCCGTCAATACCAAGTGTCTGTAGGTCTCTTTCAAGAAACCAACTAATCGGTGCATGCCACGGTTGCGCCGGCAAGAAAAGGAGTTGTTGACCTGGCCGATGGCAATATGCACGAAAGCCGCAAGCTTCCGAACAGACTTGCGAGAAGTACGAGGCACCCCTGGCGCAGTTGCCGGGATCTCGTGTCCCTGGTGCCTGTTGCCCGTGCGATGGATGGCCTCTGTCCTTGTCTCGTATGCGATCCTTACTTGCATCTACTCGTACTTGGCTGCTTGGAGTAGGCGTAATAGGTTGTACAGGAAGTCGAGTATTCGCAACGTAGCGCAGATGCAAGTGGGCGGTGCAAGTGATGCGGCAGCCTAGCCCCACTCATCGTGGCTCAACCGCTGGGGCATTCGCGACAAAAGTACCGATACTTGCGACTCTTTGGGATGCTGTCCCAAAGCTTTTTTCGGGGGGACTGCTGCCAGTGCCCGCCGGGGGTACGTACTGGCATTGGGTGAGCAACAGCAGTGGGTCCCAGTGCGTCCGTCGGCGTGCGCAAGTTGAGCCCGGCCCCGCGCGCTGTGGGCGGTGCTCGATGGGATGGGGCATCGATGCCATCTCGCCCAAGCTACCTACAGGTACATGCTACCTGTAGGTCACTGCGCGCTAGAGGGGCAGTTTCCAGCAGCACCCGCAGCAGCGCTTGCATTGAGGTCCCCCGCCGCCCGTCCATTGTACCGCATCCTTGCAGCAGCTTCCACGCAGGAGCCCAAATTTTCGAGACGCTTGTCGAAAGCATCCGGCCCGTCCTCTCCTCTCATCCACACCATTCAACGCCGTCCAGACGTCCATACAATCCCCTCTCTAAACTCCCTTCTCCGTCAATCTTCTTCTTGTTCAATACGCCTCGCTTGCAACTTCAATTGTGACAGACGCTCACACTGTTTTTCGGTCCTCTTCAGGCTGCCTGATTAGCTACGGTACGTGATGCTGCTAATGCGGTGATGGAGCTCTCAGACTCCTTGGACACCTACGGGGGGGGATTGCACCACGCCCTCAACTTGCGACGCCCTCGTAGCTTGCAAGATGCGCAAAAGCACGAATGGTCACAAACGGCATTGGCTAACACTTTTTCAAAGCTCCAGAAAGAGCACAGGACCGCGAGCACACGACTCAACTCGCCAACATCAACCCCCGCCCTGATCCATCATGTCCGCCAAGGCGATTCTCGAGGCCGACGGCAAGGCCATCCTCAACTACCACCTCACCCGAGCCTCCGTCATCAAGCCGAGCCCTCTGCCCGCCCCTACCAAGCACAACCCTCCCGCGAGATTGGCCTCTCTGCACTTTTCCGAGGATGCCAACGTCGACGACGTGCTGAACCAGGCTGAGGTCACCTTCCCCTGGCTGCTCCAGCCCGGCGCCAAGTTTGTCGCAAAGCCCGATCAGCTCATTAAGCGACGAGGCAAGAGCGGTCTTCTCGCTCTCAACAAGACCTGGGCGGAGGCCAAGGCCTGGATCGCTGAGCGTGCCGGCAAGGAGCAAAAGGTTGAGCACACCACTGGTGTGTTGAGACAGTTCCTCGTCGAGCCCTTTGTTCCTCATCCTCAGGACACCGAGTACTACATCAACATCAACTCCGTACGAGATGTAAGTGTCTGCTCTCTTCTGCTCTTTAAATTTGGGTAGCAATCAAGCTTCCGTTGTAAACAAAAACAGCATTGGACAAGGACTAATTTACCCGGCCTTAGGGCGATTGGATTCTCTTCACCCACGAGGGCGGTGTCGACGTCGGAGATGTCGACGCCAAGGCCGAGAAGCTGCTGATCCCCGTCGATCTATCAGAATACCCCTCCAACGAGGACATCGCCGCGGCTTTGCTCAAGAACGTCCCCAAGGGCGTGCACAATGTCCTCGTCGACTTCATCACCCGGTTGTATGCCGTGTACGTCGACTGTCAATTCACATACCTAGAGATCAACCCCCTGGTCGTCATCCCCAACGCAGATGCCACTTCGGCCGCCGTTCACTTTCTCGATCTGGCTGCCAAGCTGGACCAGACGGCTGATTTCGAGTGCGGCGTAAAGTGGGCAATCGCCCGCTCCCCCGCTGCTCTGGGTCTGACCAACGTGGCTCCGACCAATGGTGAAAAGGTCAACATTGACGCCGGTCCTCCCATGGAGTTCCCGGCTCCTTTCGGCCGTGAGCTTTCCAAGGAGGAGGCCTACATTGCCGACCTGGATGCCAAGACTGGCGCTTCTCTCAAGCTGACTGTCCTCAACCCCAATGGCCGCATCTGGACTCTGGTCGCTGGTGGTGGTGCCTCTGTCGTGTATGCCGACGCCATCGCCTCTGCTGGTTTCGCCGACGACCTTGCCAACTATGGTGAATACTCTGGCGCGCCCACCGAGTCTCAGACTTACCACTATGCCCGCACTGTGCTGGATCTCATGCTGCGCGCCCCCATGTCCGACAAGGGCAAGGTTCTCTTTATCGGTGGCGGCATTGCCAACTTCACCAACGTTGCCAGCACTTTCAAGGGCGTCATTCGTGCCCTGCGGGACTTTGCCACTCAGCTCAACGAGCACAATGTCCAGATCTGGGTGCGTCGTGCCGGTCCCAATTACCAAGAGGGCCTCAAGAACCTCAAGGCCGCGACGCAAGAGCTCGGCCTCAACGCCAAGATTTTCGGCCCCGATATGCACGTTTCCGGCATCGTGCCTCTGGCTCTCGTCCCTGGCAAGTGGGAGGAGAGCAAGGCGGAGGAGTTCCGGGGGTGAGAAGATGTCTACGCAAGGCGAACAGGCGTGGTTCCAGCGGCCAAGGGACCAAAAGGGAATAGATGGAGCTTTTTAATCGGCAGCATACAGTTTTTTGTTTTATTTGCGAGTTAGACTGCGGAGAGCTGTCTGTTTGCCACAATTTCCCTGCAAGGTCGCTCTCGGCCCTTGGCGACTGGCAGGGGACGGCTACCTCGAGACGGGCTAGAGAGAAGAGGATGGACGAGGTCAAAGGACGACCCGGAAGACAGACGACGATACCTGACTCGTAAATGATGATGACCCCTCAATTGCCAAGCGCCTCTTGTGAGCCATCTGCGGCTGTCGCGACATGGCCCGCCTCCTCAGAAACCGCCATGTGACGTCGTGATTGGGTGTTTGTGCGAGGGCAGATGCGCTGGCCGGCCGGTCACGCCCCCGGAGGCGACACGGTGTGCGAGCATGCGCGCAGCGGTTGAATACAGTGCTACGACTTATCTACAGACGCAAAGAATATGCGCCACCTCGATCCTGCGCCGTCATCTCCTCGCGCTCCTCTACCTCGTACCTGACACTCTTTGCGCCGCCTTGCACGTACGACACGTCCAGCCACCCGTTCTTCTCTTGACCTTCATCGACATGCCCAACGATCAGCCCGGCAGCGGGTACTGCGCGAGGGCGCGGCGATGATGCAACGGCGCGGGAGGGAGGCGGCGACTCGGGAGAGAGGGGGGGGAGTCAGGCTGGGGATATATATGATTGCTCTGCTCGGCATGGTGTGGCTTGAACTCTTTTTCCTTCTCGAGCTGGTGCGGACCGGAGCGAGGATATCTTGCCTCGCGCAAGCTCGCGTCCTAGCAGTGGAATCTTTGATCCAAAGGCAGCGCGTCTTGCACCGCAATCTGCTCTGTCCGCCATTTCGTGATTCGGAAACACGTCAATGCCCGCGTCTCCTGCGTCCTAGAGGATACAAGGTCAGAAGCCGGGCTCCCTGTCCCCGTTTCCGAGCAGGGCGAGGATATACGGCAGGGCTTTGCCGCTCAACCGGTGCGACTCTAATTCCGCGAGCGCGTGGCCCGTAGAGTAAGGACAAGAGACTTGAAAAGAGACTCGAAAAGGTGAGCGGGAGCACAAGACAGCCAACACATGACGCCCACGCGGCGGAGCACGATCCCAGGTGAGCCGGAGAACGAAATCTTCACATCCAGATACACGGCGCGACGGAAAGTGCCCGACTCTACAGAGCGGGAAAATTAGAGCAAAAAGGACGTTGGAAAAAAAACGCCCGAAAGATGTGAGGACGGGGGATTCTCAAGACAAGAGGCGCGTGCGATGAAGGCAACGAGTACGACGCGGCGGGGGCCAAGAACAGGTGGATTGAAGGACACACGTCTCGCATCACACCACTGCCCGTTTCCCGCGACCGTGCCGGCAGGGCGCAGACAGCCTTGCGTTCTCCCAGGTGCGTCATTCGTCGGGGGGGAGATGCAGACAGGCACGGCTGCGGGATCGCGGAAGGGGAAAGGGGGGGCTCGTTGCTGTGTGTGTCTGTCTTTCTCCTCTGCCATTTACATGCGTCATCACTTTTGGACAAATTCACATACCGTGGCTTCTCTCTCCGTCTCTCCATCTCTCGCTCTCTTGCATCATCCGCGTTGCCTCTATTTTCCCCATTCTACCTGGATGCAACATCACTAACTGCAGCCGCCTCGCTCCTCGACGTCGCTGTTCCTCGTTCTGGAATAAGGGGGAGGCAACAGCCAAGGCCGAGCCTCCAACCTCGCGCCCCTCGTGCCATGCTCCCACCAGGCCGTCGACGGCGGCAGTCGTCGTCTGTTGTCCTTGACGCTTGGAAGTCGTCAGCTGTCAAGCTGCCAGCTGTCGTCGTCCGACGCTCGCCCGCCACAGCCTCGTCCAATATATATAAACAGGTTCCCGTCAAGCTTCTTCCTTTGCACAGCCTCTTTTCCACTCACTGGGATTTGCATCCAGAGCCAGCCAATTCTCTTCCTCAGCATCAAGCCGCACTCCTGTGAACAGAGAGATACAAACAAACCATATCCCTCTTCTGCAAGCCCCTTCTGCGAGAAAACCGTCACCGCAAGCAACTCGATCGTCGGCCGCAATGTCCGACTTCGGCTTCGCCGGGGGCTGTTGCCCAAGCTGCTGCCGAGCGGCCGACTACGGCTCCCACGACTTCTGCCTCCCGTGCGATACCAGCCCCTGGTGCTCCAAACCCTATGAGTACCGAGATTTTGAGGCTGAAGCTGACACTCCCCGCGTCAAGACCCCCGTCCCTGACGAGAAGCCAAAGGTGGAGGATAATGAGATTCCCAAGGCCAACAAAACCACCACGGCCGACGGCACCAGCAAGAACGACAAGGCCGACAACGACAATGCCGGCAACGACAACAAGGACAAGATGGCGACCAAGTAATGCAGGTCCGAGAGAAAACTTGTTATTCCGCGGGTGGGCGGGCGGCGGTTGCTTTCTGTGCTTATTTGCTTTCTGTCTCCTCTTCTCCCCGCCTCTGTTTATTCCTGTCGTGGCTCATGACTTCTGTCCAAGGGACCATAGGCGAGCAACATCACGGGCGTTGGTCCAAGGGGGATCGAGACTATCAAGAAATTCAGTAGAATTATGACATTAACGGTGCGAGACCGTTTTACCCTATTCTGAGTCCAGACACTACCTTAAAACTCCCGCTTTTTGCCGCATGATGCACAATAAGTTGCCCCATTTTCCCAAGTATTGGCCCGCTAAGCAAACAGCATCACGATTAGTGGTAAACACGCCACCCATAGCATTGGCCGGATGAAAGCGGCCGCATCCTTCTCGTCACCGTCCTTGCCGTTGCCGCTGCCATTGCCACCGTCATTTTGATTGGTCGACGCCTTATTCTTGCCTGCCCAATTGAACTCGTCGTCGTTAAGGGCAACAACCTTGAGGCCTTTGACGGTGTTGCCCGAGGAGTCCTTGACCGCCATCTTGACGTTGAAGTCTGAAATCTTGACAAGCTTCCCTTTGGGCTTGGGGTCGATGCCGTTGTCAATCATCTTCTGGACACCAGCGGGGACAGGGGGGAGGGTGAAGTTGCCGTTGAAGTTCTTCTCCTTGATGAGGCTTGACTTGCACTCGGGAGGCGTGACGGTGTTCTTGGATGCAGACTGAGACTGCACCTTTTTCCAGTCAATTCGAGACCATTGGGCCTTGAGGCGATCGTAGTCTGCCGAGATCTTGACATCCTTATCGTCTACCTTGACGAGACCAAATTGATTGTCTTCCTGAGTCCACTCATAGGCAACGCCACCTGAAAAGACTTGCGTCATGGCGTCGTAGATGGCCATGGTCTCGTTCCACAGCCGAGGACCGGACGTGTTGCAGCCGTATTCGCTGAAGAGCACAGGGACAGAGGACTCCTTGAAACCATCGTTCAGAACGCTAAAGGTGGAGCTTTCGAAGGTGTCGTCGGGCTTGCACCAGCTGTAGCTGTTGAGGGCGAAGACGTCGACGCGGCTCATATCATCGGCCTGGCCGTCCTCGGCACATTGCATGTAGTTCCAGGTGTCCCAGAGGATTTCTCGCACATCGGCAGCCGAGTAACCAACCGGAATCTGACGCTTGAGGTTCTTCTTGATGTAGTTCTTGAGGTCACGCGTCACGGCACGGAGATAGGGAGGAACATGCTTAGCGGTGCCAGGCTTATCAATGACCTCATTTGCGGAGAAGAAGAGCAGTGTGTTGGGATAGCTGCCAAAGGCCTCGACAATGGCAAAGGTGCGATTCATGTAGTCCTTGTGGTAGCTGGACTTGGGTTCATCTCTGTTGAGCGATTCACCTTGGAGAGGGGAGTTGACATCAAGGATCATGTAGATGCCAGCCTGGAAGTGTGTCAGTTGAAACCGGCGCCTTAGCTGAGGTGAGAACGTACGGCATTGAAGATGCTTGCGCATTCGTCATGGTTGATGTTTGGGTCGAGGTTGTAAACACGAATGGCGTTGACACCCATGGCCTGCATGAGAGCAGCGTCTCGCAGGCAGTCCTGGCTGTGGCTCAGAGGATCCTTGCCGGTATTGGGATCGTATGCAGACGCACCTCCCGGCTGGTAGGCCATGCCGACGATCTGGAACTTGTTGCCGGTTTTGGGGTTGACAAAGTCAGTGCCGCGAACCTCGAGAGACGGCACGGCACCGACCATCGTGGCGGCGAAGGCCACGAGGGCAGATTGGATCTGTCGAGGAGCATTTAGTAGGCACGGACGGAGCAGTGAATTTGTGACTGCGCTGCGTGTGAGTGTGCAAGTGAGCGCAGAACGACTTACAAGCATGGCTGGTGGCGGTAATGATCAATGCCAGGCGATGGTAGATGCACTCGACTGAGTCGAAATGTAATGGAAGTGAAGATGGCGGTGCTGGAAGACGAGACTTGAGCTCACGACGGGCGAGAAAAGGTCTAGAGGCGGCGTGCAGAGCGAGAGCCAGAGAGAAGGAACGGCGCGGCGGGCGTCAAGAATGAGAGACACGAAGCGAATGGGCAACGGCAAGAACGCGCCTGCAACGAGCTTGCACTACAGTTGCGTAATGCCGGGCTGGAAGGAGCACAATGGGCGTGGACTGTGTTTTGGGTTGATTTTTTTTTATCCTTCTCTCCAAATGACGAAGGCGCACAGAAGGAGAAAATCGAACGACAGACGTGATTACGGTACTACATTGGGTCTGCGAGGGCAAGTGTGGGGGACACACGATGGGGATGGGCATGATATGGGGGATCTCATCTCGCAGTTGCCATTCATACACTACATAGAGGTACAGACGACTTCAACGCTCCGCCAACGCGCACGCAACGAATGGAACCATTGGCCGTTGCAGAAAGACCAGACCCTAGCCGTTACTGGTGGCTCGCGAGGTACTACTTTTCAGTGAGCCAAGTCAACTTCTATTCTTGTGCTTCGGCAAGTCTCGTTTCCCGGGAGCCTAGACACAGCTACAAATGTCTTGGCTTACAACGCGTGCCACACCATCAGACATTTGCGCCGCACGTCTCTGTCTGCTCGGCCGACGATACGACTGTCTGCTTCTACTTATTACGGATGGCCTCGGCGGATGCATCGCCGACGTTGGAGCAGGCTTGGCCCCAAGCATACGCGGCGTGGCCTTCTTCATGCGCGGCTTGCTGTAAAGTAGAATACGAAGTCCAAACGAGCCGCCGCATTCTTGGCGCACGTCTTCCAAGGTCGTCATGGGTTTGCCAACCCAGCGAGCAGTCTGCCCATTCGGCGCGTCAATCGACGGCGCAACTTGGGAACCTGAAAACCCCTTGTGACCCCGATTTGGTCCTGCTTCCTGAATCGTCTCGGTCCTTTGGTCGCTTCAACCCGAACTGGGGGACGGCGCTTGGCATGTCGAGTGACTCTTCCGTGAGCTCAGGCATTGCACATATTGGCGGCAGAGTCGCAATGTGTCATGTAGCGATACGCGGTGGCGCTTGCTTCCGCCCGTGGCGCCCGACGCCTGTAACAGGAAATTTCGCTTGCTGAAATGAGCCCACGACAGCGTGCAGCCAACGGTTCTCCAGATTCCCATTGCAATGCCCAGCTGTCCGGCCATGTACGAATACAGTACCTGCTACAGAACTTGGTAGCATCCGCGTCTTTACTGCGGACGTTTGCTGTGTCACGAGAGTACCTACAGTATTTCAAGTCTGCCTCACAAGAAATGGCCGTCGGCCCAGCATGCATTAAGAGACATATCCAAACACATTTTCAAGGGTAAAGATGCACAAAATTTCATCAATTGCCATGAAATTGAGTGCAAGTGGTACGTCCTCCTATCTTCACCGCCTGCCTCTTTCCATTCCTACCCGACCCTCAAGATCTTAGCGCTCCTGGCCTGCGAGCACACTGTAGGATAGTGGAAGCAGCACCAATTGGCAGAAACGCCCCGCCGCCCGTTGGCCCAGAAAAAATGATGCCGCAATGAGACGCCTCGTCCCGCTCATCGAGTACCCACCCGGCATGTCCGCGCTCACCTTTTGAGATCCATCTTTGGCCGATTCGCCCCGACTTCTTCTAATCCTCGACGGCCAGGTTCCCATGATTTCCCGCCTGACAACCTCGATCCCAAAAACAAATCTTCTCGCGTCCCAGATCCCCCGTCAAAACCCTGCGACCCTACGTCTCTGGTCGAGCACCATGGCCACTCGTACGTCCTCGTCTACTTGACGTCCTATGCGCCGCCGATATTCTCCATGCGCATCGACTGACAATCCTCTCGCCCTCCAGCTCCCTCTGATCGCCGACCCGTCGTCATCTCCGGCCCCTCGGGCGTCGGCAAGGGCACGCTCTATAACCTCCTCTTTGAGCGCCATCCCGGCACCTTCTCCCCGACCGTCTCGCACACCACCCGCGCCCCGCGCCAGGGCGAGCAGCACGGCAGCCATTACTGGTTCGTCACCATGGACGAGTTCGAGGCCCTCATCGCAAAGGACGGCTTCATCGAGCACGCCAAGTTCAGCGGCAACCGCTACGGCACGAGCAAGATGACGGTTGAGGAGCAGACCCAAAAGGGCAAGGTTGTCCTGCTGGACATTGAGATGGAGGTAAGTCCGTTGCTGTGTCAGAGTCGTCTCGGCGGCCGGATGTGGTTCATGTTGACCTGATGGGCAAACTATAGGGCGTCAAGCAAATGAAGCGGTCGGGGATCTCTGCGCGCTACGTCTTTATCGCGCCGCCGTCTATCCAGGTGCTCGAATCTCGTTTGCGTGGCCGTGGAACGGAAAACGAAGAAAGCATTCAGAAGCGACTGGCACAGGCACGGAGCGAGCTCGAGTACTCCAGAACCCCTAACGTTCATGACAAAATCATTGTCAACGACGACCTCGAGCAAGCCTACAAGGAACTCGAGGGGTTTGTATACACTTCTCCTCAATGAGAACATCTCACGACTGCAAAGGCATGGGGTCAAGGATGGGGCTAGCAAGCAAGCGCATCGCCGAGACCAAATTCCTTTGATAGAGCGGGGACTGGTTATTGTCTCCTGTCAAGACTGTCATCCGACCACCGACTCAAGCCATGATACGCCAAATAATCGAGTTTCCTCGCGTCCAGACAAGGGGCCGCATACTGCTCGAATCATGAAAGTATTCCTAGCTGGACTAGGTTGAAGGCACGATCTTGATTAAAGTCTAGAAAAATGGTAACAGAAGGGCCATAAGACTTGGTGCTGGCAAAGACAAATTGGAAATGCGTACAAGAACATCCAATAAGGATGTAGAGGAGCTGTACCGTAAACACACCAAAGCTAATATGTCCAGGCCGGACGCGAAGAAAGGCCCCATAAGAGGCCGCTGGCGCTCTCACGTGCACTGGCAGCTTTCAACTCGTACGACGTGCTCCGATGCTACCGCCACTCCACGTTCTTCCCCGTTAGTTGACAAGGGATTCGTGTCTCAGCATAGTCATAAGCCGGACGATGCCGCGGGATCTCATCTCCTCCCCAGTCCAGGTATAACGCTGCCTGATGCTACCCCTGACGCGTTGACAAAATTGAGTTCATAAAAGACGGCCTGACGCAAGCCCTGTAGCTGCCACGAGACGCCGCTGCTCCCTCGCAAGCAAAAAGATCAAGAACGAGGCTTGGCCTAGTAGCCATTCATGGCCATTCGTTGCGAGCTGCGGCTCAGCTCTCGATCAGCAGCTGGGCTGATGGGCCTGCTGCTGGCACCGCCATGTGCGCTGCTTTCCTTGAGGGCCATCAACTGCTTCGCACGGAAAGTCTCGTAGTGGGTTTGAGAGGTGGTCTCAATGAGATCTTGAAGGTGGGTTCGCAGAAGGAAGTTGCGCAGGTAGACAAATTCGCAGTGGTTCTCATCCTCGACGTTGATGACGCCCCACCTGTTCTGGCGGCCGCGCACCTGCTTACCGTCGACGATGATTGATTTCTCAGAGCCGACGACGGCGAAGGGAACCAGGCTCTGTTTAAGTCAGTGTGACGTCAAAACATGCGAAAGTGGAGAACGCACCTTGATCTGGCCATTCAAGACACGCTCCTCCTCGTCAAACTCTTCATTATCGTAGGGGAACATCTTGAGGTTATGGAAGGCAAACTCCTCCTTGATACGCTCCTTGAAGGCCAGGCGCTCGTCGGAGGTGAGAGTATCCGCCTTGGCAATGACGGGTACGACGTTGACGACATCAGACAGCTTCTTCAAGACGACAATATCGATGGGCTTGAGGGAGTGGCCGGAGGGCTGGATGAAGAACAGACAGGCGTGGATGCGGGTATCCTGGATATAACGGTCTCGCTGGGCGGTGAGCTCCTTCCGAAGGTACGCAGAGTGCTGGTCCTTGATGTACTTGACGATGGGATCCCAGCATCGGTCGTTGTTCACCAAATCGCCATATCCGGGGGTATCGACAATGTTGAGCCGCAGCCTGACTCCATTCTCCTCAATGATGTGTGAAACGGCCTGAATCTCGGTGGTGGAGCGAATAGGCTCGTCGGGCATGAGACGACCTTTGGAGTCGATCAGGTGCGAGGCGAAGATGGTGTTGATAAGAGTAGACTTGCCAAGTCCAGTCTGGCCTGCACGGTCGGTAAAGTCAGAAGACCGTCTCGGAAGTCAAAGATGAGAAGGGACAGTAGCAGTTGATGGCCACAGCCATGCCAATAGCCGGGCGACTTACCAACGCAAATGACATTGAACTGGAAGCCACGTTTCAACAGCTTCTTCTCGATCTGCGTCGTGATGCTGTCAAAACCGACATGGGTGTTAGGGAAAATGGTGCTCGCAGGCATGGCGGCCATTTTTGATGGGCGGATGGGGGGAAGGGCCGACGAGAAAGGGGTCGAGGGCTAGTGGTAGTCAAGGTTGAGGGTATATTCTCCTGTCTGTCTCGAGAAGAGGGATAAGAGGACTGTCGCAACGAAAGATGTGCAAGGCGCCGCAGCACGCGGGACGAGATGGGTGCTAAGACGTTGCGAGCTAGACGTAACGGAGGGAAGTTGAAGCTGGAAGCAACACTCGGTTGACGGGTCGAAGGTCCAGGGAACGAAGGGGACGGGTATGTAACTTTTTGGGGTCGAGGGGGGGCACAGGCCAGTTGACCCCTGGTCTCTGCCTCCCCGTTCTTGACAATTACCAGCCATTGGGCAATTTGGCAGGTGCAGGGACTGAGAAAGGGGGCACCAGACGCCAGCGAAGCGTGCTGCAGGCCGAGGTACCTCTGCGGCCCTCTAGCGCGCGCCACGGTACTTTGTGCAACGAGCAATCAAAAAAACGGGTCGCCGATTGGCCCAGCCCACTGTCCGTGCGCCACAGTCCTGCCATTGGCCCTCGAGGCAAGCCGCCAGAGTCGCCGAGAAAGATTGCAGAGCTGCGGCCCGAGAATTTACCCATTTCGCGACCAGACGTTGGGTGACGATTATTCTGCGCCGCTCAACCGCAATTCTCTTGGCGGTCCCCGTGTCTCCGATTCGAAGCTTCGGAGCTTGCGCCTACGATACTCGGCCAAGCCTTGTCACTTCTACGAAGACCATTGTCATCAATCGATTCCTTGGTGCAATCATCCGACCTAGCTTGCATCCACCACCGGAGCCGTCGCCATGGCCGCCGTCGCAGCTTCCATCATGCCACGCATAGCCATGCCGAGAGTATTCGCCTCCTCTCGCTGGTCAGCACTCTGCGCCAGTATCTTCAGTCCTCGTTTGCTCTCTCCCTTGGCCATTGCGGTTCCAGGCGTGAGCCTCAACCTCCCCACGCTGGGCGATATCTGGGAGTCGGTGCTTCGCGCAGTGCCCAAGAAGAAGGTTTCACACTCTCGCAGGAGGCATCGTCAAATGGCCGGCAAGGCTTTGGAGGACGTGAATGGTCTTTGCACATGTCCGGGCTGTGGAGAAATCAAGAGAACGCACCGACTGTGTTCAAAGTGTCTCGAGGGTACGAAACCATCACCTGATCTCCTACATGCGAGCTACATTTACTAACCAGAACCATAGACATGCGAAAGTTATGGCGAGAAGACTATGCGGACCAAAAATCACCCTGAAAAAAGGCATTGGCGTCAGAGACAACTTGTGGGTACGGACTTTGAGCCATTGTTTCGTCAGACCTGCCACTTCATGCATGCTACCGGCGTTTGCTTCAAGGGGGATATTTGTATTTGTAAGAATTGGATGAATCCAAGAGTGTCTCTTGCGACACTGTTGAGCATTGAAATGGCTGGCGCAGATATTTCGAGCAGTTTGCGGATGGTTTATGGTAGAGGCGTCGCTCGAAACTAGCAATGTTAGGACTAGGACTAATCGAGCATGAGTTGAATGCATATGAATGTATACAAGAATTCTGCGAATGAATCGATGTTAGCTCGAGTAGAAATGATGGAGGTTTAGAGTCCTTCGCGAAAGCTTGGCTATGAAAACTGCTTCTGCTGGCATCGTGACGTGCACTACCCCACCATCTCCATCGACCGCACGGTGTGGTCGCGACTTCACACCCAACAATCCTGCATTACCGCAGGCCTGTTTCCTGCCGGCATTTCAGGCACAACAAAATGGTATGATATCTACGTCTCGAATCCTGCGGATCTGAGCTAACCTGAGCCGCAGTCGAAGCAATATTTAACCACGCACACCGTGGACAATGGTCAGGCAGTCCCAAACGTGGACAATCAGGACCTCCAAGAGATCGCTGACGCTCAACTCTTACAGCCCACATCACGGACATTTTCTCCCTGGCGGCCACCACCAAGGCCATCTTGTCGGCGAGCGGGTCATCTACGCTTCACGTTCATGACACGACTGACCCCAGCTTCCCGCTGAAGCAGTCCATCCCTGACGCCCATAAGCTCGGCTGCCACCACATTTGCGCCTCAGCGAATGGTAAGGTTGCTGCCAGCGCAGGCTTCGGGGGAGAGGTGAAGATTTGGGCCCTGAACCAAGACACTGGAGAGTGGCACAACAATGGCGAGATTCCTGCGTCGGCGGCCAAGGCGGGTGAGGTATGGGCGCTGGCGCTGAGCGAGGACGGCGCTTACCTTGCCGGCACCACAAACGACGGCCGCATCAACGTCTGGGACATTTCAGACGATAAGAAGCCCAAGATTCAAGAGTACGAGACCGGCAGCGCTGGATCAGGCAGCTTCGGCATGTGTGTCGACCTGAGCAGAGATGGCAGGTATACTGCCAGCGGCCACCAAAATGGTGCAGTCTACATCTTCAACAACGACACTGGGCGGATACTGTATTCGCTACCAGGTAAGTCGCGTCCTCAGCCCGGCCATGCCGATAATATGCTCAAGGCGCAATCAGGACTGGCCAAGCCCGTTCGAGCTGTGGCATTCTCCCCTGGAAGCAGCCGTCTGGCGGCAGCTGGAGACGCCGGAATCATTGCCCTCTACGACATGAAGCACGGAGAGCACGTAGGAAACCTCACAGGCCACTCATCGTGGATCACCACCATCGATTGGAGCTTCACCGGAGAGTACCTCTTGAGCGGTTCGATGGACGGCAAGGTCAAAGTGTGGTCCATTGAGCGCAGCGCCTGCGTGGCCACGCATAGCGAGACAGACAAGGCGCTTTGGGCAGCGCGATGGTTGCCCAAGACGGGAAAGAGCGAGATGTTCTGCACCGCCGGAGCACATCGGAGTCTGTCCTTTTATCGTGAGGCTACTGGGGGCTGAGCAGGTGAATGGCAACGAGCTTGTTGTGCGGTGCTTTGCTGGTCTTGTGCATTGGCTGGATCTCGAGAAAGCGATGCATTTGAGTTTGCCTTCCAAAAAGAAACATATAGACGTGCTTCCAAGATCGATCCTTTGACATGACAGCAGTGCGGTCATCAAATCTGGAAGGTATCATGACTTCAACTTCATTGACACGGACGCCGGCCATGGAGAGCTTGGAGTGGGTAAGAGGGCGCTGAGAAGAGGATGTCAAAGTATCACGTGACGGCGCTCCCATCTCGCGTTGCCCCGCCAAAGTCGCTGGTATGCAAGCCTGCCGCAGTTTCGTCATGGCTTATTGTGCACCTCGACCTAGCAGCAACCCGTAACTCAACAATCTTGAGAACAGCGAAAGTCATCAAATCATTCAGTCTTATATATTCCGACTCTCGACTCGACACCTGAAAACATTCATCAGGAGCTCCGAAGGCTATACGAAGCATTATACACTGGTCATTTCTCACAACCCCCGCTACAGCCCACCATGCCCACCACGAGGCGGTCAACGGGCAACGCCCGCGCAAGATCCGGTCCGACCAGGGGCCAATCGACCATCAGCTTCTCCGGCCGCGTGACCAAGAGCATACCGAGCGATGCGAAAAAGGCGGTCCTAGCCCCGAGCGGTGCCAAGATCGCCGAGCCCGCAAAGGCCTCCCTCCCGACGGAGGAGGCCGAGACGATTGAGGTCGAGGAGCCGGAAGTGACTGAGGAGCCGGAGCCGGAGGAGCTGCAAGAAGAGGCGCCGCAAAGGCCAGAGGCCGAGATCAGGGCGGAAAAGATTAGCGATGCGCAGATTAAAAAGTACTGGAAGTCGGTCGAGAGCCAGCGCAAGGCGCCGAGGGTACACCAAGAGGACCTGGACGTGAGCGAAAAAGTGCTGCGCTACTTTGACGTCAGCTCGCAATACGGGGTAAGTCGCCCAGCAGCAGTTCTCCCTCCTTTCTGCTCCTCGCGGTGTGTGCACTGGCTAATCCCCAATCTCTTTTGCGAAACGACAGCCGTGCATCGGAATCACCCGCATGAAGCGCTGGCATAGGGCCAATCGCCTAGGCCTGAGCCCGCCGATTGAGGTTCTGGCGGTGCTGTTGAAAGAGGGCGCCAAGGACACTGGGGGGGTTGAGACTGCGCAAATGGACAAGATTCTCAACTCGATTGCCGTGAGCGGCTAGCCGATTGGGATTGTTGACGATTTTACGTTTCTGTGTTTACATTGGGTATGCGGGCGTTGATGGTTCTCACGGATATTTTGAAAGCACTCAAGGTTGGCATGGCTTACATAGGAACTATCAGGTATCTTTGAAGTGTTAATCTGGACGACAAAGCCAGATCGTATAGGAATGATACTTCTATCTACCCTTTGTATATGCCGTGAACTTCGAGAAGGTGCATTGACCGAACGTCTATGTTCTAGTACCATATACTCCGTGTTCTATGATGGGGCAGGGCTGCCTTGCCTTGAGCTTCCAGCTCCTGCATTTTGTCGTAAAGAAAGAAGTCTATCAAGATGGCGTTGACATGCGTCCTGGGATGCTGTCTACAAATCTCGCGGCGTATCAGCTCGACGCACCAGATACTGCAGGCTGCAACAAGGTTAGGAAACAGCATTGCGGCGGCGACACGGGGACTGACCTCGCAATTGTACCTCCCAGCTTCCTCCGCACTCCAGCATCTGCTTGTCTTTGATGGCAGCCAACACGGTCGGGCTGCAATAGAGAGCGCCCAAGGTGATGAGTATCTGCGGCACACGGTAGTCGGCAAACATGGTGATCTTGTCAATGTCCCAGAACTTTCCATAGGACTCGCCCTGAAAACAGGCCCATACGTCGGCAACAAGGATCTGGGCTCGCTTTAGTAGCCTGATGGGCTTGGATCTCCCGTTGAAGGAGTGCTCGTCCCGAAAGCAGGCAAAATCGCGTGCCAAGAGATTGACGAGGCGGGCCGCAGAGCCGCCCCCAGCCGCAATGACGTTTGCAAAGGAACACTTGTAGCGCTTCGATCCGATCAGTCAATGATTCAAGCGAAATGGGATGAGAGCTCACCTCGTAGAGGACACGACCACATTCTCTCAGACACTCTAGGCGCTCCTTCAACATGGGCATCTCCTCGTCTGTGCAGGACCGGAAGACGTGCCGCAACGAGTCCATGTTGCAAGCGTCCTCGTCAGTCCAATAGTGCGGATCGGTAATGGGAATGCCTTTGAGCAGAACCTGTCAGTCTGCATGTTGTACAAGAGGCGGGATGCAGGGTCTCGCGGAACAGTTTCACGAACCGTCGTCCAATGCCCTCCGCAGCGCAGCTACCAGACTCCAGTAACCCGTCCATCGCCTGCCGCGATACTCGATGGAGAACCTCTCGTCATCCGGCAGCTCGGACCAGAAGGAAAAGTTGAGCAGGTCCATGGTGAAGATGAAGGCCAACGTCTCTTCGTTCTTGGCCTTGGGATGCAGCTCATGCTCGGACCAGGTGGCCGTCGAGTAGTGCTTCTTTTGCATTTGCGCATAGATGGTCTCGGCGGCGTTCTTGGTCGAGCGCATGTCAATGGCCACGTCTATGCCATGGTCGTAGACGTACTCGGCGCTCTCGAGAACACCGGTGTCTGCATCCTCCTTGATGTTGGGGTTCCCTTGGAGATGTTTGCGGAGCAGGGCGAGGAGTTCGAGGTCGGCCTCGTCGTCTGACATTTTTGGGAGTCTCTGCCAGTCTCGGCCACGGAAAGGATTGTGCGAAAGCCGGGAACGGCAGCGAGACTTTCCAGTCAAGTCTCGCGCATCAAGGGCACGAAGCGGGATGAGACAAGGAAATTAAGAATCACGCAGCAGCGTTGCGTGTGGCTGTTCTGCCAAGGTAGTTCGGCGTCTGCAGTCAATCTCGAGGTGGATTTGCGTTGGCGGATTGAGTTGCAGGAAGGTGTTTCCGCACAGACGCTTGCGACTGCTTTTTTCGTCGGACTCCTACAAGTGGCTTGAAGCAGACTGTTGGCTGCCTTGGTAAATGGACGGCAAACTTGTTCCTACGGAGCCAAACGGCGATTATGGGAAAATGAAGCGAGTTTATCAAGCCATTTCTATGGATGAGATGAATGCAACTAGACTACGACAAGACCGTGAGGTTGCAGCGTGACCGTCATTGTAAAGCGGGAAAATGGTTTGGAAAATCAGCCTACATATGACATGGCTGCAGTTTCGACATTTCAAAGAATATGGGGTATCGATATTTACAATACAGCTGCCATTTATTTGAGCTGCAAGTCAGAGACATTGCGTGCTCTGCCTTCGTTGGAATGGCTTCTCTTCGAAAATGCTGATTACCGTGAAAATTAAGCATGCCTTTGCGCACTTGCTGGCAGCCGTCTGCACTGTAGGCTGCACTCTGTTGTACTTCGTAGGCTGCACTCTGCAGGCTGCACAAGGATGACCTTTGGGTGGGCCACCTCTCTTCTGCTGTAGGAGGCAGTAACCAATCATTACCCCGGTCTCTGTACGCACGGACCTTACAGTAGAGGTTCACTCGCGGAACCCGCTGACCTCATCCAATTGGCTGCAGGTCGCCTGTTCGACATCGACATTCGCAAGCTCGCAGCTACGTACAGGCACTCCCGTCTGGTGCTTAGCTCAGTCACGCCCTTCACAAACTACGTTATCCTCCAAAACAACAACCACAACTTACCAACATCGCTCGTGTCTACAGCAGCCTCGCATGCATCTCGTTCTGTCTCGATCCGTCAGCTGTCGGCACCACCTCTCAACTCGCTGTCAAGCTTTTCATCCAAGAAATGGAGCCGCAGGGCGCAGCCGGCACGCCAGCTGCAGCCACAGTGCCTCCTCCCACTGAAGCTGGGACCGGCGGCTCTGCGATGGCTTCAACATCCGCGCCTCCCGCTGCTGCAGCCCCGATTGCGCTCTCCGAACCCCAGCAAAAACATCCCGGGCAGCCACAGCAGACGCACGCGCAACAACAGGCCAGCAACATCTCTAACGCGCCGCTGCAGCAGAGACCCAGAGTCATGGCTCGCGATCGCTCCAATTATCAGTCTCTGGGTGCCTCGCTGAATTCTTCAGTTAAGCAGGTGTGTTTGCCCCTCGTCAAAGGCTGCGCGCGCGCTTCCGTCCGGTGCTGCGACGATTCCACGTGCGCGCAAACCGCCCGCCAAGGCTCACTCTTTCCCAGGCTCGCGTGCTCATGGTCGGCGCCGGTGGCATTGGCTGTGAATTGCTCAAGAACCTCGTCCTCACAGGTTTTGGCGATATTCACGTCGTCGACTTGGATACCATCGACCTGTCCAACCTGAACCGACAGTTCCTCTTTCGCCAAGAGCACATCAAGAAATCGAAGGCCTTGGTCAGCCGGTTTCAACCACAAAATCGCAGAGAGCAACGGCTAACGCTCAGCAGGTTGCCAAGGAAGCCGCCCACAGATTCAATCCAAACGTCGACATCGTCGCGCACCATGGCAACATCAAAGACGCCGAGTTCCACGTCGCTTGGTTTCGCGGCTTCAACATCGTCTTCAACGCGCTCGACAACTTGGAGGCTCGGCGACACGTGAATAAAATGTGCCTGGCTGCCGATGTGCCCCTCATTGAAAGCGGCACGACTGGTTTCAATGGCCAGGTGCAGGTCATCAAGAAGGGCGTCACGGCTTGTTACGACTGCAGTCCCAAAGAGACGCCAAAGTCCTTTCCCGTCTGCACCATCCGAAGCACACCTAGTCAACCGATACACTGCATTGTCTGGGCTAAGAGCTATCTTTTGAAGTAAGCGATCCGTTCGGGAACGCTGGAGAACATTTGCTTACAAGTTTGCGCAGCGAGATTTTCGCCACCAGCGAGGACATGTCCGCGTTCGACCACTCGAATGACGCTGAGAATGGTGCGCAGAAAACCAAGCCTCGTCAAAATGTCTCGTTGCTAATTGAGCATAGCCCAAGAGATCGAGGAACTCAAAAAGGAGTCTAGAGAACTCAAGAAGATCCGAGAAGCTGTGGGTACCGATGAGTTTCCCCAGATGCTGTTTGACAAGGTCTTCACCAAGGATATTGAGCGCCTTCGCTCGGTGGAGGACATGTGGAAATCTAGACGCCCGCCCGAGCCGCTCAAGTATGGCCAGATAATGTCTCAAATTACCGATGCGCAAGCGTCCACGAGCCAAATTCTTGCGGAAGGACAGAGGGTATGGTCAGTTGAGGAGAGTCTGCTAGTATTCAAGGACAGTCTCGCTCGGCTCAGCAAGCGAATGCTTGAGCTCAAGAAAACCAACGACTCTTCGGCCGCGGAGCCCACCATCACCTTCGATAAGGACGATCAAGACACGCTAGATTTTGTTGCGGCAAGCGCAAATATCCGATCAACCATCTTTGGGATTGACCGCAAGTCGCGGTTTGACATTAAGCAAATGGCAGGGAACATCATCCCTGCCATTGCTACCACGAACGCGATTGTTGCAGGCGTATGTGTGCTCGAATCGCTCAGAGTTCTCAAGGGAGAGTATGGGCAGTCGAAAGAGGTAGGTTTCGTTCAATTGGAGCATATTCCAGTACCATACGGTAGCTGATCCTTGAACCAGGTGTTTTTGACACCATTTGCCCCTGCCAGGCTGTTGGCGCCTGACAGATCTCGGGAACCGAATCCAACCTGTCCGGTGTGCAGCGTCTTTAACACGAGCATCAGCGTCGACCTTACCCGGGCGACCCTTAACGACATTGTCGAAGACATTGTCAAGGGCCAACTTGGGTACGGTGACAAAGAGTTTGTGGTAAACAACGAGGTTGGCATCTTGTACGACGTTGACGAAACCGATAACTTGCCCAAGAAGCTGGCCGACCTGGGTGAGTATATTTCGCGTACGGCAGTCGATCGAAGCTGACTTCATAAAGGTGTCAAAGAGGGCAGCTTCCTGACCATCATTGACGAGGATGATGAGGACACATTGGTCAATGTCGTCGTCGCCATTCAAGAAGAGTAAGTCGTAGATTGAAAATGATTGACGACAGCTGACCGGGACCAGGACCACTGGGGGTGAGGGAAAGCCAGTCAAGGCTTCCTTTGTCGATCGACCTCAGATCCCACGAAAGCCTAAGAAGCAGGCGGAACCCGAGACCAATGGGGAGAGCGGGCAGAACGGCAACCATTCGACAAACGTAATGATTGAGCCTATGCAAAAGGGTGTGAAGCGATCGCATCCAGATGACGACTCACAGCCTACCAAGAAGGCGAAGATGACGCAGTCAGGGCAGGATGACATTGTCATTGTTGACGAAGCTGGCGGCGCGATCGTCATTGACGACTAATTTCCTTCAGGAGGCGCTCAATCCACCATCGAGATTGAGAATACAATTGTTGGCGAAAGTATTTGAGGCAAGGAAAACGGCGGCGTCGGCAACCTCTGCCGGATCTGCGACGCGACGTAGAGGCGTGGCCTTGAGAAACTCTTCTTTCAGCTCCGGCTTGAGATCTATGGGGGCGTCAGTTTGGGTACGGCGGAGGCTCTTTATCTTGCGAAGACTATGACACAGCGGCAGGGCTGAAGGGCGAGCTCACCCTTCCACATTCGGCTCTCGATCCACCCTGGCAACAGGGCATTGACACGGATAGACTTGTTTGCCATTTCGAGGCATAAGGCACGCGTGAAACCTAGAGGTCGTGCCGTCAGCGATCTGGTATCAAGGTGTACAATTACGGGTACGGAAAATCGGCATCTCAGAGATGGCCCATGTAGCAATGACGGAACGAATTCACGCAGAGAACTTGCCTACGAGACCAGCCTTGGAAGCGGCATAAGCTGTGGCGCCGAGACCGCCCTTGTTTGCCATGAGACTTGAGACGTTGATGATGCATCCTAAAGGTGATGGATTAGTGGTGTTTGGACGAGCTGCCTGGGCATGGACATGATTACCGTGTGGCCTCATTTGCGCGTATTTACAGACGACCATGGTGGATACGAGGTTGGTATCGACAATGGTCATGAGGCTGACCTCGGACGTCCGTTTCAACAGTGATTGTTGAGTGACGCCTGCACAATTGACTAGAATATCTATCGGTCCAACGTTCTCCTCTAGAGACTATTCCGATAACATTCCAGGTGAGCTTTTTCAATCAAACAAATCATCTCACGTACTGTCGACGCGACAAACTCACCTCGCTCTCCTCGGCCACTTGACTGGCGCCAGGCCTCGAGGGCGAGCCCAAGATCCTCTTGATGCCCTCGTGGTCGCCGACGTCAAGATTGATGAAGCGATGGGGCAGACGAGGTCTCGCCTGATGCTCCTGGTCGGCTTCCGGAGGACAGAGCTCTCGCTCCATATACGGCTGGCGCTGCGAGGCGGTGCGCCCCAGGACGGTGACGGAGGCGCCCTGGTGCGCAAAGGCTTTGGCGATGAAGCCACCGATGCGGCCTGTGCCGCCTACCACGGCGCAGTGCATGCCGGCGAAGCGAAGGGTGGCCATGGCTCGGGGAAGGCCAATAGGCTTGGCGGGCGTCGGCCTGGAGGGAGAGGCGAATTCTTGAGGATTCTGCTGCGGATTTGGATAGGTGAGGTCAATGTTAGTCGAGTTTGGGCCGTCTTGTCGTTTCGCTCGCGGCGGATTTAGCACCGGGATACAAGACAAGGTACTCCGTACCGCGCCCGATGCAGCAGAGCTCGTGTGGGGCAAGGTGCACGCCGTCGCCGGATTACAGTGAGGATATCAAAAGGTACTTGACGACAGGTGGAAATCTCTGAGCAGCGCATGTATCGTCCCATGTGGGCACACTTACATCATTGGCGCGATCTCCCCGACGAACCACATTATTGCATCATGGCGAAGCAGTACTGTACTATACGTAGAAGGCGCCCGTACTCACACGCGTTTCGGGTCTCGACTGGCCATTGGGGAGAATTTCTTGAAATCGGCCGCAATGAGAACGATTGCGCCCACGTCGCGTCTTTGCATTGAGTCGGTGGCACTGCGCGCAGTCTGCCGTGAAGAAAAACCATGTCTGCCGGATCTTGTAGCCGCACGCAACAACTTACATGTAGACACCTGGTACCTGACAAGAGAGCGCGGCTAGGGCGCCCAATCAGGCGCGTCGGCAGCCCCTATCGCGGAAGGCGAACTAACCCAGGCCCCCCGCCGTCGCCGCTAGGTGGACCCTCATCTGCGGCCCTCGGCTCGCCCATTTCCCTCGTCCATCCCCCCGTCCTCTGCACGTGTACCAAGTATTCTTACCTACCACAACCTGCCCAGGCCATTCTCATCCTTCAGAATCCTCTTGTCGTCTGGAATCGGCCTCATCCTGCTCCTCCTCCTTTCCGCACCTCGTCGGACCCCGCCACTGTCGCCGCCGTCGTCTTTGCGCCCACCGTCACCGTCGTCGGGTTGCCGCTTGCCGATCACCTCGCTCAATGTCGGCGTCCCCAGGCTGCGACCCGCGACCCCTTGACACCTCTGCCTCCGTCCTCCATTCGACGCCACTCCCACCATGAGCAGTTGCACGACGCGACACGATGGCTCTCTACCGACGGCGAGCGCTATACCAAGGGGAGACGACGTCCCGGACGCGGGGCTGAGGAGTCTGGACCACTGTGAGTTCGCCTTGGCGGGCGCGCCGAGAGAGCCAGGAGCCGCTGCTGCTCATCGACACATCTATCCTGTTGAGAAGCTGACTTTGGCGGGACCGATACAGACAAGAGAGCGCTGCCGCCATGGCGTTATGCTCTGCGCCAAAAAGTCTTGCCTTTGATTCGCTGGGAGACGCCGTACCTGGCCGCCATGCAAGAGAAACTGCGCACTCCGGCATTGGACAGCTACTTTGCCATTACAGCCAACCTGGGGACGCATACTTTCTTCATGGTCGGCCTCCCTATTCTCTTTTGGTATGGGTGGGCGTCTTTTGGTAAGGGGTAGGTTTTCGCTCCTCACGCGACACTTGCGCAATGATGCTAATCTCCATCCCGACAGGCTCGTCCATATACTCGCTCTGGGTGTCTTTTGGACGGGCTTCATCAAGGACTTCTTCTCACTTCCCCGGCCGTTATCGCCTCCGTTGCATCGCATCACCATGTCCGGTTCGGCAGCCCTTGAATATGGCTTCCCCTCGACGCATAGCGCAAACGCCGTCTCGGTCGCCGTGTACGCGCTCTTGATCTTGCGCAGTCCCGAAAACGCGCTCTCGGCCTCGACAAAGCTCGTCTTTGAATCACTTGCCTGGTTTTACGCAGTGTCCATCGTCTTCGGCCGACTATATTGCGGCATGCACGGATTCCTGGACGTCCTGATTGGCTCTACCTTTGGCGCCGCCATTGGTTGCCTCGAGTTCTATTACGGCCCGGCCTTTGACGCATACATGCATTCTAGTTCTTGGCTGGCGCCTCTGCTTGCCGGCCTTGTCATTGTTATCTTTGTTCGCATTCATCCTGAGCCCGCTGATGATTGTCCCTGCTTCGACGACAGCGTTGCATTTGCCGGCGTTCTAATTGGCCTTGAGATGGGCACCTGGTCATATGGCAAGCTTTCTATCGATCCCTGGGAGACGCACGCATATGGTGACAACTCCGTCGATGTCTCGCCTTTGGGATGGGGGATAAACGGGGCACGATTGGCTTTTGGCATCTTCATCATCTTTGCTTGGCGTGAAACCATGAAGCCGGCGCTGCTGAAACTGCTACCGCATCTATTTCGGTGGATGGAACACGTTGGATGGAGTCTTCCGCGACGCTTCTTCACGCCTGCCACCGAGTACAAGTCTGTGCCACCCGGTTCGCGACTCGATACCCTGATTCCCAAGGCGTCAGACTTCCCGCGGATGGTGGAGAGCATTCGCAACCCCACGACCAGGGGGCGCTCCGTCTCGATTGGTCCGCAAAGCGCGGCAGACGCATACGAGACCTTGGCTTACAGAGAGCGCCGGCGTCGCGAGAGCATTGGCAGCAACGGAAAGTCGAGCCACATGGATATTCAGGAACAGGACGAGGATCGATCGGGCAGGGGAGCGCAGGCATCAGGGGCGCAAAAGACGAATGCTCGGAGTCAGGGGTCTGTCTTGGCAAATGGCGACGCTGCGAGCGTGACGGGAGTCCACGAGAACGGCAATGGCCGCGACAGTGAGCTTGAAGAAAAGGAAATGTTCAGGCGGCTGGTCCGGCCACGTGTGCGATACGATGTCGAGGTCGTGACCAAGTTGGTGGTGTACGCTGGTAAGCTTCCGTTCCATGCCGTTTGGCAGCTCGCACTCGTGTTTTCGTGACTGACAGGAGCAGGAATCGCTGGCTTCGCGACTACTCTGAACCCCATTTTGTTCGAACTCGTCGGACTCGGCACGAATCATCTACAAGTCCGATGAGGAACGTCCAGGGATCGACCCACAGAATCCCAGTCA
This sequence comes from Hirsutella minnesotensis 3608, assembly GCA_000956045.1. Lineage (NCBI taxonomy): Eukaryota > Fungi > Ascomycota > Sordariomycetes > Hypocreales > Ophiocordycipitaceae > Hirsutella > Hirsutella minnesotensis. The sequence goes on from KQ030498.1 coordinate 322,562, forward strand.
CTACAGATCGTCGTAGATTGACTCGACTGAGACACTTCCAGAAGCCACGGGCACGGCAAGGGTCCTAGGGTACTAGGGGTAGGGGACTCCACGTATCCGGGTGCCAGTCTCGGTCATGATGTGATTTGGCTTTTACTCACCATCGACTGCGTGCTGGCGGGCAATACATAGACAAGATGAACAGCGTCGGCGCATGGTGCGCGCTATGCGGACGACTTGTCAAGATTAATGAGAAAACCTCTGGAGCCGACGCCTGAGTGCGCGCTATGGAGAGGTTCGTGCGACGGGCATCCGCTTGGGTTGGGTAGGGTCATGAAGACGGCACTATGACGATGACGATGGAATAGCAAGGAGACATTGCCAGCAGAGTAATTTACGTGCTTGGCTAGCCTTGCTAAATTGACGAGACCGAAGAAGCTAGACTCGGTGCAGTTTTTTGAGACTCCTTGAGGTGTGGGGAAATGGACCTGCACCGTAAGCTCTACACATGAAGCGGCGTTTCTCAAATGGTAAGGTAGGATGCGATAGAGCCTCGCTTTGCTGATTATGTCGAGCATCCCACGATGGGGCTAATCGTCGCCTCGGCTATACGCGAGCATGGAGGATTCTCGCATTTCAGCCAATGGTCTAGGGTAGGTCCCAACGTCAACTACCAGCACGTAAGTTAGCATCCTGGCCAGGCAATCTAGAGAGCTGCGTATCGACGAGCGACGAAGCCTGCGGCCTCGGCTCCGTCATGGCAACCTCGCATGCAACGAACTTTTGTTTGGCGGGGGTTTAATCTTCTCTGTCTGGCCATGATCAGATGAACGTACTGCGGCACCCCCTTGGGCCTTTCGCGACGCAGGCGAAACGAGTCGCGGGCGTGGGCGTGTCCAGACGAGGCAGGGATCGCTTATCTTGCCTCTGGGGAGCCCGTAATTGATCGTCGACCTACCAAATCAGGCAGCCGGCCGTAAGTCGCGCCCGAGGGGTCTCTGTGCCGGTGACTTGTCACGGCGGCTACAGTACGAGGCCAAGCAAGAGGCTGCTTTGCTGGCGGTGGAGAGGGAGGCCCTCGAGATAGCAGCTACTGGCGCCACGCCCTATTCCTGCTCGGCCGACCGGCATTGAGCATGCTGTGGCGCATGTATGGAGGTAGTGCGAAGGATTGAGCAAGCTGTCAGTTGCCCTGTTGGGCGAAGACGAGGTTTGAGATTTATAAGAAAGCGGGTGACGATGGCGAGGGATGGGACGTCCAAGGGCAATGACGTGCTCGGCGGGCAGGCCGCACGGAATGGGGAATCCGAACGGCACACGCATCTTGTGCGTTGGGGGAGCACAGCCAGGAGCCGACATGACTGACATGCCGTGCTGGAGAGTGACTGGCGAGGACGTTGCGTTGCATCGCCAGGTGTTACGAGAATGGCGGCGATGGAGAGAGGCACATGGAGCCGGTCAATGGGTCCGAAGGCGGCCCGAGGCACCAGCGCCGTGGGATTGATGTGCATTGCCCATGCGACCCCAGCGTCTCGTCACCATTGACCGCTTCAAGAAGACGCCCAAAAGAAAAAAAGAAGTCGTGGTAGCCGCACGACATGGGCTTGTCGTGGAATGAAGGAGGCTCAATCTTGCAACAAACGGCATTGTTCATCGTTTCTGCCAGACACGGCGGGCCGCTCCGCCGGGGCGGTCTCTAGTGGTGGGGAGGGCGGCAAGATTACCGTATGCAGAGAAGCAGGAAAGCCTGAGACGTCCCCAAGGAGCCGAAACACTGTCTTTTCTTTTCACCTCGTTTCCGACACCGCCGGGTGTGTGGTTGCGCGCGAGAGCCCAAGTCGGCTGCATCGAGAAGGTATCAAAACGGTGAAGGGCGCACAATCCGAGTTCGCTTGTCACGTCTGCAGTAGCGTGTGGGGAACTTGGTCCCATGTTGGCGTGCTCGGGCGTGCGTATCCGAGATGCCATTGATGGGATGGATGGCGAGTCTGTCCGAGGCGGGCTGGGGCCAGTCCTGTTTTGGCAGCCGGGCTTGTTCTGACTTGGCCGTGATGCGAGCGAGGGCCTCTCGTCAACTTGCTTTTGCCCCCTTTATCACCGACAAACATTGTGTCGCTGGGATGCCGGGCACAGATGCCGAGGTTTCACTGGTGGGGGCCGGTCCATTAATCCATGATGGCCATGGAAGAGTCGACATTCGCGGTGCCCGTGCTCTCGACGCCGACAAGAGCTGCCGTGCCATGAATGGAGGGACGAGAAGCACTGCAAATGACGGCACCAGGCCCAAGCTACACTGTACAGTACAGTACCTACAGTATGTGCCTACCTTAGGTAGAAAGAGGCACGTGCGCATCCCTCGTCTGGGGAAAAGAACAAAGCCCACACTCCATCTCAAGCTCTCAACCAGGCACGCGCCCGCTGCGGCATCCCATCTTGCACGAACTGGATTGGACAGAGATCTGCGAGCCCATGTGCTACGCACCCGGCCAATTGCCGAAAACCCGCACCGCTCACCAGACACCTGCTCAATGAGGCTTCGACTGTGCTTTGCCTCACCCCCCCGTTTTCCCACAATGGCGCCTTGCTCGTGGCAGGGGATTTTCGGGGGCCCTGCAGTCGACGCACCACGGACGGGCGATCCCCCTTTCGTTTCCTCGCCGCTCGTCTCCCTCGCTCTCGCCTCCTCGTAGCTTCACGAGTTGTGCTATACCCACGCCGGGCCCTGGCTGACCTTCCTCGTCTGCGCTAGGGAGCCTCCGCCATGGCGGACCGATAACCCCCCCCCGGACGTGACCCTCGACCAATCTCTCTGGGCCTTTGCCATCGCCTTCGCCTGTAGCTGTCCAGTGGGTCGGCCTCGTCGGGCAGTCATCGACCATGGCGCGCCCATGATGCGAGCCCCGGTCGGCACACGGCCGCCGTGCGCTACGGATGAACCGACTTCGGCGTGTGTCCCGACGAGGTGGGAGTCGGACGAGGCCATGCTTGATAGACCATCTATATAAGCCGTTGTCGCGTGTCGAGGTCCTTGCCGTGTTCTCTCCAGTCCCTCCTGCTTCTCCTCGTCTCTTGGGCTTGCGAGCGTCAGACAAAATCTGCTGTTCGCCGTTGGCATCTTCTCCTTCTGCCGTAGAAGCTGGTCTTCCCCCCATTTTCGTCGACTCAGTCGCCATGCGCTTCTCCGTCTCGGCCCTTGCCCTTGCCCTGGGCCTTGTGGCCTCCGTCTCGGCGGCCGCGCTCAAGGACCAAGCCACTGAGAGGTTCACGTCCGGGCCAAACCCCAAAGTCATCAGGCCGAGGCCCGACGATTTCTGGGACCATATCGTAGATGGCTCCAAGGTCCAACAGCTCAGGAAGCGGGACGTGTCTAGCAACAAGTTTGAAAACGAGCTGGCACACTACAACCTGCGCGCCAAGGCGGCTGATCCCGCCAGCCTGGGCGTCGACACGGTCAAGCAGTACAGCGGATACCTTGACGACAAGGAGCAAGACAAGCACCTGTTTTACTGTAAGTCTTGCCCACACCAACTTGCGTCCGTGTTGAACAAGGTCCTTGGCAATGGAGCACATGCTCACCATACGGCTAGGGTTCTTTGAGTCGAGAAACGACCCTGCCAAGGATCCCGTCGTCCTGTGGCTCAACGGCGGTCCTGGCTGTTCTTCCATGGTTGGCCTCTTCACAGAACTCGGCCCTGCCAGCATCCCCAACAACGATCTCAAGCCAGTCAGAAACCCGAACTCTTGGAACAATAACGCCTCCGTCATCTTCCTCGACCAGCCGGTGAACACGGGCTATTCGTACAGCAGCCGCTCAGTCGACACGACTGCCGCCGCCAGCAAGGACGTCTACGCCCTTCTCACCCTATTCTTCCACCAGTTCCCTCAGTATGCCAAGCAGGACTTTCACATTGCTGGCGAATCGTATGCTGGTCACTATATCCCGATTTTCTCTCAGGACATCCTCTCCCACCAGGACCGCAGCATCAACCTCAAGAGCATCCTCATTGGCAACGGCCTGACAGATCCCCTCACCCAGTACCGATACTATCGACCCATGGCCTGCGGCGAGGGCGGCTACCCGGCCGTCCTGAGCAACGCGACCTGCCAGGCCATGGAGAACGCGGTGCCCCGTTGCGAGTCCCTCATCCAGGCGTGCTACGACAAGGGCGACCCTAGCACCTGCTCGAGCGCCACATCCTACTGCAACGGCGCCGTGCTGCAGCCGTACTCGCGCTCCGGGCGCAACGTGTACGACATCCGCAAGCAAAACGGCGAGGGCGACCCCGACTACTCCAACGATTTCCTCAACTCGGCCAACGTCATGAAGGCGCTCGGCGTCGAGGTCCAGAGCTTCGATCAGTGCAGCGGCCAGGTCAACGGCGACTTTGTCCGGGCCGGCGACTGGATGCTGCCGACGCACCGCGCCATCCCCAAGGTCCTCGAGCAGATCCCCGTCCTCATCTACGCCGGCGACGCCGACTACATCTGCAACTGGCTCGGCAACCGTGCGTGGACCGACGCCCTCGAGTGGCCCGGCCGCGACGCCTTCAGCAAGGCCGAGCGCAAGCCCCTCAGCAGCGCGGCCGGCGGCAAGGAGTACGGCAAGCTCAAGACGGCCCAGAACTTTGGCTTCCTCCAGGTCTACCAGGCCGGACACATGGTGCCCGGCGACCAGCCCGAGGCTGCCGTCGACTTCTTCAACCGCTGGATCAAGGGCGAGTGGTTCACCAAGAGGTGAGGCCTCTGACGCGGAAGTGGTTTTCTCGGGAAAGCAAGGGGCATCTCCTATCGGTTTGCATGCATTGGCGCGCACCAGCGATTCACGTCTCATCTCGTTTCTTTGTCCTCTTCGTCGTGTTTGATGGCCCGGATGCCACGAACCACTGTACATATTCGAACGCGGCGGCTTGGCTCGACCGCTGCCTGAAGGTATCTACGAGAAGCATCAAGACGTTTGGCAATAGGTTGTACATAGCCACGTCCATATATTCTCAAAACATTTCGTCAGCAACCGTTGCTGTTGCAGGAGGTGCTTTGAGCCTCGTTTCACTGAATTGGTGTAAATGTGTTGCCGTAGACTGCTGGTCTGGATAGACCCAGGCTGCAGAGTGAAATGGGAATGGTGGTTGAGCACTTTAATTGATTCTGACTAATATGGTGACCGACACGTCTGGCGCGTGTTTGGTGCGCGTCTCATTTTCTGTGCGCAAAGGAAGCGCATGACCTCACGACAAGAAAAGACTGCTCTCGCAACCCGCAATCCCCTCTCATTGCGTCAATCCACTCCAATCGCTTCTCTGAAGTTCTCTTAGCCTGGAAAACCTGAGCGTCGAGCACTGCGTTAACGACAATCTCCCATCACCTCCAAGGGCCTCCGCCTTTGACAGCTCATAGCCATGTCAGACTTTGAAGATGACATGGACGTTGATGGCCCTGCGCCATCCAAGGACGTCGTCTTCTCGTCAGAAGCCACGAAGGGGAAGCGAAGTGCGGCCAACTTGCCTGTGGAAGCAGAGGATAGCTTGCCTTGGTAGGTGGTTGCTTGCGTTTCATGATTACCTCTCGAGATGCCAGCTTCTAACCCACCTCGCTTGCATGTAGGGTTGAAAAGTACCGACCGACGACGCTCGACGATGTTTCCGGCCATCAAGATATCCTGGCAACCATCAACAAGTTTGTCGACTCGAACCGCCTCCCTCACCTGCTGCTATACGGCCCGCCCGGCACGGGCAAGACGTCGACCATCCTAGCCTTGGCGAGGCGCATCTACGGCGCCGCCAACATGCGGCAAATGGTGCTGGAGCTCAACGCGTCCGACGACCGAGGCATCGACGTGGTGCGGGAGCAAATCAAGACGTTTGCCAGCACCAAGCAAATCTTCACCATGGGCGCGTCGTCGGCAAAGGCGGGCGGCGGCGGCAACGCCATGGCCGGCTTCAAGCTCATCATCCTCGACGAGGCCGACGCCATGACCAACACGGCGCAGATGGCGCTGCGGCGCATCATGGAGAAGTACACGGTCAACACGAGGTTCTGCATCATTGCCAACTACTCGCACAAGCTGAGCCCCGCGCTGCTGAGCCGATGCACGCGCTTCCGCTTCAGCCCGCTCAAGGAGGGCGACATTCGGGTCCTGGTGGAGAAGGTGGTGGACGAGGAGAACGTAAAGATTGGTGCCGAGGCCGTCAACGCGCTCGTAAAGCTCAGCAAGGGAGACATGAGGAGGGCGCTCAACGTGCTCCAGGCATGCCACGCGTCAAGTAAGAGAACCTTTCCTTGGACCTTTGGTGGACGCAGCCGACGATGCTAACGAGGGCTCGCAGGTACGCCGCTGAGACCAAAGGGCGCGCCCAAGGTGCCCGAGAGCGAGATCCAGCGCGAAATGATTACGACGGAGACAATCTACAACTGCATCGCGGCGCCTCCGCCCGATGCCATCAAGGAGATCATGGGGACGCTGCTCAAGACGTCGGACGTGACGAGCTGCCTAAACACCATCAATGCGCTCAAGGTGACGAGAGGCTTGGCCCTGGCCGACATTATCACGGCGCTGTCGGAGCAGCTGGCCAAGCTCGAGGCGAGGCCGGAGGTCATGATCTCGTGGCTGGCCGGGCTTGCGGACGTGGAGCACCGTGTGGCCAGCGGTGCCAGCGAAGCGATACAGACGGGGGCCGTCGTCGGTGTGGTGAGGAGCGGCGTGGAGCTCATGGATAAATAGGTGACGACCGACAAGGGAGAATCCACCATGAGCGCACATTGATGGTGCCAGAGTGGCCTCAGCGGGCACGTCTCTGATTTGAATCTTGGGCTGACGCTTCAAATAAGACGTCATGCTTCAACTATACACAAGCTCGGCTGCAGACTTGAGCAGCATTCACGCTCAATGTACGGACGGATACTTTGGAGTAGGGTGGTGCGTATCCGGGGCAGCCAAGCCATCTCATTGTCTTGGCGAACAGGGCTCACGAGTGCCAATTGACTGGAAACAGGCCGCGCGACTTACGTAGCTGCGACTCGGAGAGGAACTGGGCGCCTTTTCCGAATAACAAGCCCATTCTGCAGACAATCAAGAATCAAAGATATCAAAGGACTACATGATCTCGACTTAATCACATCATGATGCTCGGTATAGTCTCGGCGCGGCACCTACCTTTTGGTTTTCAGCCCTGCGTCGGATGTACAGTCCAGTATTCCTTCTAATGGCTGTGTAATATGTTTGACGATGCAGGTCAGGCACCGCATCCGGTCGAGAGACGCCACCCGATGCCACGGCCCTGCCTTTTGCCTCGGCACGCCGCGATACTTTGTTGCTCATGTACCGAGTTCGTCCTGCAGTACCCTGCACATTTCCACTGGACTCGAGTGCAGCATTCTGGATACGGAAACGACCATGGAGGCTGCGAGTGGCTGGGGGTCTCACCTGCGACGAGGCGGCCCAGGATTGGTCCACGGGCGGTCGGTGGCTTGCGCAGCTGGAGCCGTTTACACGGATCCGTGTGACGATCCCAGCTCCTCTTGTTGGTCATCCTGGAGTCCCCGTCCGATGCGGGCTTTGAGGGGAAGGGCGAGCCCGAACGGCAGATGCGAGGCGATTGCCGTCTTGGCCGTCGGCTCTTGGGGACGAGGCAGTGCCGTTGCCGATTGGGTGCTGGAATATAATATACAAGGTGATTTACATAGATATGGCTCTCCAGCGGATTAGAGGTATCGTGAGGCTCGCTTGGGTGTCGGAGGCGATGGATATCCAAAGAAGATGTCGTGGATCTTGCCCGAGGGAGCGAGCAACGACCAAGCGAAGCATCATGGCCTGATTTTCAAGCAGGTGGGACCCCCATGGAGCCAAGATTCGGTCATCCAAGTATTGGGCAGTACCGGACCGCACCCAGAAGCCGTCGCTGATTAGAGTTGAGGCCTGGAGTCTCGCCTCTCGCACGAGTTCCCGGGTCCCTTTGACGGATGTTCTAGACTCGGCACGTGGACCTGCATGTACCGTCTGTATATTCTCGAGCTCGACTCGAGACCCGGCCTCGGAGCAGCGCAAGTCGTCGACAGTACTTCGTACATGCACTCGTTCGTACCTTCCGCCTGTTGCCTCTTGCAGCTTCTACAGGTCACCGACTCTCGTTCACGCACCTTCACACTCACTCACTCGTTCAAGCACAAAAAACTCTCTTCCGCACGCATCTCTCGTTGCCTCTCGACACGCCTTGCCCCCATTGTCATTATCCCTCTCTCAAGGTCCAAAGGGGGGGAGGTGGAGAGTCTCGTTGCTCCTCTCCTCCAGCGCTCGACGCCCCCGTCACCGCCGCCGCCCTCTCCATCACCACGACCGCCAAGACACCTGCGCGCGAGTCATCCAACAGCCGATGCCACAAGACAGGACGCATATCGACAGGTGACAAAACTGAAGCCAATTGACTGAACAAAGAGCCCTTTTTTACATGTCGGCGACTTCCGGCCCGTCCAGTCTAAAGATACCCTTGGACGCCCGCCCGCCGTGCTCTCCGAGGCTGCCCTTCAGGGATCACATCTTCGACTCTGCTGACACCCCCGTCGCCAATCCCCCATCTTGCAGCAATTCATCTATAACTCGCGCTCATCTATCAAATGGCATCCGCCAGCCCGAGCGATGCCCACAGCGACGGCCATGGCTCGACCCCTGCCGCCGCCGCCGCCGCCGCCATGAGACCCCCGTCAGACAAGAACATGTCCAAGATCCCAGAGCTGCTCCCCCATGGCCGCGTCTTTCCCATTCAAATAGGTACCGAGCTCTTCAAGCTCTCGGGCGCCTCAATCTGCTCTGACGGTAGGTTGTCTGATTTCCCCGGTCTCTCACTGAGATTTCTATGGAATCCGGCCGCTCATATCCCACATCGCCCTTTGGCCCCCCTCCGTCTTTGGCCGATCAGGCGCAATCGACAGTCAGATTCGCGAGACCGGCTAACACTCTGAGCAGCGCCGTCTTACTTCTCGCAGTATTTCCATTGTCAAATCAAGGCGGCCGAGGAACATGGTGACGACATCAGCTCCGCCATCCGGACGCTCTACATTGATCGCGATCCCATGACCTTTCGCGACATTGCGCTTCATCTCCAAGGCTACCACATCATACCCCGTGACGGAACCCATTTCGTGCGCCTCTTCACCGATGCGCAATTCTATAGTCGTACGTCTTCCATTACCATCACCTTGTACAAGAATCCGACGTCTGCGACATGAGGACTTGGACCACGGCGCTGACGGGTGGCCCCGGTATGCGCCCACGAATCTAGTGCCTAGACTCACCGCGCAACTCTTTGAGGAGAGCATCTTCATCTCCATCGGCCACCGCGAATTCCAGATCCCGCGCGATCTGCTCACGGATCCGACGAATTCTCCAAATTACTTCTCACTCGGCTTCGCCGCCTTCTTCTCCCGCCCAGACAGTCTGTTCCCTGGACTTGACCGCGAGGGCATGATTCGCCCGCCCGCCATCCTGCCGCCCTCAGTACCCAATCGCTCCGCCGATACCTTTGCCGAATTGCTGCGCTTACTGGGCGGCTATCCGATTCGCATTCGTGACGAGGCGCACCGCCAAGAGCTCCTGCGCGACGCTCGCTACTTTCACTTCAAGGGCCTGGAGCAGCAGCTTCTCCCCCACTCCATCACCTTCAACCCCGTGCGAAGGCGCGACGAGATTGTGCTGCGACTCGAGAATGTGCAGAAGAGCGGCGTCAGCGTCTTGCAAGACCCCGACGCATCCTCGTCGTCCGCGTCCGCAGCCATGGCCCAGGCGTCATCCGAGGCTAACCAGGGCATTGCCTGGGTCAACTACGCCCGCCCTTATGTCGATGATCGCCCCGCCGAGCTGATCCTTGAGGTTGGCGGCGACGCTACCAATATTCACTTGCTACCCGACGGGCCCCGGGTCGAGTTCTTTCGCGACACCAAGACGCGCGTTGCGAAGCTACTCGAGGTCATCGCTACAAAGCTCAACCTGCCGCCCACGACGCAGCCTCTCGGCTTGCTCATGGCCGCTGGTGGCGCCGCCTCGCAACCCGCTACCCCGGGTAACACACCCCTGAGCGACGACTTTGTCCGTATCGCGCTCGGGTCCGATTCTGCCGTCTCTCTCGATGGAAGGCTGCTGAGCAGCGCTGAGCTTGCCGCCACTGTTTCTGCTGCTGCCGCTGCCGCCGCTGCTACTGCCGGCCCAGGTGAAGACATGATGGGCTCAGCAGATTTGATGGCTGGCGCCATCGCTCCCCGCAAGCGCCGACGGACATTTGGCGCCATCGCCAACAACAGTGCTGGTGCCGTTGCGGACGAGGTGTGGTCCGTCAAAACGGGCCAGTGGCGGCTCCGGATACAGGGCGCAAAGGGAGGCAAAAGCAACATTGAGTGCGTCCTCGTCGCGGTCAAGCTTGACGCCTTTAGCTCCGAGCTCGGGCGCAACGCTGCCAAAAGTTTCCTCGCGACGTAGCAGACTTGAAGGCCGACTTGGCCTACCTTGCACTGGGAGGAGCATTGTGAAATGACGATCTGATGGGACTTACCACGATATGAGAAGGCAATCACGACGACTTGAGAAAGCGAGCCGGAAGGCATGGAGGGCGCACTTTAGGATACCCTTGGATAATGATGCCGCACACTGGTGCGATGTACCGCATCCCGCAGCACGATTGTCGCGCAAGAAGACGGCGTCTTTCGTGGCTGCGTCTGGAGATAAGAATCAAAACACTTTCAAGCAAATGACTACGTCGCCAGTGTGCAACCAGGGCATGTGCGATGTGGTATCTCATTATACGTCGTCCAGTGACGTGTCTGTAGTCATAAAGTGTGTGTGGTGCAACTAGGACCTCGGGGCCCTTTTCATGCCCTCGTCTCGTCTTTGCCGCGCCCATCAGTCATCGCCTTCCAACCATCCTCTAGTCCACCCAGCAGAGTCTGCGTGTCCGAAACCCATGAGCGGAACAGTTGGGAGGGGGAAAAGAAAGAATCGAGAAATGTCGGGACCGACAAGGCAAAACAGAAATCCAACTCCCATGATAACGAAAATAGGGGGCGCAGCGAGCACCCTCCCCAAAAAGATCCAGTGCGCCTCCTTCGCCTTGCCACGAATTTCGATGCGCACGCCGACATGCAAAGCCTGAGCCGCGTGCTAATGGTTCGCTCGGCATGTCGCCATGCTTTTCCCTTTCCTTTGCCTTCAAGTATATAGAAACACGGGCCCCCTTGTCTATCATGGGGATTTGCCCTTCAGAGCCTCCGCCCCTGCGATGGAGGTGGGCATGCAGCAGAGGGTGAGAACCAGACAGCTGAGTCGAGGCCAGTGGAGAGAGAGAGAGATGTGAGAGGGGTGTGTAGGGAAAATAAGTATGAGAGAAAACGTCAGGTATCGTCGTCCAGTCGTATCCGTCAGACGGTGTTCCGGCGTTCCCGTCATGAACGAGACCTGGCAATCGTCTTGCCCGTCGGGGCGCTCATATCTCTCCGGTTGGCCACCTTGCTGAGCTTGCGCGGCGTGGCAGCCGCCTGGGCGCTGCGGACTCTCCCGCGGCGCTCGCGAATCTTGGCCAAGGCCTGCTCCCGCGTCATTGTGGGCGTGAGGGCTGGGTTCGTGTAGTCGAAGCTGACGTTGCTCCCGCTCGACGGCGTCCGCAGCTTCTCACCAAACGACGAGTTCGACTGCGCGTTCTCGTCCCGCACCGGCACCACCGTCGTGACCGTGTACAGCGTCGCCGATGTGTGCGGCCGGGTTTCGAGCGATGCCCGGCTGGGGCCTCGGCTGAGCTCCTCGTCGACGGTTGGTACCACGGGAACGACCGGCACCACGGGCGCCTCGTCGGGAATGGTGGGCACGCTGCGGGATGTGGGCAGCGGCGCTGCGTAACAGTCTTTGTGAGGGGCATGGAGAAGTGACTCGAGCGACGTCCGCTTCGGGCCTGGCAGTGCAAAGGCTGGGGGCTCGAGCGATGGTGATCTGGTAAAGAGTCGCGCATTTGCCTCGTCATCTACTTGGCGTGGCACCTGGACCTCGACATCAGACTGGGTCTCGGTTGTAGGTCGCGGCTCCAACATCATGGCCTCCTCCTCCATCGCGTCAGCGTCCAGTTGTGAGATTGTGCGGAAAATGCCCTCTCTGGGCAAAAAGATGGTGCTGCGGCGCGGCTCCTTTTTGGACTTGACGGGGCGAGGCTCGGGCTTTGGTGCTTGGATATGATCGGGGCTGGCGGCTGGCTGCGATGACCGCTTGGCTTCCCTCTCCTCAATCAGGGCCTCGGTTGCCGCGGGACATTCGATGGACTCGTGACGTCGCTTCTGTGGTGGACTCGAGCTCTTGCGCGCCTGTCTCGCCTTGGCACAGGGGCAGCAGTGCATCTGGCACTCGGCTTGGAGAAAGTCAATCATCTCTTGTGCGCGGTTCGCGCGTTGTCTTTCCCAAAGGACTTGGGTTGTCAGCTCCTCAATCTCCATCTCGCTTGCGGCTGATGAAACGAGCTCCATGGTGGTGAGCGATAGTCGGCCGTTGGTATCGCTCTGGTATTTGATTGTCGACGGCTTCTTCTTCGGCGAGGCGAACTCATCGGTAGGATCCTCGATCTTGGGCAGGGGGATGCGGCCCTCGGCAGCGATGCGGGCCACTTCTTCGTTCTTGGCTGCCGTCTTGAAGGCGTCGCGTTCCTGCTCAACCACCTTGATGCGCTCGAGGGCCTCGTCAAGCTTTTCTTGCACGCCGACGAGCTGATATCTCGCCGAGAACGCTTCATTCTCCCGGGCCTTGGTGCGCTCTTTTTCGCGCTCGACCGACTCTTCGAGGATCTTGACGGCGCTCCTTGCCGACTTGAGCTCCTCTTGAAGCTTGACAATGATCGACTGTGTTTTGAAGTTTTCCTTTCTCGCGCGGCGAATCTCCTTTTCCCACAATGCCTGAGTATGGGCATGTGTCTCTTTTGCTCGACCGTAGTTTTCCTGGGGGGACAATGCAGTGTGAGATGTCGCTCTTTGTGATCCAAGCAGAGAGGGGGCCAGGACTTACCATGACCGTCTCGAGGCGCTCGCCTACTTTTCGCTCACGTTCTTTGCCGTCGTTGACGGCCTTTTGCACCTGTCGAAGCTCCTCCTTGAGCCTTCTGACTTCGGCCTCGGCCTCCTCGCGCCCGATCATTGCACGTTTCAGCGCGGCGTCGGCCGTCTTACGCTCCAGCTGCTTGGACTGCATGGCGACGCTGAGGTTGTTGAACTGGCTGATCTTTTCGTGGACCGAATTGTCACGGCTGTCAGGGCGAGGGCCCGACATGGCCGTGTCGCCTCGCTGGTTGACGCGCTCTGGGGTCGCCGCCTGCAGAGGGCCGCCCGGTGAGGCCATTGTGCGTCCTGTAGATGTATCTGCTGCAGCCGCAGCTTGGCGTTGAGGAAGGTCTAGTCTGGCGTTTCCTTGCGGATTGATGGTTGCGTGTTGGTTTTGATGTTGGAGGGCCGCCACATATCACGCGTAGTGGTGAGTCGGTGCAAGATGTAAGGTAGTTGTCTAGAAGTCAAGCGTAGCTGCTGCTGTTTACAGCTGGAGCCAAGGGCTGGCGCGATTTGTGGCACACCAATTGGGGGGTCAAGTCTTTTTGCGAGGCGGCGTTGCTGTGGTAACGCTACGTCATGTGACAGGCTCACCATGGTTGACTGGCAAGAAAATGCGACGACGCTTCCAAGGTTCCGCCGGAGGGTCCAATTAATACCAAGCTGAAGCCCCTTTCTTTGTATCGTATTCAAAGTACCCATGTATGTACCTTCAAATCCCTCCCTGCCGGCTCTCACTCTGCGGCCTGGATCCACGAGCTCTTTCGCAGTGCAGCAGGGTCTCAAGGCGCGTTGGCTCTCGCAAGGACCGGTAATTGCAAGCTCGTATTATAAAAAGTTGCCTCCAACGTTGCGTGTCGAAGGAAAACAACTCCATGCCTGCAGGAATTCAACCTCGTCAGCGCCTGCAATGAAGCGCCAGCCGAAGCCCGGCACGCAACACTCCAATCGATAGGTACCTGCATACAAGGGGCGGTGACGCCACGAGGCCAAGTACCTCGACGGCGCCGCCTCCAATGTAACTCGAACCCGCCGACGGCGCAAATCGACAAATCCCTTGCCGCGTTCTGCAATGCAAGACATGGAAGCCATTTCCCAGCCAGCGCCATTGCCAGCGCGCGACACTTTTCGATCCTGCTGGGCTACGTAATCCTTCTGCCACGCGGCATCATTGACCATTAGTCTTCGGCGCGCTGCTCTTCAAGCTTACTCGCCTCTTCACAATCGTAAGCCAGCTTACACCATGGCCGAATCGGAGCTGCGACAGCGGAGGCCGCAGGCAGACGAGGACGATGCCGCGCCCGTTGCGACATCGACGACGCGCACCACGGCCGCACAAGTCGACGCCGACGACGACTACTCCCCCTGGGTCGACGTGCTGCGCGTCCTGACCTTTCTGCTTGTAGCCTCGTGCGGCCTCAGCTACATCATCAGCGGCGGCGAGAGCTTCACCTGGGGCTTCCAGAACAAGCCGGGCTTCCTGCGGGCGCAGTGGTGGAAGGACAAGATGGTAGGCCCATTTCACGCGCGAGCATCCCCCTGTTGCCCATGGGCGCTCAACTGACTCGACTCCCTCCCCCTCTCATCGAGCAGAGCATGCCCGTCCACCTTACGCTCGACGAGCTCCTGGCCTACGACGGCAGCGACCCCGACAAGCCGCTCTACCTGGCCATCAACGGCACCGTCTACGACGTCTCCAACGGCCGCCACATGTACGGGCCCGGCGCCAGCTACCACGCCTTCGCCGGCCACGACGCGGCCCGCGCCTTCGTCACCACCTGCATCGACGAGGACAACAACCCGGACCTGCGCGGCGTCGAGCAAATGTTCCTGCCCATCGACGACCCGGACACCGACTCGCAGTGGACCTCCGCCGAGCTGGCCGCCATGCGCGCCGAGGAGCTCGCCGTCGCCCGGCAAAAGGCCCACGACGCCCTCAAGAACTGGGCCGACTTCTTCGCAAACAGCAAAAAGTACCACCGCGTCGGCTACGTCAAGATGGACAAGGGCTGGCTGGAGAAGCAGCCCGTCAAGGGCCTGTGTTCCAAAGCCCAAAAGGGGCGGTCCAAGAGAAAGGCGCGGCGGTGAGATGGACTGCATTCACAGAGTCTCGGTAGAAAGTAAAGGAGAAAAAAAAGTCATCCAATCTTTTGACATTTTTTGATATATTGCTGTTTGCAAGTCGCTTCATTCGAGGCTATATCCAGCCTAACCCGCAGTAAACACGTGTTGCTCGTGATGCCAGCCGTCATGTTACCCGATGCTCCCTTCCTAACCGTGACCTGCCCGCTAGGAGTAATATGCGGCCCAACTGTTGCATGGGCAATAGACCAATGCCATTATGATCATCCTGTGTCGATCCCGTCGATTTTGTGCGATGCTTTCCTCCCCCCTGGCTCTTACATGAGCATAAAGGTCGCGCCCAAGGCGAGCATCAATGTGGCCGGTACGGCGACCAGGTTTGACTTGGCGCCAGATGTGCCGGCACCCGGAGACTGAGTGCTCGCCTCTCCGCCCGTGACGGTACCGTCCTGGGGCCCTGTCTGGGCGCGCGTGGCGGCCTGCTTGTAGTTGTTCAGGGTTCGCGTCGAGTTGGCGACGGCGTTCTCGTTGATGACCATGACCATGCCGTTCTGGCAGTGCTTGCCCTGGCCGCAGTAGAACCACTTGGGCGTCGAGTCCTTGATCTCCATGGTGAAGACGGGAATCTTCTTCTCGGCCTCGGCGTTGGCGGCGGGCTGGAAGCCCGAGAAGACGCCGGCCGGGCCGCTCGGGTTGGATCGCGACATGGGAATGCAGGCGGCATCAAACGACGACTGCGTGGCAGTGTGGTTGCCGGCCCAGAACTGGAACTGCACCATGTCGCCTACGTTGGCCTTGATGTTGTCCGGCCAGAACTTTTGACCCGTCTTGTTGGTGGCCGGATCCTTGCCGACGTTGACGACGTGGACCTGGGCGGCTAATGAGTCTTGTCAGTACTCGTTCGTGCTTGCTATTTACTGCGGACCAAGACTCACCCTGGGAAACGCCTAACAAGGCGGCGACGGCGAGGGTTGTGAACTGCATTGTGATGTAGGTGAAGGAGGTATTAAAGTGGTAGGGAATATCGAATTCCTCTCAAGTATCAAGTGAATATGCGGCGACTGGCGCTGCTCGTGATCAAGTATATGAACAAGACAAAGAGACGGGGTATTGGCTGTGAGGATGAGTAACTCGACTGAGTGAAGAGTCTGAGAGGAAGCAGATTCGGTCAGGACGAGCCAAGGTTATATGAGATTCAATTTGACCATCGAGACCAGACATTTGCCGTCTGCCGATGCACCTCTGCCGGGATCCATCATCTCCAGAGAACCCATGGGGTCTTGTGGCGCGGCTAGCGACCATGCCAGCAACCAGGGGGCCCCCCGTCAAGCACTCATGAGACAACGCTTGGTCCTCGCGTAAAAAGTCAACGTCGGACGCTTGTTGAAGAGACACAGCCCCTAGGCCATCTCTCAAACGTTACAAAGACGCAGTTCAACTCGACTGCTTCGATAGAAACTCGCAGTGGCTGTGTAAACTGAAAGTAAAGAGTCGTCATTTGTCTTCGGTCGTCTTGTTGCCTTGCTTCTCAATAAGCAGCGTAAATCGGTAGGACAAGGATAACTCGGCATCGAGTTCAACGGAAACGTCTGCATCCGGGCGAAGGAGAGGCCAGGACAGTTCATGCCGTGGCTGACAACAGCGGTTGAGTGCGCATCCGAAGTCGACGATTCATGCCCCGGCGCTAGGAGTCTGCTGTTGCTGTTGCTTCAAATGCAACACTTCTCACACAAGCGCGACAAGCCCCTGGTTTCAACGGGCTCGCCTTGCTGTTGCCAGACTCGCGCGCCGTGCCATGCACTAGACCATCTGACCAGCACAGCACCTCCGATGAATCGAAAATAGCAACCCTGCGCGGCAAGCCGTTGCATCATCCAACCCAACCCGCCATTGGAGGCGTCCTGTCCGGACTTGGCGATGGTTTCCTCTTTACTCGCCGGCCGCCGAGGGGGCTGACGCTTTTTGCCTTTCTACCCACTTTTCTTGAGGGGTGACAGTTCGGCTGCTGTTGCATCATCCTGTGCCCACACGGCCGCTAAACACACGGTTTTCGTCCGGAGATGGTCTGGGAGAATCTCGCTCCTACTCTCGACAATATCGGACGGTGACCTAAACGAATTCGACCTGGCCGGGTCCATCAAGGGGCGCCTCCGGCCGTAGATGGATTAGTGGTCATCGCCTTCTTGTAGAGACAGCCACACTCCAACAGTTGCAGTTTCGAAAGAAGTGCGGTAGTTGCAGCCAAGATCTGGAGCGCCAGGAGTGAAGCCGCGCACCTCGGCCCTGCAGACTGAAGCAACGTGATTGCGAGAGATCCCGCGCTGTTCCTTCGCATCTGATCCAGAGCATCTTCGACGGTCGCATCGGTTACTCTGCCGTCTTCTGTCGCATCTCGGGAGACCCGTAGCACCAAGTTGGATTAGAGCTCTTGACTCGGTGATTTCATGGCCACTATGCCATGCGTTTTGCACGACAAAACCGGGCGCCAACGCTACCACCTCTGGCCACGCCCCTGGAGCGCACCGGCATCAGCCAAGAAACGTCTGCACATGTCCCCCGCTTCTCCCGAAATGCACAATGGTCCGTACCCGATTATAGCTGAATGACTCGGAGCCTGCCACGCAGCAATTCTGCCGAGACTCATCGGCATCGCATCGAAACGTGTAACCCGTCTGAATCGGCCTTTTCCCATGGACGGGGGATTGCTCCCGTAGACGATCAAACAAGCACCGCCTGGCCATCGCCCCATCCAGCGGCGGCGCATCATGGCACATGACTTGCGTAGACCATCGGCGGCTTCCCGAGCTCGACCTTGCCGCGAACGAGGCCTCCGTCAGGTCTCGCAGCGATCCATTGCCCTCGCAAAGCACGCGAGAATAAGGATGCCTTGCCTCCTGGTCCCTTGGAAGAAAAGCAGTTCAAAGATCAAGTAGTAGCTGCGGCGCAATCTTTTCCAGATCCTCAACCTGTGCTCACGATTAGCAAGCATGGCATAGTATTAACCACGGCATACACGAAGACTCACCTCTAGGAACCCCCCTCGCTTGTCGACGGCGGCTCTGGCAATGGCTTCCCTCACGAAAACGTCCACGTACTTGCCGACTGCTGCGTTGGCGTCCCGCGATATTCTAGTAGCGTCCTTGGCAAAGAACTCGTGCAGCACTCGCGTCAATAGGTCCCTCGGGATGGACTTTTCTGTTTCGGCCGGCTCTTCGGCCGCCCTATCCGGCTCCGGCTCCGACTCACTCGATGCCCTGACCTCCGCTTGATCATCTGATGACTCGAACGGGTTACTGGACTCTGGCGCCGTGGCTGCGCCGGCTGAGGGGCGCTTGTTTTTGCTGCCTTTGGGACGCCCACGCGTCCCGCTCGCGGCTTGCTTCGGTGGCATGATTCGATGCGAGTCCTATGTTACTTTTTGAATCCGTATGTCAAGTGCTGTCGGCAGCTTGAAAAGTGCGATATACCTGTCCAGATTGTGCCCATAGAACCATTAAAGCCTGAGGCGCGATCACGACGCGCGAACTTGACGCCAGGTGGATATTAGTAAGCCCCGTTTGCTCTCGACTGCAACCTCACCCCCGATTCAATAAAGCAGCGATTCGTAACAAGTAGCTTCCGTGGCGGTATTTTCACTTTCTCGGTTTCAATCGACCTTTTCAAGTAATACACTTGAATATGACGTTTGACCGGCGTTTTCCACATGTGCAGATATCTCTATTCGGTCATGGTAAGTACTACAAGGTAGGTCAAATGGGCTTTCTGGAAATTGTACGTAGAGACTCGCATCTATTCCCCGACAAACATGCCACCGGGTATGTCACTGTAGCAAGTAGCAGCAGATCAAGTGACTTGACATCAAGGGAGTTTGCGTAAGTGTACAAATTACAGCGACCTAGAAAGCATGGCAGAGCCCGAACGAGATATACGCCATGCCGATGCCAGTCTAACCCGCGAACCGCATCTGTTGCACAGAACCAGTGGGGATATCTAACCCCAACTTCCCAATCTGCTGCTTTCCCAATCTCCGTTTTATACCAGACACTGTAACCCGCCCCGAGGCCAACGAGCACGCTCTCCACGAAAATTCCGAAGAGTCTATACACGAGTCTAAAGAAAGCGCTTAACCAGAACCACCCTTGAAGGCCTTGCCGAAGAGCAGGACCTGGAGCTGATCGTAGATGGACAGGACACCAGCACCGGCGACACCACGGAGAATGTTGGCACCAGCACCGTTGAAGAGGGACTTGACACCGTTGGCGGCGATGATCTGGCGGGCAGCGTCGAAGGAGTTCTTGTACTTGACGGCCTCACCAGAGGTCATCATCATGCGTCGGCGAATGGTGTCAAGGGGGTAGGCAGCGATACCAGCGGCAGTGGTGACGCACCAACCGAGAGCGAAAGAGGCCAGGAAGTTGTTCTGCAGGGAGCCGGTGAGGAGGACGGGCTTGAAGGAGTCGTACATGCCGAAGTAGAGACCACGGTAGACAATGATACCAGCGACGGAGGGCATGAAACCACGGTAGAGACCGGCAATACCATCAGAGGCAACAGTCTTGCGGTAGACGTCGATGAGGCCGTTGAACTGGCGCTCACCGCCCTTCTTGGCGCTCTTGGCATCGTTGGCGAGACGGGTACGGGCGTAGTCAAGAGAGTAGACGAAAAGCATAGAAGTGGCACCAGCAGCCTGTGACGTGACAAATTAGCTCGCGAGTGCAGACTGAGGGAGTGTGGGATAACGTACACCACCGGAGGCCAGGTTGCCAGCCATCCACATGGCGTAACCGTCACGCTCCTTCTTGAAACCGAACATCTTCTTGAACTTGTCACGGAAGGCAAAGTTCAGAGCCTGGGTGGGGAAGTATCGGATGACGTTGGCAGTGTTGCCACGCCACAGGGACATGACACCCTCGTCGGCCATGGTGCGCTTGAAGCAGTCGGTGATGCCGTTGTAGCGGCGGTCGAGGCGGCCAGACTTGATCATCTCGTCCTGGTTCTGGACCAGGAGCTTGACACGCTCAATGGGAGCGGCGGCGGTCTTCGAGACGGCGGCGGAAACACCACCCACTATCGAGCCAATAGTCAGTTTACCATATCCTTCTCCGTCATGTGCCATGAGGCGGATGATCCGGCGAGATCGTGCGCGGATAGTTGGGCTTTGGACATACTCAGGAAGTCCGCCACGAAGGGCTGTGAAACAGCGACAGTCAGCATAGGTTCATTGTCATCAACGCGTAGGAAGTAGAAATCATCGGCGCAATCGTGATTGGTGAAGCACCATCCCATCCCCAACCGTGATGGTGATGGAATGGAGCCTCGAGCACTGTTGCCAAGGCTCTACGTAGAGACTGTGTTTGCACATCCCAATTGAGCCAGCTTGGCAACCGTGTCCCCAGAGGTTCGAGGCGACGTGGATTGGTGGAGCAGCGCTTGCGCGAAAATCGCGGAAAACAAGATAGGTGAACTTACCGGCATGCCCAAGACCTTCTGCTGCTCGGGAGGAGACATGTTGACGGCTGAAGTGATGATTCTTCTCCGAAAACAAAACAAAGGATTGAGGGGAGATTGATGGGAAGGGGAAAGGAGAGAGGGTGGATGGGGCAGTCGAGCGAAATAAATTCTGCACCGGCTGGCGAAAGGTTTGGGGGGAGGGAAAAAAATCTTGCGGCTGCGGGACCAGGAAGGGGACAGCTTTTGAGAGCGAATCTACCCGGGCCGCCCTAGAGGCCCGCGCTGGTTGGTTGGCCGGGTGCGCCTCAGATACCTTACCCCGTCGAAGCGCAGCGCCGCAGGGACTTGGCCGCTACCTCGGGAGCTGCGCAGTGGGAACTCTTTGCAGCTCCCGTCTGGAGGTATGCCCCAAGTAGTCTCGACATCCGCACTCTTTTTTCCTCCACGGGAACAGCGGCCGGTGCACCCAGGGGAATCTGGCAGCCTCAGGCCGACGGCAGGGAGACGGACCTCGGAGCTCCAAAGAGAGCATTCTCGCTGGAAAAGGGCGTGGCGCAGATAGCGCGTACCTTGCGTCTACCTTTCCTTGTCTTTCACGTTGTCCTCTTGCGCACGAGGGCGATGCGAGGCATGCTCTGGCAAACACGGACTGCCCTCCCTCCCTACCGCGAGCCTCGAGCCGGTTTGCTCCGAGATTTTTTCTGACCCCCCCAAGCTTCCCGGGGTGGGTACCCCAAGACTAATAGCTGTTTACCTCACGCGAAGCTCACCTTTCGCCCAGCCTCACATGCCATGCCTAGGCTGGACAAAGTACACCTGCATCGGCCGACGAGTTGCGCCATCCCTTCCAGCTGCCACGGCCAGTCCGTATGTAGGAAGCTCCGGACCCTGACTGCTGGCGCACAGCATTTCGCGCCGACAAGTTGGCAAGATGCTGGTTACTTGCTGACCCCCTGCAGGCCGCGTGACAGCCACCTGCTGCCAATCGACAGGTAACATGAGCCTCTCGGACGTTGCAAGATCCCGAGCAGATGGGCATTCTGATCGGCAGCGGCATCCTCGGGCTATTCAGGTCACGGTGTGGACTCCCTAGGTACCCCGTATTTGTACTCCGTACCCTCTCCTTACCTTATCGGTGCAACTCTGGTTCACGCCGACGAGCCCTGGGCCCGCATCCGGCCAGAACCTTGGGCGCTCTTGGACCTGTCAGCGAGCATCAGACTCGGTGGCATGCGGAAAAGGCTCTGAACTTTTCCTTATACCCGTCGCGGGCTTTGACGCAGCCCATTGCGACTGCGTCCACCACCCCTTCATTATTCCCTTCGAGACGTCGGCGCGCGCTGTGACTCTTGTGCCTGAACGGTCGCATTTCCCAGCTCTCAGAGATGCTTGCTTGTGTACAAGACTTGGCTTGGCAGACAATCGAGATGTTTCGTGGCCAAGTTGCCGCGGACCCACCACTCATCATTCGCACGCTAGCCGTTTGGGAAGCCCAAGGGATAATAAGGGATGGGAAAAGAAAGGAAGAAAGGAGATTTCAAAATTGAAAAAGGGCCGTCCTCTCCGCGTACGTCTCCCGAGAAGTGCAGGCATGTGTATATCGAGTGCCTCGCAGACGCGCCTTGATGCCCGTCCTGAAGCATCCCATGCCGTGCTCATGCAATGGAATCCACCCTAGGCGGAGGATAAAGCCGATCGCCATGCCGATATTGAATACTGCGCGAGACTCAGATCACCCAGAACTGGGACGGATCGAAGCTGTCGCTCACAAGTCCAACCTTGAAGCATCGCTCCAACGAGACATCAGTCGCTTTCCTCTGTTCAAGATCAAGATGCTCTAGGGCTTGGAACATCGAGACGACATCGTACTGGTATTTGGTTGGTTGCAGAGTATTGAGCGTCCTGACTTCATGACAACTAAAATAGCTCGTTGTTCAAGGGCAACAATGACGCGCATCGTAGACGGGTTGTCACGTTCGGACATCATGGGCGAGCACGACTCGGTTCCCTCGAGCGAGATTCTGGGACAAGATTTATCGCAGTCAAGCGCAGGCCCGAGAGCATAATCACAGCCGTGTCTTGTCATCAAGTGTTCTTTTGAGAGGCCTTTCGTACCATTGTTGAATGCTGAAGAGTTCCGGTCCCTGTCTATGCTACACCGAGCATGATATATGTCCCAACCAGGCAATGTGTGCCGCAGCGCATTCCCCAATCCAATGGCCGATTCGTCATGACGGCCACTCTGACGCCAAATCTCCAGACCAACCCTGGCTTTCGTAAACCGCTTAGGAGCCGCCGACGGCGCGGGCTGCGACCGGTTAGCGGATCGGGTCTCGTTTGTGTCCTCGGTAGGGGCGCTCGCGGGCATACTATAGATCTTCATCTTGCTGTGGGTGACGATGGGCTTGATGATTTCCTTCTCCTCGAGGTCCTTGATGCACTGGCGTGCCAGCGAGCCGTTGATCTTCATTCTGTCGACGAGGACGGCGACGGTGACGAGGCGGTAGGACTGCACATCCTTGTAGAGCTTCTCAGACGTGGCCTTGTCGAGGAGGACGGCGTGCTGGGCCTTGTCCTTGACCTTGCCCTTGGACCACTTCTTCTTTTGCTTCTTTGCTCCAGCAGCGGGCGCCTGTCACGATTCGAGACCAGTTAGCATTCATCGAGCGATGGCATCGTGCATGGCTGGTGTGGGCGTACCATTTTGTCTGAGTGTGCTTGACGAAGGACGTGGAGTGTGGAGGAGCGTAAATTTTCGCTAGATGAGGCCCAAGGACTGCCGATTGAGACAGAGGGCCCCTCCGGCGGAGTTTCGGGCCCAGGGCAGACGTGCCCTAACAGGTTGGAGGTGCAAAGGTACGTACCGATTTTTTCGCGTCGTTTGATTCGCCGGGGGTCCGCACACCACCCGAAATTTCCTGCCCTCTTCGACTAGGCCCATCTTCAACCTCACGAAAAATACCGTCTCGACCATCTGCAATACTAACCCGCAGTCCCTCGCCAGACCCGGAACGCACGACTGCAACAGCCGAAAATGTCTGAGGGCGGCGATATCGAGATCGAGACGTCGGCTCTGACCGACGTTCTCCCCAAGGATGTTGTCAAGGAGGTCGGCAACATCAAGCTCTTCAACAAGTGGGACTACGATGTCGAGGTCCGCGACATCTCCCTGACGTACGTCGAGGCAACACCAAGATTCGGCCAGAGAACTATCGCGCAGACGGAATTGCTGACGGATTGATTGGGATAGTGACTACATTTCCCTGCGAAACCCCGTCTACGTCACCCACTCGGCTGGCCGATATGCCGTCAAGCGGTTCCGCAAGGCCAACTGCCCCATCATTGAGCGACTGACCAACTCGCTCATGATGCACGGCCGCAACAACGGCAAGAAGCTCATGGCTGTCCGCATCGTCGCTCACGCCTTCGAGATTGTACGTCGAGAACACTGCGCTCCTATGGCTTGCGACGGCATCGCGCCAGACGCTTCATCTCTAACACTTGCCTCAGATCCACCTCATGACCGACCAGAACCCCATCCAGGTTGCCGTCGACGCCATCGTCAACTGCGGCCCCCGCGAAGACTCGACGAGAATCGGCTCCGCCGGTACCGTCCGCCGACAAGCCGTCGATGTGTCCCCCCTGCGCCGGGTCAACCAGGCCATCGCCCTGCTCACCACTGGCGCCCGCGAGGCCGCCTTCCGCAACGTCAAGTCTATCGCCGAATGCCTGGCTGAGGAGCTGATCAACGCCGCCAAGGGTAGCAGCAACTCTTACGCTATCAAGAAGAAGGACGAGCTGGAGCGTGTGGCCAAGAGCAACCGATAAACGCCAAATGGCGGGTGGTTGCGGCTCAGGGGTTTTATGGCTTTGGCGTGGTTCTGGCATCTTTTCAGAATTGCATTTTGCGTTCGGGTATGGGAACGCGGGTCTGGATCGTCACAGATGGCCTTAGAGACTCAATAAAAGGATGGGCTCTCCCAGGGCACAATGAATTCACGTCTGTCGCTCCAATCAAGACCCGATTCGCACCGTGAGTGAGTCCCTGGACAGTGAAGAATCTGCGAGCATGGATATCAAGGCGCAACTGAATACGACGTCTTGATGTCGTCGATGGATGTTGGGCTAACTGATCGGAGCACGCGATGGACGTGGGCTTTACGTGGTAAGAATGGCTTCATGTTCATCTATGCGGCCCCCTTTATTCTTTGAAACATGCCAATATGCACAATGTCCTCCTCGAGCCACTTACCCATGCCATCATCGACGCGAAAACCAGCATTAGACCAGAAACCAGATGCACTCTCTTGGGCATGGGCGCAAATGAGACCTTTGAAACGAGGCTTCTCCTGTTCTTCCGTCGTAGATGCGTCCGAGACGTCTGTGATGCCTTTATCGAAGAAAGACGAGTTGGCCCTTAGCCACGACAGAGCCGTCTCGACCAAAAGCGTAGCCAAGCCCTTGCCGCGGAATTCCTTGACTACTGCCATTCGCCCGAATTTGACATAAGGCTCCTTGCCATCATGCAGTGAAGTAGCCCTGTCAACTCCGCGAGGCCCGCTGGATGCAATTGCGGAAGCTTGTTGGGTCTGCTCGCCTTGTAAAATGCCATTCCGGTAGCTGCCGCCAATCTGGGGATGTGGATCATGGGGAAACGGAACAAGGCGTATGGTGCCGACAGGTATTCTCCGAGTCGAGGCCCGGCTCTGTGACACGGCGGCGCCGTCGGCACCAGCAACTGGCAAGGCATCAGGTTCCTCGACATCGGCGTAAGCGACCCAATGACAAGAGCGCGAGTCGTCGGCATCGAATTCACACTCGATGGGACAGCCCTGCTCTTCAACAAATACCTTGTAACGAACTTGCATGGCGTCGCGAAACGTCTCGGGAATGGCGGACGGCACATCGACTGGCGCACCCGGCGTGAACCCACTGAGGTCGGTGGGTTCAAGCAGGACGATGGATGTCGTGAGAGAGTCTGATATGCGGGATGGCATGGCTAGTGGTGTGATTGGATGCTGGCTTAGAGATGCAGAAAACCAAGTGAGTTGCCGGGAGTCGGAAGTGAGAGTCGTGGTTTCTGCTGTTGCGGCGATGCAGAAGGGCAGCCACTACATCTGCATGCACGTCGAGGCGACGCTTCAAGTTGTACAAAGAAAATATCACCGCGCGGGCAGCGGGTGACGGCAGGTTTCGGATGAGATAGAGGACTAGGAGTCAAGCCGTTGACGTTGCTGAAGGGCAGGCCGAGTGCCGCTGCAGACAACTTATACGACGGGTCTCCCGATATAAAGAGTCACTATGCTATATTACGGAAGCAGTCTGGACATGGCATGGGTGCGCGCCCTATGATAGACTTGATGAGGTAATATCGGACGGAACGGACATCAGGCGGGTCCGAAAGTCGAGGAAGGGTACGAAGCATTCGTAGCCCGGAGCGGACTGGCTCTTCCGGCTGCACGTTCAGGGGAGATCGGTAGCCGGCGCCAGTTTCGGGCGGGGCCGATACGACGCAGATCGACTGCAACCAGGCGCATGCCATTAATGGCTTGAAGCCCGGAGGGTATGCGTGGACGTGGGAGGAGAGCGACTCTTTGCGCTCGTGCTCCCGTATTGATGCCGTGTTCGGCGATTGCGCAGTCGTCTAATTGCGTGGAAGATGCTGCAACAAGTAAGGCCCGAGGAGGATTTAATGGGACATTGACTTGATGGCAGACCTTTTGGATCCATCAATGCCATGGGGTGACGTCTTGCATTAAGCGGCAAACCTTGTCGTTGCCGTCCTTCGTCAAAGGAGGACGAGACCTAGCGGCGTGGCTGTGGAAGAGAGGGGGAAAGAGTTAATCGTAAACCGTGCCATGACGGGCCGTTCCTCGAGTGCTGGCATCAATAAAACGCCGGGAACTCGAGCCTTGACGAACTGACAAGGGGGGGCAAAGGGCAGTGCTTTGTCATGCAGGGGGGAGGCCAAGGCGGCCAGCGAAGGGTGTTTGCGGGGAATTCCACAGGACCAAAGAAGGGAAAGCAGGCCGATTTCCATCCGGCATGCACGCAATCCATGCGAGGAGGATCGCATCGGGGCGGTCAATGCGCCAGGAGCGTGTCTTGGCAAGATGCGAGGCTGTCACCATCCCTTGGATCGTATTGGTAGTCTTGGGAGACATGAATGAGTGCAGAATGGGCCCTCGAGGCAGCCACCTTTTTTGCGCGCCTCGTCTGCGTGCAGATCCGCATGCGTGTGTACTGCACGCTGTTGGTGCAGCTCGACGAGAGAGTTGAATGGGAGGGAGAACGGACGGCCATACGGAGGTTGGGCACTAAAGTATTCAGACCAGCTTAGGTCACTCGGATTACATAACACCGTGCAAATCAGTTTTCCCCGGTTTTCGCACCGTTTCTTCACTCTACAGCTTGAAAAGCTCTTTCCCTAGTAATTTGTATGGAGGGACGGCTTCACATGCACAACGGCGCAATAGAGAGCTTTGGCATCAAAAGGGGTTTAAAACGGTCAATTGGCCACCTAATTCGCCGGACCTATCACCAATTGAGCTTGCATGGTTCATGCTCAAATGCATCACATCAAAGAAGAAGATTACGTCAAGGGCAACGCTTATTAATACGTGGAAGAAAGCTTGGGCATTGTTCCCGCAAGAGAAGCTACAACGGCTTGTGGAAAGAATACCCGGCAACATCCAATGGGTGCTCTATTTATATGGAAATAACCTATGAAGAAGGCAGCGATCCGCCGGATCTAACCAACCAGCAAAGGGAAGAGCTATATGATGAGATTGAGTTTCTTTTGAGCCAATCGAATCCGATTCTGCCTGGCCTGGAAGCTCTTATAGAAGCTGTGGAAGAAGGCGTTGAGGAAGGTTGGCAATAGGGATAACGTCATAAACCCCAAGTGACCAACTGACGGCAAGACGTTAAAGAGGACGAATTGCCTAATTAGGCAGGGCATGTGGATACAATACTGTATTGTGCTGCACGGTGTTATGTAATCCGAGTGACCTAAGCTGGTCTGAATACTTTAGTGCCCAACCTCCGTATATTGAATCAATTGCGATCCAGACGGGGCGTGACCCTGGGCTCCTCTCGTGTGGGCCGACAAATCGACGTTGTGTTCGGCGGCAAGACCGGACCCGCATGGCGCTGAAGGATTTGGAGAGGCAGCTTGGAGCGCATCCAAGAGCACTAGGGGCGTGCCCGGACGTGTGCTAGACATTCGACTTGCGTGAAGGAATTGCGACGGCGAGTCCCAGCAGATGGTCAGGTACACGCTCTTACACCACAAACGGGTAGATGAACAGGTACCAGACCTTACTCCGTACCTCTGCAAAACTTCGTGGCTTCCCTAGCGTTGGCGGTCAGCCCGTCAAGGAGCTAGCGAAACGCCCCGGACAAGACGGCCCTAGGCCCTAGGAGGTAGCTACAGTCTACAGGTAGTGATGCAGGACTTTGGTCAGGGACAAGCCTTGGAGCATCTGCTGCGTAGTCCAGGTTATTTGCGGCATAGAATGGGGATGGGCGTCTGCTAAATTAACCTGCCATGGATGCTGGAAGAAAGCATACAATAGACGCTGCCGCCCCATGCGGTCCTCTGGATCGTGCGACGAGGCATGGGCTCCCTTTGGATACTCGTATTGGACCACAAAACCATGATACTTTGTACATATTAGTAGGTCATCGTCTGTATCGCCGCGTGGGGAGGGGTGAGGTGGCGCTCTTGGTCATTGTTCCATCCTGGAAAGACCGTGCGCTGCATCTTTTCCCCTCGACTTCTCGCCCGCCAGCGGGAATCGGCAAAAGGAGCGCGAGACAAGAAAGCCATTGCCATACCAGACGGCCGAAATCACCTTTGCCCTGTCGTCGATTCACTCTGCCTGCGGCAACGTCTTTCTTGCTCGCAATTTCTTGCAGTCCCGCTTGCTTTCTTCCCTTTTCTCGTCCATTCGTTCTCGACATCCCATCCGACGCATGGTGGCAACGTCCATCGACATTCTTGCCGCCTCTCAATCTTTCTCTGCCTTTTCTCTTCGGTCCGGTCGATGCCGAGCCTGCAGCTGGAGCGCGGGCCAACAGAAGCAAACAAGGACAGTCGCCATCGGCTTCGCAGCTCAGACGGTCCCTCGAGCCCCCGCGCGCGTCGTTTCATCTGCAAACCGACAAGGTGGTGACTGAGGTATTGGTAACAAAGCCAAGTACCGCCGCCCTCTCTTGTCAGGGGCTTGCGCTCAATTCATTTACTTCCCACGCACCCACTGATTTCCAAAACTGCGTCCCGCCTCTAGCCAACGGGCCAGGCCATCTCGCCTTTTTCTTCGCCTCGTTCGCCTCGCCGTCAAGGGTGCCGTGCCATCATCGACGCTCCTTGATCCTTGACGCATGTCGCCCGTCGCCATCGCCACTGCGCTCCGCCCCAGCAAGTCCAGTCTCGCCGCGCATCCGCCTAGAGGTGCTGCCGTCGTCCTTCAACTTGCTCCCTTGCAGCCTATCTGGCGCCTGGGAGCGCCCGAGCTCGAGTCTCAATGCCCTGGCAGCCTCTCCCCCGAATCGCCTTCGCCGTCGCGACCTACCCGTTTACTGCAGAGAGCCCCGCCGAGCTCCCCCTCGAGATTGGCGATGAGCTCTACATTATCGAAGAGACGCCAGACGGCAATTGGCTGCGAGGCTACCTTGTGGCGCCTCCCAGTCTACTCGCTGGCCTGACCTCGGTCAAGGGCCAGACTCTGGAGGCGCGTGTCTTCAGCGGCATCTTCCCCCGAAGCTGCGTCGAAGTGCGAGAGGTTCTTGGCGAGCCGGACGAAAAGCAGGGCAGTCAAGATGGTCGCGACGCTGAATCAACTCACGATGGAGCCAGCGCTCTCGACGCCAGGCCCGCTAGCGACTCGGCCAAGAGCGGCTTCACCAATCCCAATTCTCCGACCAAAGGAGAAGAAGACGACAGGCTGGCCAGCTTCCATCATGCCTCTTCAACGGCCACCAGGATATCTGGCAACTTGTCCGTGCCCGTCAAGAGGGACCCCGATGCTCCCCGGCCCGCGGCGCCCGTTCCCATGTTAAAGATTGGCGACGAGACGCCGACTTCTACGTCGGAACCGCTCATTGACGAGATTGCCTCGTGCATGCGCGAATGGCACTCGAAAAATCTCCACGAGCTTCTCCTTTCGCGCCGATATGCCGAGCTGGACCAGCTTTCGCAGCTAATTGCTCGCCTGAACCTTCATCGTCAGCAGTTCTTGTACAACGTCATGACGGCGCACGAGTACGAGCAGCTGCGCGAAAAGACCGTGTGGGATCTGGTAAGGGTAAATAAGCTTTGCGGGGGGGAGGTCATTGTGCGGGATCCTGCAGCTCGCGGAAGAGTCCTGACAGGTGATGACTCGGCCGTCGACATCACCAAGCTTCAGTCTCAGATGAGTCTCCTCGACGATCCTCCACAACCGACCGCCGAGCTGTCGACTCTGCACCATATTCTTCTCGGGGTCAAGGGCTTTGCAGGTTCGTCTTCCGAAGGGACGTCCTTGGCGATTTCCTTGGTCAGCAAGAACCTGCAGGGCAAGATAAGCAATCTGTCCGAATCATTCGGCGTCGAGATTCCTCCTGGAGGAACGATTGGAAACCTCGCCCAAAATTCTTCGACGAGAACCCTCTTTACCGACCTGTCTGCCCAAGATGTCGGGGACTCCCCAGCGGCGGACTCTGAGCTGTACTTGGTGGTCAAGGCTTCGGCGCCTCAGCAGGTCGCCTCACTTTCTCCGAATTCACGATCCGGCCACACCACGGAAGGCTCACACTCGAGAGACTCTGCGAAGCCGGCGTCGACGAGCGGGAGTGGCAGAATCTCCAGGAGAAGTCTCATGTGGGGTAACAAGAGCGGACGACAGGCCTTCTCGAGAGGATATGGCATGTCAAGGATGGAAGCCGTCTCGGAACAGCAGGACGATGCGCGGTCTGCCTCGGGCCTCGATAGTCGCGAAGGTCACGGCCGACCAAGCACCAGCGGCTCCGCAGCGACTTCCATCGCAGGGGCGACGCAAATGGTTCAGCGCTTGATTGGTATCGGCATCCTGAAGCTCAACCCCATCACCAAACAACCAAACGAAATCGAGCAGGTCGTCAGCATTTGGTCACCCAGCACGCGTCCTGGTCTCGACAAAGCACCCAAGGAAGATTGCGATCCAATGATCAGTCAGCTTTTGGATAGGGCAGGGGCACAATTTGAGAGGTCGCCGAGAGGCGAGCGCTTACAAGTCTGCCTCCAGACTTTCAACCATCCAGATGCCGACGCATTGATCAAAGCCACGCCCACACTACTGTCAGGAGTCTCCAAGACAAGTAGGATAGGCTTTGCCGGCGCGCCGGCCAAGCCCAGATCAGACATCTATCTCACCTTGAATGCCGCCACGTTGGCACGACAGCATCTCTTGTCCAGGCATGGCGGAGGTGCCACGGCCCTACCTACGGGCCTGCAAGGCACCAATTTGCAGGTAGCCTTGGAAGTTCGTGGGCCTACGGGTCAACGCATCGAAAATTGCATATATGCTTCTTCAAACAAAGAGCCGCTTTCCGTTTTCAAGTCTACGGCTGTCGCGAGAGAGGAGGCGTGGAATCAAACACTAAGATTCTCCTTGCCTGCACAAAATGTGCCCGGGGCTCACGTCGTCATGTTTCTTGCTGAGATGCCGAACCCTCCCTTTGCCATTGCTTATATGCCCTTTTGGGACGAGCAAGCGTTCATGCGCGACGGGGCGCACGGCCTACTGCTATATAAGCTGGACGACGTGACTGGAACCGCATTGGCAGGTCCCAGCGGCAAAGGCGGCTACCTATCACTGCCTTGGGCGCCTCGCGGCAAAGATCAGCATTCGGCCGATGTTACTGGCCCCTTGGCTGCTCTACTTGTCGACACTTTTCTCTGCAGCACACGATTTTCCCAGGATAGAGTCGTCTTGGGCTTGCTCAAGTGGAAAGAGCTGTCCCGAGAGGAAGTCGCGTCAATTCTGAAGCAGCTCATGTTTGTTCCCGAAATCGAAGTCGTCAAGCTACTGAGTGAGGTCCTCGATGGGCTGTTTGGCATCCTCGTCGAGAACTCGAGCAATGACGAGTTGGAGGATCTGGTCTTCACCGCGCTGGTTAGAGTCCTTGGCATCGTTCACGACCGGAGATTCAATCTGGGGCCCTTGGTTGACCAGTACGCCGAGACCAAGTTCAACTATCCCTTTGCCACGACGAGTCTGGTGAGATCGTTCACGCGACTTTTGGAGAACCCGACGGAGCCGCAGACGGCGCGCAAGTTGAGAGCGACGTTCAAGGTTGTGAGGCATATCCTCAAGTTCATCTCGCAGGCGCGCGGGCAAATGAAGGCCAAAGAGGCCGTGATAGGAATCACGTCCTCTCCTCAGGGGTTCACGCGACAATTGCGGACGATTTTTAAGGCACTCGACGCCATGATGCGCAACCCCAGCCCGGTTCTGGTCGGCAGCCAGACGCTCGCCGTGCAACACTTTCACACATGGCTGCCAGAGCTCACTGGCCTATTGACAACCGAGGAGATCCTGCACATTGCCATTGATTTTATGGATTCATGCACGCAAGTCAAAGGGAAACTCGTGTTGTACAAGCTCATTCTCATCATCAACTGCTCGAAACTGGACCTCTTCTCCCACGCAGACCAAAAGGCAGCCCTATGTGCCAATACGGTTCGCTGGATCTCGCCACATTGGGGTCACACTGCAGAAGTCAATGATCAGTGGCGCGACCAAGTTCGTTTGTGCTGCTCTGTCATCGCCAGCCAGGTGGATCATATGGGACCAGAGATTCCGGACCATATCCCTCACATAATCGACTCCTATCTCTCAATATTAGCATCGCCCCAGAAGCGGAGAGACCGCCTTTCGTTGTTGTTTCCGACAACATATCCTTTCCCCACCAAGCCGATTGCGAAGGAGTCTGCGTTTGATGAAGCGCTTGCCGAGCTATCCGCCATTCTGTCGGCTTTGTCCACCTCGTCTGCGGGCATGCAGCTCGAGTTGGCCGAAGGCGATCTCTCCCTTATCCTCGAAAACCTCTTTCGGGTTCACATCAGCATCCTCGGTGGCGATGCTTTCCCATCCGGATGGCTCAGCGTTCATATCTATCACCATAAGTCAACGATGCGCACTCTTCACTATCTGTCCGGCATCATGCTAGACTCATTCTTGCCTGATCCCGATGAGGCTGAGACTTTCAATACCGAACTCTGGAAGCTCTTCTTCACAACTCTTTTGAAGCTGGTTGGCAGTACCTCGCTCGCCCTGGAAACCTTTCCAGAACAAAAACGTCGTGCGGTTTGGAAAATCGCCGGCGACGTTCGTGAACATGGAGCCGAGCTACTGCGCAAGACTTGGGAAGCTGTCGGATGGGACACCAGTCCAGACGAGCGGAGTCGCTTTGGCCTGCCCAAGCTTGGCGGTTACCAGGTTCAATACGTTCCAACCCTCGTCGGGCCAATCGCGGAGCTGTGTCTGAGCGTTCACGAAGGACTTCGCCGCATGGCGGTCGAGGTTCTGCAGACCATGATTGTCAGTGAATGGACGCTTAGCGAGGACTTGACGGTGGTGCAGACAGAGATGATTGACTGCTTGGATCATTTCTTCAAGTCGAAGCCGCTGACGGAGAGTATCCTCCAGAAGCTGTTTGTCGGCGAGCTGTTGGAGCGCTTCGAGCCGCTCTCTGAAGTCCCAGACGAGCCGCTCGGCAATGCCGTCAGGGAACTGGTCTCTGCGCTCGACGAGTTCCTAGATCTGCTCGTTGCAGTGCACGGCACGGAGGACAGCGACGAGGCGTCGAATATCATCAACCGGTTGCGATTGATGGAGTTCCTGCGTGACATGCAAAAGGAGGAAATATTCATTCGCTACGTCCATCAGCTGGCAACCTTCCAGGCGGAAACGGGCAATAATGCCGAGGCTGGCTTGGCTCTGCGACTTCACGCAGACCTCTACGAGTGGGATCCCTCTCGCCAAGTCCCAGCTTTAATCGAGCCGCGGTTCCCGCCACAGTCATGTTTCGAGCGAAAAGAGAAAATCTACTTTGACATGATCAAGTATTTTGAGGAGGCAGAATCGTGGAGCAACGCGCTGACCGCGTACAAAGAGCTCCAGACGCAGTATGAGACCAATGTGTTCGATTTCAACAAGCTCGCGCGGGCAGAGCGTGCCATTGCGACGATATACGAGAAGATATCCAACAGCGAGAAGACGGTGCCAAGGTACTACAAAGTCATCTACAAGGGCCTGGGCTTTCCATCGAGTCTCAGAGACAAGGCATTCGTCTACGAGGGCTCCTGTGCAGAGCGGTCGTCGGCCTTCACGGACCGCATGCAAGAGCAGTATCCATCGGCTCATATTGTTACCTCTGGTGAAGTTGACGAGGTCGAGGGACAATTCCTGCTTATCTCCGCCATCGCGCCTCGTCGCGACTTGACGCACCAGGTCTTTCAAAGAGCTCGTGTGCCTCAAGTCATTCGCGACTACTTGCTATGCTCGCATCCGCAAAGCTTTTCATTTACAACAACGCGCCATACGACGGGCCCGGCCAACTGTCACTTCGCTGAGAAGATGGTCTTGACTACTGCCGAGCCATTTCCCACACTCCTGCGAAGGAGCGAAATTATAGAGACGGCAGAGGTCCGACTGACAGCCCACGAGACGGGCTTGGAACGCATTGTCCGAAAAACTCAAGAAATGACGTTGCTTGAGCGACGCCTTGCCGAGGGCGACGAGGAAGTTGCACAGGCGCTTCTAGATGCCGTTGCACTTTCGGTCAATCCTTCATCTGAGCACAGCATAGTCTGCTACCGAAAACTGCTCCCGGAGCCTCCGGCTAGGGAAGATGAAGAGGAGGACGAAGAGGACGAGGATGAGACCAACCTCGAGCCAAAGGACGTCGCAATAAAGATGGCTCTTGTCGACCATGCTATGATGATCAAGCGATGTTTGGCTCTCTTCTCTCGAAGTGCCGTTGAGCTCCTTTCCTCCAAGTACGAGGAACTCAACAGAAGTGAGTTGAAACAGCCTGTCAGTTCCACTCCTGTGTACTAACTTTTTCCCAGGGTTTGAGGGCACTTTCGAACCTGAAATCGCCTTGTTTGCGCCACCGCAGCCTACGACGCCGAGGGAGGCTGTATCGACGCCATCGACAGTCCTGAGAGGATCGCCTCTATCCAGCGAGCAGGCTCCGCCGTGGTCAAACATAGCAAGCCCCGTCAGCGGCACGAAGGCAGAGGAGACGGCCGTGCTTCAACAGGTGCCGACACGACATCGCGGCGCGAGGCTCAGCTTCCTGGGAGGCCGCAAGCAAGAAATTGAGCCTGCAGCCGAGACCAACGGCGGATCAGACGCCGGTAGCAACCACCGGCGCAGTTTTAGCAAGGGGCCCAACATACGACACAGCATCTTCCGGATCCAGTCGATCGAAGAAGGTCACGATGACAAAGCCGCCACCGCAGGGAGGAGGAGCAACTCCGTCAGCAAAGCAAGTCTAGACGGGGGCTCCGTAAAGGACGGCAAGTCCGTCAAGGTTGAGGAGGGGAAGCTGATGAAACGAGGCAGCATGCGGAAGCGCTTCAGCAAGCTCAACATGAAGTTGGGCGGTAAGAAGAACGGCAAAGGGGGATGGGCCATGGGCAGCCTCGACGAAGAGTAAAGAGCAGCCCATGGTCGGCGGGAGGCTTCGGCATTCTTTTTATTGCATTTCCTTTTCATACCCCAGAGTCTGGCGCCACGGGACGGATCCGAAGAAAGAAGAAATCACACAGCAGCAGCAGCGCCGCAAGGGCAACAGGAAAAAGAGGCGGAAACCCTGCCCTCGACACCTCTGGAGGGCGCTATATTCTTTGCGCGAAGCGTCCACATATTCATTCTTCTCTCTCGGCCTTTCCCTTTTGCTCTACTGAGGGCCCCTCTCGTCATTGCGAAAAGCACATCGCTTCTTCTTTGTATGCGCATAGTTGGTAACACGCGCGCGCGTGTGGGTGGGTGGGTGTTTTAGGATACCGTGACCGGGGGGCGGAGGAGAGCCCGTGTATGTACATGCAACTAGAGACCAGACGGTTTTTCAAAGATTACTCGTCGCCGTGATGTTGAGCCGTTAGGGTATATTTGCTATCAAATGCTGTGTAAGAATCGCCTATGGATCCTAATGCCTGATGCTTTCCTTCTCACATCTCACCACGAGCTTTGCAACGGCAGAGATCCAAACGCCAACGAGGCCGTTTAGAATGCGCCATCCGGGCGAGACGAGCTGTGACGCTCCCACGTGCAAGCCGCATCCAGCGTTGCGGACGACGGTTTGATCAACGTTATCATAGCCTGCCGTGTCACCAGGCCAATAACCGGGTACGATACGACGGAGGGTGGTTTCGCCTGCTATTCCCGCTTCCAATTCAACAAGAATTAACTAGACGTGCTCAATGGTTGCTCGGACGAGTCGGTAACATGTCGTCGCTCCTTTCATCCCGAAGAGGAAGCTCTCATACAGCCTTGCGTCGACAACGAGGTTCTCGCCGCCCCTTCACCTCATTGCGATGCCAGAGCATTACAAGATGGCACCACGTGCCCTCTCAACGATCGGTTTTCGAGGCCAAGCGTTGGCTTCTCCGTGGCGAAACGCTCGACAACCCCGGAGACGCGGCTACAGCAGGCTTGGGCCTGGCAGCCCTCGCACGTCTTGCAGGCACGCGCGACCGAGACGGACTTGGCTCTGAATTGTTTTGGGGCGGACAGTATCTGGCAGTATTCGGAAACGGGCGCCGTTTGCCCCTTACTTGGCGCCGATCAGGCCCGACTGTGCAGCTCTATCACGTCGTCTTAGGCAATTCGATTCTCTTGGAGACGACCGAGTTCCTCTCTATTGTAGTCGCTACATGCAAGCTCGATTCTAGCAACAGCCGTTGTCGTTCGTTCAAGCGGTCTAGACCCAGGATATAGCCAAGTATATACAAGGCCGACAGTCGACCTACAACAAGTCACGACCCAAGGGGCGGAAAGCGCCCACTCCTCGACAACCTGAAGGGAAAACAGAAACATACGCGCGGCCCGCACTACTCCTACAGGGCAGCCAGCTCCTCCATCCTCCTCTCGAGCTCGGGGACCTGCCTGAGCTTGACCTCGAGCTCCTCGCGCTCGTCCTCGAGCTTGAGGCGGCGGTCGGCGTCGAGCTTGGTGAAGACAAAGTGGCCCTGGCCGTCGAACTGGAGGATGTGGGTGTGGTACTTCCACAGGCTGCGGCGGTGGCTGACGGTCATGAGCGTGATGCCGAGGGCCTTTGCGTTGTCGTACATGACCTTCTCCGTCTCGAGCGTGACGCTGCTGGTGCACTCGTCGAGGATGGCGTACTGCGGCCGGTGGTAAAAGAGGCGCGCCATGGCGACGCGCTGCTGCAGGCCGCCCGACAGCACGTCGCGCCACTCGGCCTCGGCGTCCCAGCCGTCGTCGTAGAGGTCGACGAGGTGCTCGAGCCCGAGGATCTTGAGGATGGCCAGCAGGTCGGCGTCGGTGACGGCGCGCGCGCGCATCTGCCGCAGCGAGTCCGGGTAGATGATTTGCTGGCGCAGCGACCCGCGCGACAGGTACGGCCGCTGCGGGATGTAGAAGATGGCGCTGAAGGGCGGCTTGTGCACGGTGCCGCCGTAGACGGGCCACAGGCCGCCGAGGATGCGGAACAGGGACGACTTGCCGCAGCCGTTGGGGCCAACGACGAGCAGGTGGTCGCCGTGCTTGAGCGAAAAGGACAGCGCGGGGACGAGGACGTCTCCGTTGGGCGAGACGATGGGCCTGGACGACGGGTCAGTGAAAGGCATCCAAGAGTCGTGGTTCTCAGACTTACACGTCAATAA
Source organism: Hirsutella minnesotensis 3608 (assembly GCA_000956045.1). Classification (NCBI taxonomy): domain Eukaryota; kingdom Fungi; phylum Ascomycota; class Sordariomycetes; order Hypocreales; family Ophiocordycipitaceae; genus Hirsutella; species Hirsutella minnesotensis. Next base: position 360,006 of record KQ030498.1, read on the forward strand.
AGGTGACGTCCTTGCTTTCGTAGATGGTGCCACGGCCCTTGAGCACGGCCTCGTTGCCTTCTATGCCGGAAGACGAGACGAGTTTCTTCTCGAAATGGCCGGATTGGATGTCGTCCATGACGTCCAGCAGAGAGGCGACGCGGGACGTGTAGCCGGCAAGCTCCATGATTTCCCTGTACGAGAACATGACGCGGCCAAAGGCGTCCGACGCCGACAGCAGCATGCGCCGGTTGGTGACAAAAGACTCGGTGCGGTCGCCCATGTTGAGCGTCACCTGGCCGGGCATCTTGACGAAGACGGGCACGCTGCAGAGCAGCAGGCCGAGGGCACCCCAAAAGTACTTGATGACAAAGTCCTCCATGAAGCCGTGGTAGAAGCGGCGCCGCAGGATGTAGTTGACGTGCTTGATGAGGGTGAAGTAGCCCTTGTCGAGCGTGTCCTTTTCGGCGTTGTGGCCGGCGTAGAGGGCCACCTCTTCGCTGTAGTCGATCAAGCGCGAGTGCTGGAAGCGGAACTCGCCTTCGAGGCGGGCCTCGTCGGCGACGTATTTGCCGAAGGGGGGAGTCAGGACACGCATGATGTTGGCCGAGAGCTGGACAAGGAGGGACATGAAGACGACGCCCTCGCCTCCGACGCTCTTTGACAGCGACCAGGTGTAAATGGTCTGCGCCGTGTTAGCTTCTGCTTCTTAACAGGGTTTCTGGGGAGTTGGGACGCACCATGTCGAGAATGGGCTTGGCCAAGTTGCTGTACAGCTCGGCCAGGCTGTTGGAGAACTTGGAAACGTCGACTGCAATGAGCTGGTCCGGATTCTTTATCCGGTCGTCGAGCGCCGAGAGGCCGTAAAAGGTCAGCTGGGAGAGATACTTGTCATGGATGTGATGCGTCAGTCGTGTGCGGTACTTGAGCGACAGTTCAGCCTGGTGGTAGGACAGCTGCGTCCAAGTCAGCTCTGGACAAGAGGTCACAATACTGAGTTCACTGGCAACAGACCATGGAGTTGGTAAAGGTGGCTGGCACGGCAATGAGCATCCAGCCGACAATGCGCTTGAAGAACTCCTTGCCGTTGCCCTTGACGAGGGCCTTGACAATGGCACCGTCCATCTCGGCGACGCGCAGGCTGATGAGGGTGCGCAAGACGAGGAAGAAGCTGTGGCTGACGAGCAGCCGGGCCTCCTTTGTGCGCCATCCGGGCACGACGATGCGCAGCAGGCGCAGGAGGGCCCGGAAGAAGTCGCGGTTGAGGGCGACCTTCTTGCGGGGCGGCGCCTGGTCGTCCGGGCCGGCGGGCGCGGCCGAGACGGTGCGCGACGAGCAGCGTGATCCAGACGGCGCGGGAGATGCGCGTGCGGTTCGACAGGTACAGCCTCGTCAGGTCGGCCAGGACGGAGCGGAAGCTGCGGTTCGGGCCCAGCAGCAGCAGGCTGAACTTGGACTGCGCCGCCATGGCTGCTACTCGAGCGGCCGTCGAGCGGCGGCGGCGGCAACTCGTCGGGCGAAGGCGCGACGAGGTTCGGTTGAGATGAGGTCGGGCGGGCGAGTATGTCTATCGATTGATCACCAGCTGCGGCATCGGCTTGGCTCGGCGAGGAGTGGCTTGTCGGACACGGGGCCGTGTCTTGAAGTGACTCGAGCCGGCATTCGACGTGACCCGTGGCGAGATTTTGGTTTGACTTTGTCTGTATCGCCAGCCTGGAGGTCGACAGCTGCACCACACGGGACCCCGTTCGGCTGCGCTCCCTCGGCCAAAAGGGCCCGGTCTAACGCCTTTGAGGGCAGGCATGTGATCGGTTTCCCCCAGGCTTGTCTCCAGCCACAGATGCTCCCGATTCCCTTTTCCCCGCAGAATCAACCACGCGGTTTCCGATCTCTCGCACCGCCACATTTGTGGGGTAAAAATCTGCAGGCCGCCTCTCGCCTCGTCCGTCGCCTCGCCTCTCTGTCCGACTTGAACAACTGCATCCCGCGCACCGACACGACTCTTTCCAACCCTCTCGAACCCGCGGAGTCCTCATCAAGAGAAAGAATTGTCAACACTCATCATGTCGGCCGACGACGAGCAGCTCGCCATCTACGACGAAATCGAAATCGAGGACATGACCTTTGACGAGGCCCTCCAGCTCTATCACTACCCGTGCCCGTGCGGCGACCGCTTCCAAATCGCCCTCGACGACCTCCGCGACGAGCAGGACATTGCCGTCTGCCCCAGCTGCAGCCTCATGATCCGCGTCATCTTTGACCTGGTATGCGCCGCGCTTCCTCGCCCGCCAGCTGTTCCGCGACTGACCCGTTGCCCAGGATGACTTGCCTCGGCCTCCGCCGCCGGGGGACTCGACCGCCAAGATATCTGTCGCTGCTTGAGCGCATTTCGTGTCGAAATAACATTCTTTCCGCAGCAAGACCGTCAGGCGCCTCGACTCTCCCGGTTGTTCCCAGAGCGACGATGACGTCGAGCATTGCGAGCCCTGGGACGTCGATGGACTACGAGTCGCGGCTATGCGAGCGACGCGCCCTCCGCGAGCAACGTTCGGGCTGACTCGGACCTGCCTTGAGTCTCGTAGATTTACGAACGTTCATGTCGATCTGAACCCGAGTTGGGCTCTCGCCAATCTACGACATGGATCGACGTCGCATCAAGCCGACCCTATGCCGACCCCGACGATTTCGGAAAGACAAAACGTCTCAGGACGTCAAGGGCTTGCTAGAATCATTCACCCCGACGCTGGATACGACAGCATCATGCGGAGCGGAGTCCTCGAGTTTGCCGACTAAGAATACCTCACAATTCCGCACTTCGTTCGAAAGATATCGAAACATGAATTGGACAGTAGGGGGTGTAGGTGGATGGGTCATGGCGCATGTCGTCACCACACGTATGGCTATAGTTGATTGACAAAAGAAAATCTCAGGCTGCGTCACTGCGGTTGCAAGGGGACATGGACAGAGGTTGAGTGGGATATAATATGTATTAAGTCCTGTATAGCGCAGGAGAGGTCGAGGGCCGCTCAAAATCGAGGCGGGCTCGACTCGTGGTATCTCTATGCCATTATGTACACGCCGGCGCTGCCGAAGGCGTGATGTTTACATACATGCATCTGGGGGGCGCGAGCTCCAGCCGCGCGTGTCGTACAGCGTCGTCACTTCGTAACCGGATCGTCGCGTCTATAACATGACCAAGCCGACTATGCAGAAGCCCAAGAGGCCGACTATAGACGCTTGCATTTGCTGTGGTATGGCGCCCCCCGTGACCTCTTTGACTTGAGATGCCGTCGCATTGGGTTGAGAGTTGGATAATTGTGTCGTTGCAGAGAGTTGGGCTACACGTTGCCCGTCAGCCAACAGACAATGACAAATGGAGAGACGCCTTGGCAGTGGCTTGAGACTGTGGGAAACTCACTGGCTGTGCAACAGTTGGGCACCGAGGCCGAGGGCGGTTGCGAGGGCTGTGAAGGGCCGTCGGCGAACCAGGCAGAGGCGGACTCGTTGACGGCGGCGGTCGCGGGTGGAGGAGGCGAGATGATGGTGGCCGGCGGCGGAGTCATGAAGTCGGCGGGAGTTGCGGCGGCGACGGGAGAGAGGGCGGCGCCCGCCAAGACGAAGAGGTGGGCGAGCCGCATCGTGCGCCGAGAGCTTCCTGACCAAGAAGGGTGTGGTCGCGAGAGTGAGAGGGAAGACGAGATAGAAAGCGTTGTGCGACGAGAGGTGCGGTCGAGTGTCTAGTCGTGGAGCGGCGGGCACAACAAGGACGGGTGAGCCCAAAAAGTGGGCGGACGAGAGTGTTGTGGTCCGACGATGGACCAACAATGCCAACAACAACAAGGGGCGTTGTTTACGGGCAGCGGTCAGCACGACAATTGGCGGTGCTGGTCAGCTCCGAGGCCGGGCATGGCATCACCAGAACGCGCTCGCTGGCGGCGACGACGAATTGTCGAGGAGAATTGGTTCGGTATTGTGGGAAGAAGAAGGAGAGAGAAGGAGGTGGACGGCAGTGAGGCGAGAGGTGTGTGTAAGTATCGGGAGCTTCTGCCCGTGGGGGAGCAGAGAGTCGGTGGTTTCGGGGGGCCAGCCAGCCAAGTGGGTAGCGGGCAACGTTGTGATGTACGAGAAACATAAATATCCTGTGTACGTATGTATACATGCACCCAATGCCTTAAAAAGAGACTGAACCGCTGGGCCCCACCGCGCGCGCCCCCGAGATCCACCACCTGGAAGGACCCGCAAAGCGCATGTGTCTTGTACCCGTCTACTTTTGGTCCGGCACATTGCGCGTCCAACCAAGTTTTGCCGATTAGAGCGCACCTAAATAAAAAAAAGGGGGGGACCGTGCAAGCAGCGATTTGTCGAGAAACAAGAACTGCAAAGGAAGTACATGGGTTGTATTCGTACAGAGGTAGTGTGCCTACCGAGCTGCCCGGAGAATGGCCAATGCAGCGGCCGACAAGGGTTTCGTCATGATGAAGGGCTAAACTCCCAATTGGATCTTGACAGCTTGACTACGCAACGTCTCCGTCTCCGAGCGAACGCTCACATTGGCAGCTCTCGAGACCAGCCCCCTCGTACAACCCGTCTTGGACGCCCCCTCGCCCTCGCATAAGACACCGCACTCGCACCCGACTTTTCTTTTCCCCCAGCTGTCCAGTGTTCAGCCATGAGCCGCAAGGGAGGGAGACGGCCTCAGGAAGGGAATTGCGTCGTCGATGCAACATGGGGGGCGGGCTCGTCCCGCTGCACACACACGCTTTTCCGCCGCCAAAGAAAGGTGAGCATGTCAGAATAAGCAAGCAATAGCCGGGGCCAGCGGCAAGGAAGGAAAAAACAGGATTCGATGGAAAGCGGGTCGAGCTGAGGAGCGGCGGGGTACTCGATACATGGACCGGCTCAACCGCCAGTGCGGGAGTTGGAACGGGCAGGTTCCGCCATGGTGGAAGCCGCGAGTACGTACATGCAGCAGCTCCGTCGGGCGTCGTTGCTGTTTTGGACTCGCTGCTTGCTCATTTCCCTCTAGATCCCATCTGGACTGGCACAAGAGGGATCAAGACAAAACTTCGCTCCGTCCCCGGTACTTGCTAGCGTCTCCGTCTTTAGCGCCTGGCCCGTCGTAGCGGGTGCGCCGACATGTGGTCTAGACAAGGAAAAGGCGACGCTTCGGCTAGAATCACAGCGGAGGAGGGAAAAAATTGCATTCTGTGCGGTTCGTGGCGCAAGAAAAGGCAGGTCGAAGCAAGGGAAACGTCTATTCTGGCCAGAAGAGAGACTGGAGCTGGAGCTGGGTGTTGCATCCGGCAAGGCGCAGGCGACTCTGGCCGAGGTACGAATACCGTAGGATCCGGTGGTGTACAGGTACTCCAAGAGATTTCTCTTTCTTTCTCTCCTGCCTCTGGAACAGCATCCAAGCTCCCTTCTCCACCCACCTTCTCCGGCATGCTCCGTTGTCAGATGCTCTCGGGGCAAGGTCTTGCACAGTCGTGGTGAGGGAGAGACGCGCGTGCACAGCTGCGCCTCGCCCAAACGAGACAGCTGTCAAGGCGGCAGGGACCCGCCGCGCTACAGGCCGAGACGATTCGAGTGTGCAGTACTGTAGATTGAGGTGAGAAGATGGATTGTGCATCCTTTTGCTCTTGCGCCTCGTTTTCCGGAGCTGAGGGACTTGGAGGGAGGCATGACGTGTTGCGGTCAAGTCGCAGTACATGGAGCCCTACCTTGGGTATTCGTCGGTCTGATGGTACTTCGTACTTGGACCCTTTTGCCGGTAAACTCTAAGATCCACGGCAAGGAAAAGTCGTCGCAAGTAGCCCCAAAGACACGGCGACGCGCCGTTTGCGGGCGGCCGCACGAGGCACGATTAGCTTCCGAAGGTCCCCCAGATGGCCATGTGCTAAACGTCAGCCCTGCCAAGCTTTATGAATCCTGCGAGGTAGCAATCGCGCCCAAGAGGCCAACATCAGGTTCCTACCGGGGCTCGACTCCACGGCCGTTTCGTCATGCTGACGGCCCGCTGGTTGCAGAGGGCGTCCGGGAAAAGGCCAGGACGCTGGCAACGCGAGGCGTCATGCCCGGGGTGCTTTAAGCCGCGACGGGCAGAGCTGGAAGCGAGGCGTTTCAACCCGGCCGGGGCGTCGTCATGGACTGGAATTAAGCGTAATCCAAGGGTTCCGTCGGCTGGGCGACTCTTGACACGGCGAGACGCAGGCCCTTGGCGTGCAGCTAACGGCACTTGAGACGAGACTCGCGCAGGGTCTGGTCCTCGTGTTCCAGGGAAAAGGACGACTGTGCTTGGTAGCCGATCGCCTGCTCCCTTGCCCGCCGGGCGGGAAAGCCCAAGCGCGAAACAAGGACGACGAAACATGGCCCGGCTGCAACGATGCGTCTTTTTTGGACGGCCGATGCTTGACTCGGTTTTGCATGACGGCCTGCGCATGTCTATGCCACGTGCTTGCGCGTCCCCCTCTGGCTGTGACGTTTACCGCAACTCATCCATGAGCCTGCATCCAGCTTCCGCCGCGAGCGTACAAAGACGTCGAGCGTCTCTCCCTCTGTGTTTCATGGAGCCGGTGTCTTGGACACGCTGGCCGCACCAACTGCACCCCAGCCCTCCCCGGCCGTCGATCTGGGGAAGCCGTCTTGTCTCGTCCGCGCCGCAAGGGAAACAATGCAGCCAAAGGCGCGGTGCAGGCAGGTTAGCAGTGAACCAAGGCTTCCGTCGTCGTCGGGCAGGCTTGGCAGGGGACTCGACGTTGCTTCGGCGGTGGGCATCAAGTACCCGTACCGTATCTCCCGTACCTTTCTCTCCCCCAGTTCCGGGGCGCATCTACAATCTCTCCGCTTTGCTCGGCTGTAGCCGTTGCCAAGGAGCCGGCAAAGCATGCAGCGACGGAAAAGACAAGAGTCGCACAGAACACACACAAAAAAGAAAGATTCGCAACCGGCAATAAGGATAAGAGTGCCAGCATTCCTCGCCTAAAAGCACAATGGCCCGGCGTCTCACCGGTGCGCTGCGCATGCCAGACGGCCTCTTGTTGTCCTTGGGCTTCATGCCGGGCCTGGTTTTCCGGACGCCAAGTACAGGGTACGCGACATGAGGTACCTGCGAGCAAACCGCCTTTAGCCGGCAGATGGCCGACTTTTTACGACTTGGCTTGACCAAGTGCCCTGTTCGGTGCAGCAGGAGAGCAGCTTGACAACTTGGCAAGAGACGGGGCGAATCGTCGATTCTCGGCAGGCACACGCGCATACGGGTGCGCTTCTCTGCAGCGCTGCGCTGCACGGCACTGTGCGTTCGTCCCGTGCAGCCTGCCAAGTCTCGTCCACTTGCGTCCCATGTCTCTGCTGCCGTCTCGCACTCTTCTTCCCCAGACGCTAAATCGCTTGGCTTTTGCCTCCGTCGATGTCCGTACATTATACTTGGTGCGCACACACGTATCCCCGTTGCCGTGCGTCGTGCCTGTGAGGTGATGCTGAATGGCGATTCACCACCCGCCACCGTCCGCTCACCGGTGCCGACGCCCACCGTTTTCCGCTTCGGCGCGCGGCAGAGGCAAAATGTACTTGCAGCATGTACACAACTGCGCCGTTCTACCGCTGCCGTTGCACAAGTCCTTGTTTTCCAGCTCGAATAGGGCGTCTAGATGACGGATTACGTACACTCACAGAACCCAAAATCACCATCCCTGCACAGACAGTTGTGCGCGCAGTTATGCATATTTTTATCCTTGTAAGTCGTCCGGCACATGTGCAGGCTGCCGTACCGCAGAACACACACACACACACACGCCATCGCCCGGCCCGTTACACCGAACCGCCAACAGCCAGCAATTTCACCCTCCATCTCGACAAGCCCACATGAACCAATCCACTCGATCCTTGCCATGTTGGCCCCCGAGCAAATTGCCTGCGCTCTCTTGCCTCGGCACTCGTGTCGCTGCAAACCCCTGCTTCTCCCCTGTGAACCAGAAAGAAAAAATCGCACCTTTTGGCCATTCGTTGGGCCTCGTGCCATGCAGCCCTGTTCGCCTGCCCCCCCCCCCCTTTTTTTTGCTCTCTCACCACCAACCTCATCTCTTTCACCCATCGTCAGATCATCATCCCACGACAGCCACCGCTCCACCACGTCGTCGAATAATGGGCCCGTATCGCCCTGTCGTCTTAGGCCTATTCGGCCAACGGTAGGCCGCAGCTTATGCAGGCGAACCCCCGTCGTCCTGCTTCGTGATCACGTAGCTTCGTAGCTTCGTAGCCATACAGCGCCGGCATCGTTGGCTCTAGTACGCACATGTCCCAGAGCATCAGCACTTCTTTGCCGTCATCGACATGCCATTTAACGCTACCGTCAGTCGGAGCGGCTGCTCCTTGGTCAAGGCTGCTCCCGCAACGCTGAGCAGAACCCGTGGCCTTCCAAAACATGCAGCCGACACCATATCTGTGCCGTCATGCAACACCAAAACCTGCATCGTCCCCTGCCCGTAGATACACAATTCGGGCCAATGTCGCCAGCTCATGGCCATCTATTACCACATTGGCGTGTAGACTGCACATGCAATACGGAAATCTCGGCACCCAGTCCATCTATCAATCAGCCTCCGCAAGCCTTCATGCACTCGCGCGCCCCAATCCTGCTGCTCTTTTTGCTTCCCCGTCTTTTCCCTCCTCGGTGAGACATGCGCAGCCTCCGTCGACTGCCGCCCAAGCCAACCCCGAAAGCTCCGGCCAAGAGCCATTCGGTCCTCAAGCCTCCACGTTTTCAAAGAAGAACGTCGGCGCGCCAGGCTGCGCGTTTTCCGCAATCTGCACGCCAATCTCCACCTCCTTGCCTTCGACCAGGTCCACCCCCTTCTTGCCACCTTCCTCCACCGCCAGAAGTTGGCAGACCTTGAGGCCGGCCGTCCGTCGCAGGCCCGCCAGCATCTGCGTTAGCGTCTCCTTTTCGTCAAATGCCAGCTTCTGCTCCAGCACCACGCTCGCCGGCTCGCCCGCTTGCAGGCGCTTCTTGAGACCCTGGACAAACGGCATAGCCTTCTTCATCTCGCCCATCTTGCCAATCCGCCCGTTGAGGGCCTTGTCGTCGACCGACTGTGTAGCCGGGTCCCACATCTCCTTGAGCAGCTCAATGTACTTGGCCTGCCATGAGGGAAACTTGTCCGTCATGTAAATTGTGAGCTTCTTGGGCTGCTTCGGGTCAAACGAAACCTCCTTGCCCTTGGCCTTCTTCTTGAGCTGCAGCGCCTCCGCCGAGTTGACGTTGGAAGACGTGTTGCGCACGTACTCCCTCTTCGCCGACAGAGCCGCATCCACCGCCGGAACGTCGGGGAAGCGCGCCTCGTGAATCGTCGTACCCTTCTTGAGCACCTCGAGCCAGATGTACTCGGACCAATGAGGCGCAATGACGGCCAGCAGCAGGGATTGCAGTTCAATGTAGCGCGTGACGAGACCCACGTGCATCTTGATTCCGCCAGCTGCGCACGCTTCGCGGTAGAAGTCACGGGCACCCGTGAGCTCGTACAGACCTGCCTTGAGCGCAAGCTTGTAGTTGGTCAGCTTGTACTGCTCAATGGCCTCGCGCGTGCACGCGTTCAGCTCGTTGTTGAAGAGGGCGTCCTGGAACGAGTTGGTCTCTCCCGATCGCAGCTGATCCTTGTCCTTGATCATCTCCTCGCACCACTCGCGCAGCGTGAAGAGACGCAAGATGTTGTTGTCGGCAACGTCCTCCTCAAAGTTGGCGTCGCTGACACCGTCACCGGCATCTGCGAGCGCGATACGTGCCGCATCGGCGCCGTACTTGCCAACCAAGTCGTGAAGAGTCATGAAGTTGCCCGTGCTCTTGCTCATCTTCTCACCGTTGAGCATCAAGTGTCCGTTTGCGCGAACGCCGCGAGGCCAGTACTCGGGTGGGAAGATGGCCAGATGCACATAGAGGAAAAACGTCAAGTGATTCGGGATGAGATCCTTGCCGGAGCTTCGCACGTCCAGAGGGTAAAAGTACTCAAACTCGCGGCGCATGCTCTCGAGGGTGGCCCGCGGGATCTTGGAGCCTTGAAGGATCTCGTCGCTCAACTCGCGGCGGCAAAAGACGTAGTCCCAAACTTCGTCTACCATTTGCTCTGGGCTGACGTTGCCGAGACCTCGTTCGCGGCCAAAGAGGTCCTTGTGAAGGTAATGGCAAATGGTGTAATAGGCCATGTAGACGGTAGAGTCACTCAAACTCTCCACCAGGAATTGAGGGTCCCACGGTAACTTCGAACCAAGACCGTACGTTCTGGCGCACGCCCACTGGTTTAGCCAGTTGAGAACGCCCTCGAAGCCGTTCTTGGTCTCCTGAGTATACGTCTCGAGACCCTTGCCGTCGGCGTTCTCGACCCACTTGAGGGCGACCTGCTTCCAAGACTCCTCGCCGTAGTCGAGATACCACTGATCCATGAGCGCCACGATGCAGTCGTCGCCAGATCTGCTGATGACTTTGCGTTCGGGCTCGGAGTAGGCAAAGGCCTCGCCGGCATCAATAAGCTGGCTCCTGACCTTGGGTTTGGCTGTCTCGACCTTTTCACCCTTGAAGTTGCCAATCTTCAAAACACCCTGATAAAAGCCCTCCTTGTAAGCCAGCTCCTTGGCCTCTTCGAGCTGCTTGGTATCCTTGGGCGACGCAATCTTGAGCTTCTTGACCAGAAATGGCGCACACAAGTCTCCGTATGAGGGTGTCTCGATGATGGGGAAGATCTCAAGCTCAGCCCACTCCTTCTTGATGCCGTAGTAGTCGGCCTTCTTTGCCAGGTCGGTGACGGTAGCGTAATCGTCAGGGCTATCAGAAGGCACCGACGTGACAACACCAGTACCCTTGGTGGGCAGAACCGTCTCCATGGGCAAGACGCGGACGCCTTCCTTGTGGCACGATAGAGGAGCATTGACCAAGGTGCCAACCATGTCGGTGCCCAGAAGTTCACCGGCCTTCTCGACGACGCCCTCCTTGGCGAGAATGCCCTGGTACGCCATGTTTCGTGCCGCGCGCTCGGTAACGACGTAGTAGGACTTTTCACCAGCCTTGAACAGGCCGTACGTGATCTTGGGTCCCACAAAGCAGCACGTCTGTCCGTACATGGTCTCGGGTCTCAGGGTCGCAGGGACCAGGAAGATATCTGAGCCTTCGGGAACCATGCCCTTGACGGCCTCGGCAGCTTTGGGCGCCCATTCAAGGACCTTGAGCTTGAGAGCCGTATACTCTTGCGGGTTGACTGCTTCTCCCTCGGCACGGTCGTGATCCATGCAGGGCTGGCCATCCTTGATGGAGTAAATGGTATATCGCTTGCCGAATTTGATCTTGTTCAACTCCTTGAGGCGGTTCATCTGCCAGCGGACAAAGGCATCGTAGTAGGGGTTTGCGTCGGTGGTGACAAACGATCTCCGCCAATCGATCCTGCAACCAAGGCTAGACAGGTCGCGGATGGCCAGCGGAGGGAAGAACTTGAGCCAATGCTGAGGGTCGGCGAAGAGGTGAATCTCGTCTCGAGAAATGCCGATCGACTGCATGATCTGGAACTGGTACTTCATCTTGACGGTCTTGGCGTTGGCCTTGCTCTTGTTTGTCGTGAACTTGGTCACATCCTCCTTCTTTGCCTTGGCGTCCGCAGCCGGCGCCGGTTCCGGGGCCGATGCCTCGTCGTCCTTGTAGCCGGAAAAGTCCTTTCCGAAGAGCTTTATCTCGTTGACCAGCTTGTCCGCGCACGCCTTGATGGGCATGCCGGTGCAGTGGAAGCCCATGGGGAACAAGGCTCGCTTGCCCTGCATCCTGGCAACGCCGGCGGCGAACTCGACCTTGCTGGCGGAAAAGGTGTGGCCGGCGTGCAAGACGCCGTTCATGTATGGGTATGCCATGCAGCCAAAGAACTTGGGCTGCTGCTCTCGCAGGGCGGCGGCGGGGATCGAGTGCAGAGGCACCTCTTGGATCGAGGGGGCATTCTGTTCAAAGACGCGGCTTTCTGCCCACTTCTGCTGGTACTTTTTCTCAATGGCGATCAGGGAGTCTCGCTTTTCGGTCTGCCAGCACAGCGTCAGTCGGAAGAAGCGCAGATTGACTCTCGGGAAGAGCGTACCCCCTTGAGCTCCTTGGTCTTGGATTGGGAAATGGTCAGAGCCTCCAAGGCCTGGGGGACAGAGCCGGCTGCAGCCATTGTCGCGGCGTCCTGCGGCGGACAGTCGTGATCGGTTTTCGGATGGGTGATCAGTGTGTTTTGCGATTGAGCGTGTCGGCCTCAAGTAAGAAGGGTGCGCCGCTTGATCTTGGACGTTGCCCACCGGCAAATTTGAGTCACAATCGTCGAGTCCCGGCGAGGAGGGGTGAAAATCAATCGCGGGGCACCACTCACACCCGCCCGCAAAGGTCAGGGAACCTCTGCAGGGGTGCGTCCCCACGCCTGACAAGAGGTACCAAGTCCCGGCCACGGCGCCACATCTGCCATCCATCGTCAGCCAGCTGAGCTGCACTTGAATTCGTACTGTGGCGGGCCGGCGATATCTCGACAAGGACGCTCATTTTCTAGACGTCAACCTCGCAGACACTCGACAACCGCAAGACCGCCCTCACATCTTATTGCACCCCGTCAGTATCTTGCGGATCAACCTTGCCGACATCTTAACCAAGCCCATTACGCCACAATCTTACCCGGCCCAGATGTTCGCAACGCTCGTCAGGCGGCTGGCGCAATCCGGCAAGGAGCCGCTCGCCAAGCAAGTGCCGTTGACGGCGGCCACGAACCCTTACAAGGCGAGGAGGGTATGGCCACCAGACTTCAAGGATTTGACTCCACTGCAGCGATTTCGCTACGAGAGGAAGTACAAGCGCCGCGTCTCGATCGTCACCAGCCGTCCGCGATGGGAGAAGCCTGTCAAGTATGCGCAGCTCGTGAGCATTTCCGGTCAGTAGCCTCTCCCACCTGAGTTCTATGGTAAGATTCCACAGGCTGACCGAAAAATTACAGTGGCACTCATCTGGCTATTCTTTTTCGGCGAAATGCACTCAAATGGCGAGAAAATCAAGCCGGTAGAGAAGGTCTGGCCTTCCACAATCGCGCTTCCTTGTATTGGTGCTGACCCGTAAATAGGTACATGACTACGCCATGCAAATAATGGGTGTCCTTGGACCCGAGAAACGATATGAGCGTCGCGAAGACGCCCCTGAGATCGAAAAAGACTCGACAAAGAGCCCGAGTTACGAATCGAAATAAGCCGCCCGCTTGTCCCAACGGTAGACCTTACCGATCCATTCCTCTCACAAACAGGCAGTGGCCGACATGTCTGGCCGGTATGCCAAATATATACATGTAGGATATCTTGTCGTTAAGCGTTCATTATTCTCCTCTTACCACGCGCCTTCCCCTCCTTGGCGCTACCGTCCAGACCACGCAAAATTGCCCGTCATGCCGAGACCGGATCCCAGAGCAGAGGCACGGCCCTCATTGACGGGTCTCTTGGCGACGGTTCCCTGCGCCTTGACGCCCTGCACGATGCGGTCGAGGTTCGTCTCGATGACGACGCCGCCTATAATCATCTCGGACAGTGTGGCGTGTAGCGTCTCAAAGTTGAAGATGAGGTCGAGCTCGCAGACGTTCTCAAAGAGTTTGTCGAGGGCCTCGACGTAGACTTGTATCAGGTCTATGAGGGCCAGAGGCGACTCGGTGGACGTGGATATGATGATGAAGAAGAGCGTGGCGTAGTGGCGGTACGTGACGAGCGACGGGACGTCGTTTTGCTCGTGCGACGACGTGTGCGAGGTGCCCGAGGCGGCCAGCAGCGGTGGGAGAGGAAGGAAGTTGCAGGCGCCCGAGGGCCGGTTGGATACAAGGGTGAAGATTTCGGATATGAGGCGCTGCTGGATGCTCGTCTCCTGGTCAAGGGCTCCGACGTTAGATGCGTGCGACGAGGCGGGCAGGGCTTGCGCGACTTGCCAGCTGTGTGTAGAACTTGGTCAGGCGAGGCTGACCCTGGCCATTGAAGACCAAGAAGGCGTTGATCATGGTGAATGATGCAAAGTCGAGCTCGTCATATCGTGAAGCGTGGGAAGCGTAGCAGGTGTTGATGGATGTGAGCCGATAGTTGTAGCCTTGGTGATTCTCGTGCAGGCTACTGTAACGTTGAAACTTCGAGGTTCCCCGTTGGCCGTTGGGTAGAACGATGTCGTTCTTTTCGTGGTAATGGTGCGTTACGCTTGGTCGGCAAACAAAATCAACCGGCGATTCGTCTTGTAATCGACCTCGTCGTAGGCGCACGTTGGATGCTGTGGCGGGGCACTGGCACAACTGCATTTCACCATCATTGCTGCGTCTGACTAAGGTCGCAAGATGAGGTCAGAAGTACAGTGCGCGTTACCTCTGGTACTTTGATCCGGGAAATCCGCCCAGGTCCTGGAGTCGACGCCGCAAGAATAAACAGGAACAGCTTCAATGGAAATAATTCGAACCCATCCAATACCTTCAGGATCTACAAAATGCTCAACATGAATCAAGGCCCTATGGAAATCTCCGTCTCCTGAATCGGCCAAGTCAATCGACGCCTCGTCGCAAAGACTCCCACACCTGCTCGAACGGCCCCGCTACTGCAAGCCGTCCGAACACCCGGCCGGGCAGGCGAGGAACCTGCAGCGCTGTAGCGGTACTTTTCTCCTCAGGCATGCGCGGAGCCGCCCTTGCACACCGTGCAAATCGCGGGGAACAGCGCCAACCTCGGACAGCGTCAATTGGCCGACAGCTGGCTGTCCGACCGCAACCGCGCGACTTGCATCATCCCAGCGCCTCGCTCTACTCCCGTCCGCCCCAGCCGTCGCCAAGCCACGTTCCGGCGTCGTACGCAAGACGTCAATTGAACTCGATATTCCCTTCCTTTTGCTGCAGAATCTAGAGTTCTTAGACTTGGGATCCTCGCCGCAGCGCGCCACGACGGGTACAGCTCGCTCCGTCTCGCCTTGAAGCTCTGGAACCTCGTCTCCTCCGGCGGAAGCACGACTCTCTCTGCTTGACGACATTAATTCACGGAAGGATCCATCAGCCATGTCTCTACCAGCCGCAGCTCGAGCTTCGCGCTCCCTGGCCCGCGCCGTTCGGACGTGTCGAGCGCCCTGCCCGGCGTTGTCCCGAGCCTCCTACGGCACCCGCGTCGCTGCCTCGCAACATGGTCTCGTCGCCCAGCGGCTCTTTGGCTCGTCAACTCGCAAGCTCAAGGGAATCATGCCGCACACCGAGAACCCCGCCAAGTCGGATGTGGCCAAGACGGAGCACTCCTACGGCGTCGTGGAGCTGTCGGAAGCTGAATACCATGAGCTCAGCGACCTCTATCTCGATACCGTTCTGGAAAAGTTTGAGCACTTGCAAGATACAAGAGAAGACATTGACATTGAATATTCGGTTGGTCGCCTTTATCCACCTCCAAAGAGATCCCTGTTCAGTCTCGGCTGACCTTGCTCACTCGCCGTCCAGGCTGGAGTCATGACCATTACCATAGCCGGCAAGGACATCTACGTCCTCAACAAGCAGCCGCCCAACAAGCAGATTTGGCTCTCTTCGCCCATCTCGGGTCCCAAGCGCTACGACTGGTGCATCATTGGCGAGGGCCAGGGCGAGAAGGAAGGCACGGGCTCCGGCAACTGGATCTACATGCGCGACGGCACGAGCCTCAACGACCTCATCTTCAAAGAGCTCGAGATTGTCATTGACGTACCGACAGAGAGCTAGGTGCTTGGTGATTTCGAGAGTATAAAAAACCGTGTAACATGTACGACAGTTGTTTCGCGTGATCCGCTCTGGGCGTCGTGTCCGGTCTTCGTACTCGGCTTCGAACGTTTCTTGTCGATTCGAGAGGTTCAGGATGCTCAGGTGACCAAGACTCGTCTGCGCAAGCTCTTGTCTTTCGATGAAAGAGGCCCACGTCTCCAAGCCGTCCAAATCACCGCAAGCATATGCCCATGCTCTTGTTGAGCATGGCAATCGTCATTTCGTAATGTTTCATGGCGGCCTCTTGATCATCTTTCCGCGATCTCCTGAATCATGATTCGCCCCGATCAGCCTCCATTTCTCCCGATGCAAAAAAAGCCATCCGAGACCCTCTTCCCCAGTCTCGTCTCGAACGGGAACGCAGCACGGATCTGACGCAAGAGGCGCGAGGAGGCCAAGGGGGGGTCGGGACTCACTTCTTCTTGCTCTCGTGCAGCACCAGTCGCCACGCCTTGCCCTCGTTGATGCGTTCCTGGCGCACGCGCAGCAGGTTCTTGAGCACCTTGTGCTCGATGCCCTTCTCCCGCGCCGCCGCCTGCAGGAACCACAGGGTGCGCTGCGCGCCCGAGGCGCTCCACGAGGCGCCGCGCTCGCGAAAGGCCTCGCGCAGCTGGTCCCGCGCCACGAACCGCCACGGGGCCTGGAATTGCACCGCCTGCATCAGCGCCCGGTGCAGGTGCCGGTAGCCGTGCAAGATGTCGGTACGGAGGGCCATGATTTCCCTGGCCGCGAGCTCGCTGGGCGTCGTTCTTCGACTTTGCTTGGCGTCTGTTGAGGGATCGTCGGCTGGCGTACGAGCGTTTGATCATTGAGAGGTTGAAGGCCGGACAGCGTGGATTTCAATAGTGACCGTCAATGGCGGGAGCGCGGGCCAAACCATGTACAACATCGGGATTGGGAGATTCCCACATTACTAAGTACATGTCTACGATACATGTAGCTCCCATACTACACACTAGATTCCCAAGTATTGGGTACACCTGCTGTATCTTTGCGAAACTCGAAAGCCGGAATCTCGAGATGATGGCATGTTGAAACTGCACTCGGCACGACAATATCCAAGGAATCAAAACACCCAATCCTCATGCAAGTACTGCTCCAGGTATCTATATCTTCGCCTGTGTCGGCTTCGAGCCATGCGCCGCAACCGTGCATCAATCGCGTCTAATGCGCCTGCGAGGCCGCTCATCACAAAAATCATGTCTGTTCCCAGAAAGCCCGGGCGCCGGTTCTGTGGCGCCTCTGGTCGGCCAAGTGCATCCTCGGCACCAATGGGGCTTCGTGTCGTCGTCTATGTGTAGAAACTCATTCGTGCAATTCCATTTACGCCACTTCAGTGATGACGGCTACCCTCCTCCTGACCGAGCGGCGCATAACGCCCTTGACCGCTACCGCCGCTATCCGCGCGGGCACGACCAGCGACGACTCGGGAAAGCCAACCGCCGACGCTGCGATCTTCGCCGCCGCCTGGCTGAATTGACTTGTTGTCATCGTCGACATCCAAGCCGGGTCCGAGAGACAGACCGGGAATGGCACTCGTCGAGCCAATGGTGCCTCGTCCAGATCCGACGGGCGAGCCGCCACGGATAAGAGATCCCGTTTCGCCGTGAATAGACGGGGTGCCGACAATCGTGCTGGCATCGCCAAAAACGGAGCCCATCTCCTCGAGGCGCAGGCCGCAGGTTTCGGGATAGATGAAGTATACTGCTCACCAAGTCAGATATCTAGCCAGAATGATGGGTTCGTAGAAAACTTACCAATCACGAAACTGAGCACACAAAAGAAGGCGTGGACCAGATACAAGCGCCACTTGATCCACTCTTGCAGGATGGGAGTCATCTCCCCAACCAGCCAGTTGAAAGCCCAGTTCGTGGCAGTGGAAAGACTGGCGCCCTTGGAGCGAATGCTGAGAGGAAGAATCTCGGGAGGATACAGCCAGGGAATCGGACCCCAAGAGTAGCCAAAAGCCGCGTTGTAGATCATCACAAAGAGGACGACCATGCGCGGGGTCCACCGAATATCGAGGAAGATGAAGTATGAGATGAGTGATAGGGATACAGCCATGGCAATTGCGCCAGAGAGGAGGATCGCGCGTCGGCCCCAGCGATCGACGAGGTACCAAGGTGGAATCGTTGAAAGAAAGTAGGTGATGCCGTTCAAGCCTGTCATTAGGACGGCATCATGACCGACCCAGCCGGCTGATTCGAAAACATAGGGAGCGTAGTAAGAGATGACGTTGATGCCATTGAGTTGCGCCAGGCCCTGAGCGGACATGGCGATGAAAACGCGGGTTCGGTACCGGCGGAACATTTCGGTATAGCTGCGCTCGCCTTCTTGACGCTGCAGGAGTACGTTCATCTTGATTTCGCGATACTCCTCACGGGCTTTGGGATCGTGAATATCGCCGCCGCCGTACAGGTTCGCAATGACGACCATACCCTCTTCGTCGTGATCGTTGTCAAGGAGCCATCTATCAGAGATTGACGTGTCAGATTGCTACGAGGCGTCAAACAGGGCCCATCAGATACTTACCTCGGGGATTCGACAATGATCAGGCTGCCGAGGCCCAAGAGAGCGCCCATGACACATTGCATTAGCAGCGGAACGCGCCAAGACAGGTTGTTCTCGATGAAGCCACAGCCGTAGTCGACCCAGACAGATGTGGTGTAGCCAATAATGTTGCCAGAAAACTCGATGCATGCCAACTTTCCACGGTTATGAGGGGGCGAAATCTCGGACTGATAGACGGGTACAATGGTCGACAGCATGCCGACCCCGAGACCTGCCACGATACGGCCGACCATCATCATGGCCATGGACACGGCAAAGGTCTGCAATGCGCCACCAACGAAAAAGATGCATGATCCGTAAAAGATAGTTCGTCGTCGCCCGATGATGTCACCGACACGCCCGACTACTAGAGACGCAATGAAGGCACCAATTTCGAGGATGGCGACCATGGTGCCCACTTGCGCCTTCGATGGATGACCGAAGTAGTCAATGAAATAAGGTCCCCTAAGTAACAGGATGTTAGACGACGGTGACCTCTCATGTCGGTTCGGCGCCCATTGGAGGGGTCGGGAGAGGTTCAGCGTACGTGATGATGCCTGACATAACACCTTGGTCGTAGCCAAAAAGGAAAACGCCGAGGGAAACAAAGATGCTTGTGAAGTAACTGCGTACAGCTGTCAATATTCCAGGGTTTTCAATATCGACAAGGGAGTCATGTTCGCAAGGACTTACATGAGGGCCTTGCCCGTCAGGCCATGGATGGAACCCGTGCGTCCCGACATGATGGAAGCGATGCAGCGCTCGACACGCGACGGTCGTGGGCGGGTAACGACGGGAACTTCGATGGCCTCCTTATCGATGACGGGATTTGGCGACGGGGAGCGCCGTCGACTATACGGCGAAGGATCGCGTATGCGGACCTTTTTGGGATGCCTCGATGGCCGCTTCTGGACGCCCGCGAGGAGCTCGTCCTCGAGGTCGTCAGCGAGCTGGAGACGGAGCGGATCGTGGTCGTCGGCGAGCTGGTCGCCTATGTCGCCCGTGTCGGTCCACGAGGACTCGGAACTAGACGACGACCGGGACTGACGGGCGTCTTGACCCGGGTCAGCTAGGGGGGAAGCCGACTGGGACGAGTCGTGATTGCTGGCGGGGCGCGTAGGAAGAGTCCGGAGGGGGATGTTGGAGGGAAGACGGGACTGGTTTGATGAAGAAATGTTGGGCGATATTGGGGCTGAGAAGCAGCAGCGCCCACCTGCTTTCAATGGAATGGAGAATGGGAAGCGGACGGGGGGGGAGGACCGGGGTGAGGGGAGACGAGCCAGGCGGCGAGCGTGCAGAGAGCCAAGGAGGAAAGTAACGAGGGTCGATTGGCGGGTCAAGAGGTACCAAAATGGGGTCGGGTGACAGCGTCCCAGTCGGTCAAGTCATCAACAATGAAAGCCAGCCTAGCGGCGGCGGTGGGAGCTGTAGCGGGCAGCCGGCTGGATGGGCAACAGGCCAGGCGAGTGACTTGGCACGCGCAGGCAATGGGCCTCGGGCGACTGGTACCGGGGGCCCGAAGATCAATGCAGAAACGAGTTGCAGGCTGGGCGGCACAGTGGGCGGCGAGACGGCGGATAGGGCCGAGACGGGAGAGACAGGAGAAAAGGGCGGCGGTCGGTTGTCGACTGGTGGGCGCCGCGGGGGGGGAAGGACAGACCGGCGTCAGCTGGATATGCGTATGTACCGTCACGCGTGAGAATGACGAGGGCGGCGACGACGAGGACGGCGGACGAGGCGAGGCGAGTGCGTCGACGAGACTCGAAGGCGCGCGGATAGCAGGTGTCGATAGCGGGAATAGCGAGACGACGGCGCGCCTTGAGTGCGGGTCTTGGGAGTCGTTGGCTATGCCGTGCACAGCATCAATGTGCTCTCCAAGTATGCGGTCGTCTCAAGTGCCAGGCGGTACCTTTGTCGGCGATGCTGTACTTGGTAGCAGTGGTAACAATGCTAGCGCTATGGTCGCAGGTGCTAGCACAATTGGCGCCCGCGGGCAAAGGGTCTCGGACTGATCGAGGGAGCGGTTGAAGCAGAGTTTTATCGGACAACGAGGGGATGAGGTTGGATAGTCGGACGAGTTGGATGATGGAGAAGGAGCATCGGGCCGCCCACTGCCGAATTTGAAGGCAGGCAGGCGTCACTGGCAACAAGAGATGCTTACGTCTAACGTTAGAATTCTCAGCCCCAGGCCCCCAGGCCCCCAAGGCCGATCCCAAAGCAGCAAAGCAGCCGCGCGATTCCCTGTTGGTCCCGACTCATCTCCTGCGCAGCCGTCGAAACCTACGGGCGAAAATCACCAGTGTTCGATGACGGCATGAATAGGGGGAGGGGGAGGGCAAATCATGGCCTTTGCACTGCTTGCTCAGGGGTACCCAAAGAGCGCCCTACTGTACGTGCGGGCTGCGTACTGTAACGCTGGCACCCATCTTGAAGAAAAGGGGCTCGGGTAGGGTTACCGGGGGAAATGCAGTGCTGGATTGTATGCGTCCGTCTCGAGTCCGCTTGTGACGAGTTGCTGCTTGCTGACTCGAGAACCGTATCCAGAACACGACGCGGGTCAATACCCGCACAAATGGCGGCATGAATTGCGCTCGCGACGTCGTGAAGCAAGCTGACACATTGGATGCCTTGGTGCATGGATCAGCGGCTCGGGATACTCGTCACTCGAGTATCCCGTCCCAGCTCTCTACCACAACCTCTCTTAGGGAAGTGCGCGCATCGATACCTCGGATCAAAGTACCCTTGCCGCACCCGCACTTCGTACTTGGTGTCATCCAGTAGCACGACTCGACGGCAAGAGCTGGCCTCGTCCGTTCTTTACCTTTCAATAGGCCTAGCTCCTGTGCGTGTGCCTCCTAACTGTGTAACTTTCTTTGGTAAGGTGCTCCGTAAGTTACTTCGTACAGGATGCGCCCAAAACTCCGCCTTGCAACCACCAGCTGCCAAGCCTATCGACCTTACAGCATGGCTCCAACGCCAGCCAAGCCTCTCCTGCAGGCCATCCCCCCTATCGCCCGTCTTCTTGGTGCACTCAAGGCCTAGCCGCGTCCTAGCCCCCGGTCCTCGGACTCTCTCACGTGTCGATGGCCGCCCAGTCGTCGTCGAGACCCTGCCTTGGCCCATTCTTGACGGCTAACCTCGACGTCCGCGTGAGGCGCGAGAGACGTCCTGCAGACTCTTCTGACGACATTTTGACGCTCTGGAAGAGACAGTCACTTAATCCGATCAGCAGACGCCTCGTGGGAAGATTTGCGTGCGTTCTGGCTTCGCGACATCTCCAGGCACGATATAATTAGTGGCCATGACGGAGAATTCTTGTCGTTATTTGGCCTGGACACGAGCAATATCGACTGGTGGCACGCTCAAACTGTATGTATGCGAGCTAATTCACAAATGATGCAGCAGGTGGCCAAGCCAAGCCATGTCAGGCTGCGTATGCGGGAATCAAACATTCAGCCAGCCGCAGCGAATGGGAGAACTCCCGGCAATGCCCGGCTCCTCTAGGGACTGGTTCGCCAAGCTTGAGCAGCTAGGCCTAGCCTTTGCCACATGCCGTTCATTGTCGACCCCAAAAATCATGCCGCTTCAACTTGAACAAGCAGAACAGGGTCGCAGGGGGATCTAGATTTTTGGCATGCGCATGGTCATCTGACCCGCCCCCCGAATGGATCAGACCAATGTCTTTGCTCTTGCAGGCTCTGCATCAGGTCACAGGAGCAATGAGCCGGTCCAGGATAACATCAGCGGCACACTGTGCAACTGTAGAGCTTCGCGGCCGCCCCGTGCGCTGCGTCAGCAACGGGCACCGTGTCCTCGGCAGCGTTTTTCGCTCTAGGCCTCACTCGCCCGGGCGATTCAAGACGGCTAGAATCGGAATAAGCTGGTCAGTGGGCACCCAGCGATGAAGGCCCAGGGCTGACGCCGATGCCGGCATCGGTGTCGGCGCCGGGACAGCCCGAAATTGCGGGTCCATGAAGCCTCATCCGCCGGTCGATCGAGTGGGAGACGCGACTCCGGCCTGTCAAATGCCACGGCAACTTTACCCGATGGCATCGTCTGATAATGCCAACCTTATTGGCGAATGGGTTCGTCGCCACGGAATTGGGGTTTCATCAATGGATTGCCTCGGGATAGCTGTGCTTGCGAGATGGTGGTAGTTGACACCCGTTACAACCACTGGGATCGCTACCCTGCAGTCGCATCAAGTGCCGGCGTTTCTGCAACACTACGCCGACTCTCACAAAGCTTGGGATACAAATTTGATTCGATGCGCTCGTGGCTACCCGCAGCATCGCTCCTCGAGGACATGTCTCGCGGCGTGTCTCACCGGTCCATTTCGACGTGCTATTGTTGCTGTTTCAGCGCGTCTTAGTCCACATTTCCTCGCCCATGGCGAATCTCTGCCGGCGTCTTCATGGCCTCCCCGACGTCATTATCGGCGATGCTTCCATGGCCCAACAAGAGTGCTCCTAGTCCCTCGCCCCTTTAGCCAGCAGCACGTCAGCATCATCCAACTGCAAGCTTCCTGCGAATCAATTCGTGCCGGATGCGCGAGATCGAAGGCTAGCTCTAGCGGCCTTGACTCGCCGCAATCCCCACGAACCGATCGTGGTCCCGCGTAGACTGGCCGCCTACCCGGTACTTTGGTCGGAAAGAGCGCCTTCTATAAGCCGTCATTGTAACCGAGAGCATAGTCCTGACCGTATGGAAGGTGTCGAGCTTGCTAAGTTCTCGCACTCATCGGAGAACCAACCCCGCGCCAAACCAGTGCTCTAGTGCTCGGGGAGTCGTGTCGAGACCAACACTGAACGATGGATAGACTACATTGTGCGCTCCTCGACTCAGCGCAAGTTTCGTCTTGGAGTCACGTCCAAGGATTTAAATCGGGCCATCGAACCCGTCGCTATATAGTATCACCATCGACCAAAACGTCGGTGATTCAATTCCTGCAAGTCAACTCGGCGGATTTCAGGTCTCGTGTATAACCTACAACATCATCACCGCGCAGTCCATCGTGTAGATCTCGTAGCCATATGCAGTAGATGGGATACTTGATCACTGAAAGGGTGTCCAAAAACGCATTGGCGAAGTGCCGTGGCCTTCGACGTCAAGTGTCCGTCTTTCATTGAGCCTACTCTTCTCTCAGTCCCGGGCCCGGTCTTGGTAGTGTCATGGTACTGATTTCAGAAGCAACGTATTCTTCATCTGAACCGGAGCGCTTATGTTTGGATAGTGCTGGAGCCATGTTGGTTCCTCTACTGCCTGGCACTGTCCGGGCTGCCAAGAGTCGTGCACGGTTTGTAGCGTCCCGTAAAACGATGTCGCCGTCTTCTTTCAAAGCGCAAGATCTAGGTTGTTCATGGTCCATGCATACTGTATGTCCAGGCATACGACGGTTGTCGGACGTTAGCAAGAGTCCCCACATCATGTTAGGCCGTGCGTGAGCGTGATTTGAGGCCCAGAGGGCTTTGCAAGGCACTCATTCTCGTTCCCTGGCTTTCGCGATAAACATCAATGTCCTTGGAACCCCTTTACTCACCGATCTATGGTTTCGTAATTGCTAGTCCTCATTGTCCCGTCGTGTTCAACTCGAACTGGGGCGGCACTACGTGGCCGACGGGGTCTGTGAGCATGACGAGACGGCCAAGGCGGCATGTGCCAGTGTAGACGAGTGATATTTCCACGTTGAAAGGAATATTTTGGCTCTTCGGAACCGGCAGAGACGTCATGAGGGCGTGCACTGGACCAATGCGGACCTTACAGACCGTAAAAGCCAGGTTGGACGTCGTAAAGCTTGACGTCGCGATGCAGTGCAACGATTTCCCACCATCGAGACTCAATAGGGTTGGTGGTCGGAGGTCCAACATTAGAGATTGCTCGTGCAGTCTATCGTACAAGTCCCAAACGAGAGGCCAGGAAGTCAGCGGCTATGGAGTAACGTCAGAGCTGCAGGGGTGCATGTACGAAGTAGGAAGCAATGATATCAACAAGACGATGGCAAGTCGAAGAGCCAGTGCAAGACTCACGGACGATCGACTTGTCGTAGGCGATCCTCATTGGCATGAGATCCGTATCATCGTTGATTGCTTACTTATTGCGCCTTGGCTTTCACTGAAATGATAGAGTCTCCAAGATATCGACGTCTCAGTCCACTCGCTGAGCCCTTCCCGACAGGCTGAACAGTCGCCGACCTCGGCCGAGTAGCTGCACAACCTCTTTGAACGACCGATCCTGGACACTGATCGATCACGTAACGTCAAATTTGACATGCAGTGCGACTTGCTCGCTGCTGATCCTGCATAAGGGGGCTCTGGTGTCTGGGTTCGATATCTTGTTCCATTGCATTGAACCCGAACGTGAGCAGCGCCTGCCGGCCAGTCCCAAGATGAGCCAACTGCACACCGAAAGGAGGGTTGACTTACCAAGCGAAACCTCTCGTGATGCAGAAAAATAACCACGGCCGGTCGACACCTACTTCGTACAGTACGCTGAATAGTGTGTGTGGCTTCGGGACGGCGGCGGGAACGCCATTCCCGCCGTCGTGAAACGAGGGACATGGCCGGGATTGACGACGTGGCGTCGGCGCGTATCTTGCAATGGCTTGAACGGTCCCCTTGTGAAAACGGACATACTGACCCATGCACGGAGTAATGCAAGGGTGCAGTTCTTCAAGATACGTTACTCCTCTCCCGTCCGAGTTCAGCGCAATGGCGCTGGGCAATCTGCAGTGATTAGATCAAGGAAACAGGCATCTGATGTCTGAAGCATACCACAGATGCTCAGGGTCAAACACCTCTGTTTCTTGGACCAATGGCAAATGATCACGGGAAACAGACGATTTTCTTGGTTCGTCGTCAATGATTCAGGATGCTAGTCCGGGCTGTATTGAAGGACCGGTCATTGGAGGTCGCGTTTAGGGGAGGAGGCAAGGGCGCATGTAGTCGGCGTTTGGGACGACTCGCGCGCGCGTCAAGCGGCGTTGACTATGGCCCCAATGCAGGAACAGCCTGTGAACATAGCCAGCCACTAGCAAATAAATGTAGCATCACGATTCTGACGATAACTCCTGCTCCTTCTTTATGCGCTTCGCGGCCGACACCCCTGCCGTCGCTGGTCGGACGCGGCTGAAGATGTGGGCGGCTCGGCACTGGGGCGTACTGGACTGGTTGTCCGCGGGAGACGCAGGCCAGCCTTGTCAACGCCCTGGCGAGATAAACGAGGGTCGACTCTTCCTTGGTTGCTTGGTCGTCGAACTTGAGACACTGGCCGGCGGGTTATGCAATGCCAGAAATTCAATGCTTCCATGGGCAGGGAGAAACTCGCGAGACCGGAGAACGTCCATGGACTTGGGCTGGGAAGCGCCGGCATCGAGTAACAGCGGCTTATTATGCAGGGAGAAGAATTGGACTCGGACTTGGTGATCAACATTGCTTTGCTCAAACACACAGACCCGACGACGTACAAAACAGTCATTAGATCAAATGCGCACATCCAAACAAAGGCGCGACAGGCAATCCAGAAGAGCCAGCATAATGACGGTGAGGTCATGCATGACAATGAAGCAGGGATGAATGCCGACCGTGTCACGGGCTGGCCGCAAAGCGCAATGACCTGAAGAGCGTGAGAAGCCTTGCCAGGAGCCTCGAGTTGGCTGTCTGACGCGGTTGTTAATTTCGGCAAGAAGCACGAATCCGACAAGGAGTTCGGCTTTCTTGCAAGCGAGTGGAAAAAACGAGACGTGCCATTCGCCAAGAAGCCTGTGAATCAGGACCTGATTGAATGAAATTCAACAACGACGCCTAGCTGGTGAGTCCAGATGGCTGGGCGCGCTCGTGATAGGTCGGGCTTCCTTTCAGAGTTTCCTGATTGGGCAAGTAAGACGGAGGCTGGCCTATTGAAATCATGAATTCAAAGTCGTCACCTGCACAGACGAATCGTCCTCCCACGTCGCTGGTGAAACTGCATTCCAACACCTCGGCTACCGCGACGTGGCCGCCCTGTGGGAATCTAGCCAGTCGAGCGACGCAATGTTGGAAAAGAGGAATGCAAATGCGTCAGACCCTCGCCCGATCACCGTCCCTCCATCCACATGATCATGGCATAGGCGACACGATGCGCCGTGTTCATGCTCGATGCAACAGCAGACGGGCTGTCGCGTAAAGCATGCTTTTGCGCCTGCAGCCATCTGCAAATGCTATGATGCCAGCCCGAGGTTAAGCAGTTGAAAGGCACCAACACGTCGGCTTACATCGTAGCTGAAGTGGGTGGTCCAAAGCGATCGACTGGTAAGGCGAGCACCGTCAGCTTGGCCAGCAGACATTCTCCGTTGTGTCTGGCTTCCCTGTTGCCGCCGCCCTGATCCCGCGTCGATGAAGATGAGCTTATTTCTTAGGGGCCGAGGCATGAGTGGCGGACCATTGCCCCTCTAATTCCTTGGGTAGACGAAAGGGTTGCATTGCCAGGGAGCGAGTACTGTACTGCAGATTCTTGGGGGCTCTGGCGAGGAGTGACGGCACTGTTCGAGCAAGCGCTTGCACACACCCCCGAACAAAGGGAACCGTATTCGAGTTTTGCTTGGCCATCGGCCGTCTGAGCGGTGGCTCGATTCGTCATGCTGGCCACTGCCGAAGCCTGGAGACGAGGGCCTGAACTGAGGAGTAGTTAGTGAATTGCATGGAACAGCATCAAATCCCTATCCCGCAGAGCCAACCCACGGACAGCAGCGACCATGCCTGTCTCATCGTACCTCGACGACGTCGGCCAATGGCGTTGCCCATGGCAGCTAGCTACAGCCCACCGCTGCGCATTGCCTACGGGCATGACCAGGGGAGCGCCCCCGCCCCGAACTCATGCTGGCCCGGCGAGTCGATGGGCGGTAATTAATGAAAGGAAGCTCGTGCAAGAAGAGGGTGCAGTGACCCCATGCAGTTGGTTACCGCGGCCTGGGGTTGTCGCCCGCCCGTTCAGCTCTCGCATCCATCTTCGTTTCTGAAGTTTTTGTGATGGTGATCCTGGCCAAGTCGGAGCAGGCAGGCACGAAGCACCGCAGGCAGGCTCCTAGCCCCTTACTTGCTCAAGACTGTCAGGGTACACCGACAGCGGCAGCGGCCGCAGCTGGCTTTCGATGAAAGAGCTGAGCAGGTGCCTTCCAGGTTGTTGTCAATTTGTCTAGCACAGAGGTTGGGAAGAGCATTCAAGTCAAGATACCAGACAAGGATGCGCTTCCGCAGTCTGGGGACCGATAGCTGAGGTTCTTTCCAGCCCGTGCGTGGCTCCGGCAGTACACACACCTCTAGTAGCGTCGCATCCTCCTGGGCATTACGTCTGGTACCCCAGCCTCCCCCTCTCTTCACCCCCGCCGGCCTCCACCCCAAATTAAAGAGAGAGAAAAAAAGGCTTTGTCCTGCAGGTCAGGCACAGGTGATGGGCGCTACTTCCCCAACAGCCACGGCGCAATCTCCATTCTCACCACCTATGGGTTATTGGTACCTGCCGTGCCTGGCCTTCCCGCCCCTTCCCTTCCCTTTCACCCACTTAGACCTGCAAAAGCGCGGCAAAGCATCGACGCCCGCAGCCCAATATTCCGTCGTCCCCAATCCTCGGGCACTCCCAAGTCGCACTCGCAATCTCACTCTCAGATCCCTCGCTGCGAACTCAAACTCTCCTCACGACGACGTCGATCTTGCTCGAACCCGTCACCTCGCACGCACGCCCAGCCACGCCCGCGGGCGCCCCTACCGTCCAAGCCTCCGCCATCGCCAATCTCGCTTGTACACGAGCTCGGCGCAACGCTCCTTCCCCCCGGCAACTCGAACGTTGACCGATTGTATTCTCGCCAACAACAGCGCTCTCGATTCGCTCAACCGCCATATACTGTACAGTCGAGTAGTCCTTCAATACGGCCGCGTTCGCATCCTTCGCCATCGCCTTCGACACCGCCATAGGGCCCAGACGTCTGCGCCTGCACTCCCGAGTGTGATTGCATAGCGACCGTCGCCTGGGCAGCCGCAACGGCTCCAGCAGCCACCATGGGGTCGACAGATTTTGGCAAATTCAATGTACGCCTTTCTAGTCAGGCAATACACACGCATATTCGGGTCGCGATGCTAACATGCACCAATTTTTCAGGAATTTTGCAAAGATTCAACCTTGCCTATCTGCAATGTATGCACATGCGAATTTCCTCGACGCGCTACCCGTTATGTTTCTAGGTGGATTGGTTCCGTTGCGAAGCTTGAGCTGACTCGATCTTGTAGCTTCTTTCACCAGAACACAATCAAGACGGGCCGTGGGATGGATGTCGATTAACGGGGATTCCCCTGAGTGATGGGCAGCACCTTGGGAATCTGGGATCCGTCCTCCTGTGTGGCCTGGCCATTGCAGTCACCACCGTGCTGCTGTTGAGATCAGAAAAGAAGCGGGCAGCGGTCGGCAGACGGTACGACGATCCCCACTTCCCTCAGCCTGAGATGGAACCCATTTTGGCTGACCGTCTACAACAGGGAGATGCAATTATTCCTGATAGGGTACATCATCATCAGCGTCTGCGAGATATTCTCAGTCGGCGTTTTCCCTCTCAACAAGGCCGTACGAATCGTAAGTTCGCCCCCTCGTGGCTTCTGTCACGCGTGTCGATTCGCGGTTGCTTACCACGGGTCTCATCTACACAGGCTTTCAGCAGCATACACATTGGCATGATCATTGCGACGACCTGGATCTTGATGCTAAATGCGGTCGTTGGTTATCAACTCCTCGATGACGGTACTCCACTGTCCATTGGTCTGATGCTCGCCTCGGCCGGAGCTCTCCTCGTCGGCACCGGATACATAGCCCTCGACACGGGCTTCAGTTGGACTGGCTTCTGGGACAGCACCTATGAGCTACCAAACCGGCACCTTTCTCTCTACGTTCTCTATCAGCTGGCGCCACTCGTGTTTCTCGTTGCTTTCTTCGTGCTCGAGTCCATACTGGTGCTTCGCGTGCTCGGGGAGGTTCGACCAATGATCTATCTCGTCGCCGCCGCCGTCGTCTTTGCTTTGGGACAGATTTTCAACTACGCCATCAGCAGGTACATCTGTGAGGGTACCAGCGGCAAGATTGACGGAGCCTTGTTCCAGACCCTCTTCACTCTGGTATCTGTCGTGCTTGTTTGGGTTTTCTGGTCAAGCATCACCGAAGACGACTGGCCCATGCAGACGACGGGCAGCTATCCATGAGTGACTCATGGAGTCTCATACTTGTCGAATTCGCGGCGTTTCTGGGTCGGGCGAACATATGCATTCTCATTCTCATCATTTGCTTTCTCAGTCGATCGCTCGCAGCCGACGACTTTTTCACTTACGCTTTTTAAATGGTCCGACGACATGCATGTACGTTGACGGGGACATGGGACATATGATCTTTCAAAGACGCAATGACGGCATGTCGACTTGTCACAGGGCGGCCGTCTCTGCGCCTCTGGCGACGGCGTGGTTGGGTATTGGCGCAGGCGCGTTTGCATATAGCGACGGGTACCCTGACCCTTCGCCTCTTTGAAGGAGAGGTTACGGATGAACGAAGCGCTGTTTTGAGGAATGGCTGAAGGGGGGGAAAAGCTGTTTGATTCTGCTTCTTCCTGCCATGGCAGATGGTCCTTGTTTTCACGAGCTGTTGTAGGATTTAGATACGGCTTCGTAGTATACCCGATATATAGTGAATAATGCGGACGGAGATCTCGACGTCGAGATTTGATGCGCAAACTGCGACGATTGCTTGTCGTGGTTGTGATTTCGCAGCACTTTGTCGATACGAGGCAATCAGGGGTCGCGACGGTTGGACGGGAGCTCTAAGCTGTGTGTGGCGGTGCGACTAGGGTGCTGCATTTTCATTGGCTCGAGCTCAAGAGGGCCGCGAGTGGCTGTGGAGAAGCCACAAGGCTACGCTCTAGCGACGCAGCCTCGCAACAACCACGCTTCTCTCTACCCATCCGAATCGCATCGCTTCCGTCTCGACAGATATACGAGCCAAAGGCTTCAGATCACTTGGATCTCTCAAGTGATCGCCCCACCGCATTGCCGAATTGACTCAGTCTTAGCCCGTCCTCGACCGCCGCCTTCGCCGCAGCCGTCACCATGGCCGACTCGGATGGCGAGTTCGTCGCCGACGGCATGTCCGACGATGACATGATAGATCATATGGTTAGCGACGACAAGGGCGGCGCGGCGCGAGAAAAGTCATCACGAGGACGGCGAAAAGGCGATCGTAATGCTGCGCAAGCGTGGGAGCAATCCAAGCGCACCTGGGAGACGAATCTACCGGAAGAAGATCAAGACGGTGTCCTGAACCTCACAGCGCTCGAAGCCGAGAAGCGCCGCCGGTTACTACGAGATACAACGCCGCTACAGCGAGGCATCATCCGTCACATGGTGTTGGTGCTCGACATGTCGTTTGCCATGGCCGACAAGGATATGCTGCCTACGCGATATCGGTTGACGCTGAGCTACGCGGCCGCCTTTGTCAACGAGTTCTTTGAACAAAATCCAATCTCGCAGCTAGGCATCTTTGGCATGAGAGACGGAGTCGCCGTCAGGATAAGCGACTTGGGCGGCAATCCGGCAGAGCATCTGGAGAAGTTGCGGGCACTGACGGACCAAGATCCACAGGGGAATCCGAGCCTTCAGAATGCGCTCGAGATGTGTCGTGGCGCACTCTTGTAAGAGCCACCAATCATTGGATTCGAAAATTGAACACCGAGGCAACAAGAGCACAGGCTGACTCTTAGGGGGCTAAAATGCACAGCCATGCGCCGTCTCATGGGACACGAGAAGTGCTCATCATCTACGGGGCGCTGCTGTCGAGCGATCCGGGCGATATCCACGAGACGATCGCGCAGCTGATTGCGGATCGGATTCGCGTGTCGATTGTCGGGCTCTCGGCGCAGGTAGCCATTTGCGCGGACCTGTGCTCGCGGACAAACGCGGGCGACGACTCGCAGTACAATGTGGCCATGGACGAGGTACATTTCCGGGACCTCTTCCTGGCGGCGACGACGCCACCCGTAACGCGGACCCAGGAGCAGAGCACGGCCAGTCTGCTCATGATGGGATTTCCCTCGCGGACCCTCGCGCCCGGCGGCGCCACCAGCTACTGCGCCTGTCATAGCAAGCCCTGCCGTGAGGGCTATGCGTGCTCACGATGTGCCGCGCGCGTCTGTCGACTTCCTGCCGAGTGTCCAGCCTGCGGGTTGACCCTGATCCTCTCGACCCACCTTGCTCGTTCCTACCACCATCTCTTTCCCCTGCGCAACTGGGTTGAGGTCTCTTGGGCCGATGCCGTCCGGTCCGCCGCCTGCTTCTCCTGTCAGAGTCTTTTCCCCGAACCTCCCACGACTAAATCCGCGCCTACGGCTGCTGCGGCTCCAGTCGCATCGGCACCGACGCCGGCAGCCGCGGAGAAGGGCACCGATAAGAAGAAGCCCAAGACAGGCGGCGGCAAGGGCGTGAGTGAGAGCAGCCGCTACGCGTGCGAGGCGTGCGGTAATCACTTCTGCATCGACTGCGACGTCTTTGCCCACGAAGTAGTCCACAACTGCCCAGGATGCCAGAGCGCCGCGCTGAACCAAGCGCCGGAAACAACGGACCCGGTTCGACCCGCTGAGCTCAACGGTAACGGCCACACCAACGGCGCCATGGAGCTGGATCCATGACGCGCCTCGAACAAAAAGGGCCTTGCATGTATCTCACTAGAAGAAAAAGAAAAGGGGACGGCGTTTTGGTTCGTTTTGTTTTTACAATTTCCTTCGGCAAGGCATGTTTGAGCGATTTCAGCGCAGAGCTTCTTCAGCTTCAAGGTATACCAAGATGGGCTCAACATAACGCATCGTCACGACGGGTAGAGGAGGAGCAGACGGGACAGGAAAGGGGCTCAAGGCCTGTTGTTTTTGGCCAGGCAAAGGCCGGAAGTCGTGGATGCACTTTGCACATGATGAATGAAACCTGCAGCTCATGTTAAACACGGAACGGGCGGCGCCCGAGTAACTCGTCGATTTCATAGGCGCCTTTTCTTAAGTCCGTCTCGCACTTGAGCGGCTTCCCGCCCGCCCGATAGTGCTGAAGTCAGCTTCGAAATACCAGACAGGAGCTGGCACCTAGACGTGCCGCTAATGACTCGATGCGGTGCGCAGATCCAGCGCGGCCCAAGGGGTGCTGAGGACGAGGCCAGGTTGCCCGTGGGCGTGGCACCAATGGCCGGCGTCAGGGCGGGATTTTTAAGCATCCATGTTTACATGCACGAATCCCTCGAGACTAGGAATGCAAGGGGAGGCGAGCGGGATCCGCAAGATCTGGTAAGGGGAAGAAATGGAATTGCCTTGAAAAGTATAGCTATGGAAATATTCTCGAGTTTGCATTCATGGGGCTCGTTTTGCGCTCACCGGAGAGGGCTGAAAGATGCTGGGGGGAGAAGAACCGGTAAACGTCCAAAGGAAAGAAGAAACACAACGCCGGGATATGAAAAAAGGAAAGCAGAGTTGAGAGGGAAGAAAAAGCAAAAATGACGGAATCGAAATTGGCATTTCGAATATGCACAAGCCACATCTCTCTCGTCTGTACCCGCCCCATCCATGCACGTCGCAGTCGACGCATTTCCCATTACAGTAAGTTGGACACCTTAGTCCGTGGCCTACCAGATATACCGGGCCGCCTTCGTGGACCTGATTCCGCGCGCGCGCGCAATCTTGCATAATTCTGTTCCGCACCGTAATCGTACAGTAACCGCGGCGAAGAAAGGGGGTTCAAGGGCATCGACAGAGATCCCCAATGCCCGCGGAGGCCTTTCTTTTCTCTTATGTAGTCTCCATCGCGTCATTTACAGGTTTCCGCGCTCAGCCTGCTCCCGCTCGATGGCCTCGAAGAGGCTCTTGAAGTTGCCGGCGCCGAAGCCGTCAAACTCGTTGCGCTGGATAATCTCAATGAAAACCGTGGGCCGGTCCATGAGGGGTTTGGTGAAGAGCTGGAGCAGATAGCCGCCCTCGTCGTAGTCAATGAGGATGTTGAGGCGCTGGATGGTGTCGAGGTCCTCCTTGAGCTCCCAGTTGCGCTTCTCAGTCTTGAGGCGCATGCGCATCGTCTCGTAGTACGTCTCGGGGACGTTGATGAACTCGACGCCCCGTGCCCTCAGGCACGACACCGCGTCGATGATGTCGTGCGTCAACAGCGCAATGTGCTGGACGCCCGGGCCAGAGTTGAAGATGACGTACTCCTCAATCTGAGACTTTTTCTTGCCGGCAGCAGGCTCGTTGATGGGCATCTTGACCAAGTTGTTGGGCGACGCCATGACGATAGAGCTCAGGGCGGAGAACTCGGTGCAAATCTGCGAGTCATCGACGGACCAGAAACGGTGGAAAGAAAGGCACTCCTCGTAGAATGCGCATGCAGACACCATCTCGTTCCAGTCCTGGTTGCCGACACAGTGGTCGATGCGTGCCAGGTTGATGTCGGGCAGTGTCACTGACCCCGTTGACTTCTTGGCCACGCGGAAGCCTGGCAGGAAGGGCCCCGAATACGAGCTGCGGTTGATGAGAGTGTGAGTGGTGTCACCGTAGGTGTTGATGACAGCCGTGACGACACTGCCATGTTCGGCATCCCGGAGAACCTGAGGACCCTGCACTGCTACTGCACCGCCCTTGACAGCTCGGTGATATACGCCCTCGACATTGTCAACGTTGAAGGCCACGTCCTTGACAGCGTCACCGTGCCGCTCGAGGTGGGCATGCATATCTCGGAGCAGCTGGAGGTCCGAATCTGAGATGGGTTCATCGGCGGGCAGGTGCTCGGCCGATCGCAGGGGAGAAGTAAAGACAAAGCAGACATCGTTGTTGGTCACGACGTACGAGGCAAAATACCGACACCCCGTCTCGAGGCCCCGGTAGGCGACGGCCTTGAAGCCAAAGAGGCTCGTGTAATATGATGCGGCTTGCTTGGCGTTGCCAACCCACCACGTTACGTGGTCGTAGCCCGTGAAGTTGCCATCGGACTGGAAGCCAAGACTGGCGTCGGCGTGCCGGACTGGTGAATCGACGGCAAGCTGCTTAGGGGACACTGCTGAGGGCGCCATGGCGAACGAGAGAGGACTGTGGGGCGTAGTGAAGATGGGTTGAAGTTAATCGAATCAAGCGTGGATTGCTCGTCCGTTACGGACCTGGCTTTGGTTCACCGGTGTCTATGCCAGAGAAAGTCGTCTCGGTTTGGCATGGAAGATGAAGGGCCAAGATCTTTAAGGAGTAGGTAGATGAGCTGGTCGTGGACGGCAGGGAAACACTAATGAACGGGAAAGGGGGTTCAGGGGTGGCCTTGGGAGATTCTGATCTTATAAGCAAAGGGAAGTCTGAGTCTGAACCTCACACACACACCCCCAGCGGCTTAACTATCCGCGACATCAGCAAGCAGGCAAAGTGTGGTGCCTCGGAAAGCT
Organism: Hirsutella minnesotensis 3608; assembly: GCA_000956045.1. Lineage (NCBI taxonomy): Eukaryota > Fungi > Ascomycota > Sordariomycetes > Hypocreales > Ophiocordycipitaceae > Hirsutella > Hirsutella minnesotensis. Next base: position 394,751 of record KQ030498.1, read on the forward strand.
GCCGCACCATGGCATCCAGCGGCCCGAGAGCCCACCGGATCGGCCACCGCAATCCTGTGGCGGGCTCGACAAAGTTAACGGCACTCTCCCGGGGTCCCGCTTGTGCGGCACTGCGGAAGTAGGAGACTGCCATCATTTTGACATGGAGCCCGGCCCGCGCGAAGCCCCAGGCAAAAAGCAAGGCCGAGCAGCAAGGAAGCAGACTAGGCTGCCGTGCCGAGATGAGAGCGGAACATGTCATCAGTAGTGCTGCTCAAATTTCGCCCTCTGACGGCAACACGTCGTCCTGAGGCATGGCCATATTGGTCATGTTTCGACTCATCGGACAGCGTGGCTGCGTCGAGGCCCGCTGTTGTCGCATGTTTCCAAAGGGACCAAAGGGCACGGGTATGCTGAGACTGAGGTGGCGACGGCGGAAATAGACCGTTCGCGGGCGGCGCCAACCGAAGTAAGCCGAGAATGGCCGGCTCTCTCGCTCATCTCCACGGGGGCCTCTGAGTACAGTATGAGGCCATGGCGCCGCAGCCACCCCAAAAGGCGAAACGCCACGCAAAGTCAAACCGGCCGCTCCAGGTGCTCGGCTCCCTTTCACACGTCACCTGCGTCGTTCCGTTGCGGAGACGGTGTCGCGCGCCACGATTCCGTCCGTTGAAGATCCACTCGTCTTTGCCGTGCCGTGTGGGATATCAACGCCGTCACATCTCCCGCCTCGTTCTTGACTTTTCCATCCGGTCGCATGCGATTCTGTCGTCGATTTCGACGGGGCTGCAGCACGCGCATTCGACATCAGTAACTGCGTCGCATCGCGCCAGGACACCGGTCGTATCCTCCGCATTCGCGAGCTGCCGAGCCGCGTGGAATATCAAGCGTCATCTCTCTCTTTTATTGCCGCTGTGCCGCCCGCACTTCTATCACCTCGGCATCGGTGGCGGAGAAGGCGCAGTCGGAGCCAACAACAGCCGTGTCTCATCGCACCATAACCGACCAGCTCCAGATCATCTCCGCGCCCGCCTCCCCCTTATCTCGATCTTCTTGACGACCCGCGGGCCTCGAGGCCAATTCGCACAACATGGCCTACGTCGACCTCAGCACGCGCGATGCTAATGTGCTCGAGAAGATAAAGGATCCGGAGTCAAACCCAGCCGCTGGTGTCGTCATCGATTCTTCCCTGCCGCGCGACCCACATCTTACCGACTCGACTGTGTACGACGGCGTCGTCCAGAGGGAGCGCGCCATCATCCAGACTATTCAGGCCATCGAGGCGCAGCTTGATCAGTCGCATGCCGAAGACGCGCAGGAGACGGCCATTGCTGGCTTCAAGCGATGCATTACCGAGCTTGACGGGCTCATTTCTGAAGAGCCTCAGTACGCCAGTGCCAGAAATAATCGAGCTCAGATTTATAGACGGCTTTACGGAGACACTATGTTGCTGAGCTTCACCACCGCTATGCCGATGCCTCTGATTGAGCAGCCTGAGCAGTCCGAGAAGAGGAGGGCCGCCGTGGCGACGCTGACCGACCTGGAGCGCTCGATATCTCTGCTGTCCCCTGCCACCATCAGAACGCCTGTATCCCCACAGGCCGCACGAACGCTGTCCATGGTGCACACGCAGCGGGCGGCGATTTACCTCAAGACATCCAAGCTATTGTCGGATAGGGAGCTGGACGTCGAGTCAAGCCGACCCGAAGCACAATGGTCCAAGCTCGACTTTGAAGAAGCCGCCTCGCGCGATCTGGCTTATGGCGGCCGGTATGGCAATCAAATCGCCAAGGGACTCGCCGTGAGCGTCAACCCCACGGCGAAGCTGTGCGGGCAGATTGTTCGAGAAGCTATGAAGAAGGAATACGGGCCCTCATTCGAACCGTGATTGTGTGATAGGACCACTCTGCAGAGGCTAGATTTGTTACGATGAACATGATGTATGACGCTGTAATCGCTTGCGATACAGGGACTGTGAATCAACAAGATTTGACAGCAAAAAGATTGGCATCAGAGCTGGCGTTTGTCTCATTTGTGGCTTCAATCAAGCCGCTTTTCCTGAAAATCCAATACGTCTAAAGTTGCAACTAGCGTCAGCAACTGCGAACACGTTGGCAGCGTTCAGGCTGTGGTTCATTGTCGTACCGTAATCCAGCCTCAATTGTCATGCTGGTTGTCCTTCCCTTGCTCTTCTCTTCGCGATTGATGCGCGTGGCGGCAGCAGAGACGCCGATAAAGAGCGCAAAGATGGGATCTGCGACCCGCGAGATGATGTACGTCGGCGCAGGCATCTTGAGAAAGCACAGTCGACTCGTGCAGCGTGATCCGATTGCTCTTTGGAAGAATCGCGGTATACGACTTCTCGCGCAAGTCACCCAATAAAAGGGCCGGTGAGTCGATGGGGCTCCAGCGCAGCCATTCGCCGTCGTGCACGGGCCACTTTTCCTCGGTTTAGCACGACTTTAAGCCAGTCATGTGACTCGGCACCTGCCCCTCGCTTGCCCCAAATTGCCAACCCACAAACCCCAAATTTTGCACCAAATTCCCGATCACGAGTGCTTCCCGGACGACGTCGAATTCCTCCCTACTAACACACATCCGACCACACAGCAGGACAAGATGAAGTTCCTCAAGGTCGGCCGAGTCGCCATCATCACCCGCGGCCGATATGCCGGCAAGAAGGTACGACACTATTTGCGAGAACTCTGCCCATTCCATCGCCCCGTCGCATTGCATCTCCTCGACGCTACATGATGTTTTTTTCTGTTCTGGGGAGGAAATGGGGGAGAAAGAGGACTTTTAGGAACCCATCCGCGACACGCATCTCTCGACCCGACAATTCGCAGAATCCCACTTCGAAATCCCAAACACGTGCCAGATTCGAGAAATGAAGCCGAGGCTGACGAGGCGTTTTCGCGCTCCATTTAGGTCGTCATCATCCAGCCCGTCGACACCGGCAACAAGCCTCACCCCTTCGGCCACGCCGTCGTCGCCGGCATTGAGCGCTACCCCTCCAAGATCACCCGCCGCATGTCCAAGGCCCGCCAGGAGAAGCGATCCAAGATCAAGCCCTTCATCAAGGTCATCAACTACAACCACCTGATGCCCACCCGGTACACGCTCGAGCTCGAGGGCCTCAAGGGCACCATCAGCGGCGAGACCTTCAAGGAGGTCTCCCAGCGTGAGGACGCGAAGAAGACTGTCAAGAAGGTGCTCGAGGAGCGCTACACCAGCGGCAAGAACCGATGGTTCTTCACCCCTCTGAGTACGTTTGGTTCCCGTCTCTTCAGTCTCTCCATGCGTCTGGCTTCAAGAGCGCCGCCCGCGTGCCGAGCCACCTGCACCGCTGCCATGCTAACCCATGATGTCGCAGGGTTTTAAACGAATCGTTTTCTCTAGCAAGTTTAGGGAGTTGGCGGGATGGAAAGAGCATCGAATGGCACTCAAGGTATCCCGGTTCATGGACTCAATATGAAGTTCTAAAAGATTTTTCAAAGTCACGTCATGGGCTTGCGTGACTGTTTGGAGTCCATGGCAATGCACGCGGGATGTGTGGCACGACCGCCAGTCGGTTGGCTAGAGAATGTCGTAGCTCTCGCGTCAATCTGTAGCCGTGAGCATGCGGCACGGCGAGGTTCACGGATGGTTCCCTTGACACCTCGGGCAGAGGCCCTGATGTATCTAGACCTACATCTCAAAAATGTCTCAACACGTTTTCGCCTGCAATAAATAATGTTCCCTTTGTGTTTATTTCAGCGCTGTCTAAGAAACGTGAAGCTAGACCTTTCATGATGCGGATTGTGCAGTTTCCTCTTCCCGCAATAAGCACAACTCTACAACTTTACAATGAAGACTTCCTCAGCCTACCAAGCCCGAACGTCTGGTGTCTCCAATCATTACTTTTGGTCTTGGAGCATACCTTTCGGTTTGCACCAGGAGTGAGTTCGGTTCCAATACGAGAAAAAAATGACCGTCCTAGATTCCCTGTGCGCCCAGCCGTGAACGCCTAATCACGCAGGTTCTGTATTCCGTCTGTTCTGCAGGACCAGCTCCCAAACTCAACTCATATTCATTGAGCGTCACCCTTGCCAAAGCGGCTGGTGACCTCGTTGGTCAGCTTGGTGGGATCGTAGTTTGGCGCGTAAGTGGGCGCCAGAGCTCCGAAGAAGGTGAAGAGAACAAAGGCCGACATGGTGATGACGGCAATCTTGCGCAGTACAGGTTTGCGGGCGCCAAACTCGGCCCATTGACGGTTGGCCTCACCAATGTAGCCCTTGAGCTGATCGTATCCAAGCTTGTAGTAGACCATGCCGCCAAGGGCAATGGAGTAACCGAAGAACTGGAGGGGAGTAACCTGGGTGCCCCAGATCATCATTGAGGCGACGACGAGCATGATGTCCTTCAACACACCGCAGAGAGTGAGCACGACGGCAGAAGTCTTGCCAATCTATTGCCAATACATTAGTTCGGTACGTAACGAGAAACTCTAGAGGGATGGCATACCAAGAAGACGACTGATACGTTCAGCATGAAGGCGCAAAGACCGTTGAGGAAGAAGGTGAAGAGGCCAACGTGGTAGACGTCGGCCATGGAGACCTTGGGAAATTCCCAGATCAAAGCGACAACGCCGTTCATGACGGCGCAGATAGGAGCAAAGTAGTACAATGAGACCAGAGGGTCCATCTTGAAGTCGGCAGAGCTCAGAAGTCGCTGAACCATAGTCAGACGTAGAGCCTCAAAGATGACGCCGCCAATCTGGAACATGACTCCAATGGGGACGAAATGAATCTCTCCCATGGACGCGATAATGACTCCGACAACGATGGCAGAGACATTGAGAAATTGCTTCATGTTGGGCTGCGAGACGCCTAGGGTCCAGCCAGAGATGAGGACGGCGACAGGAGTTGTGGCCTTGAGCATCTGGATGAAGGCGACCGAGAGGTAGAGGTAGGTGAGATTTCCACAAATCAGGCTCAAGCTGAAGAAGATTCCGATGGGAACGACGGCGCGCAAGTAGACACGACCGGTCATTTTGACCGTCTTGCGGCCATCAAGCATGGTAGTCCATCGCGCCATAATCTGGGTGACGACAGTCGCGAAAGTCAAGTGATAGGTGGTGAGGATGACGGGATAGCCTTGATTGTGGCGCGTTAGTTTCGCGCTCTGTGGTAAGTGGGATGTTCGATTGCGCAGACGTACGAAAATTCAGGGTGTCGAGGAGCCATTTGTTGAACAGAATGACGGATGAACTGAAGCCGATCCAAGTCCTGCGGATATCGCGTCAGTAGGCCATTCGCAGAAGAGACGAATAACGAGTACTCACAGAACGTAGAGCGCCGGGTGAATCGAAGACTTGGCTGGCTGAGGCTTCTCCATCTGTGGGTTGACGGTCGGCAGCACAGGCGAGGAGTCGGGGCGGGACACCTCGCCGGAGACGCGAATCTTTTCGTCGCCGGACATGTTTGTGGATGCGCGTGCGAGTGGATGAGTTGACGTGATGCAAGCGTAGTATCGAGGATGATGCTCGCGGAGGGAGAGCGGTTGAAGGACGCTCAGGACACGCAAAAGAATGGACGGATAGCTAGATCCAAGAACGTTCAAGGCCGGGAGCTGACACCGTAGGGGGGAAAAGAAGGGGGAAAGGAGTGAATAGACTGGTCGATCGATTACGTAAGGTAGATACAGAATCGATGGCGACAAGACGAATGACGAGAGGAGGGCCAAGGAAACAAGAGAAAAATAGGGAGGCCCAAAGAAGATTGGTTCGGTGCGACGAAGTGAAGAAAAAATGGAATCCCGCAAACGCGTAGGGCGTAGAGGAAGTCAAAGACTCTTCCTTGATCCGGGGAGAGGGGGGTCGGGTGGGTTTAGGTAGCCAAAAGTAGGAGAAGAGGAGGAGGACCTGGAAGCGGCGAGCGAGGGAATTAATTAAAAATAAGATGGCGTATTCTCCAAAGGTACCTACAAGCCCGGACTTTGACACGGCGCGTGTGGTAGAGGGTCGAGTCAGCGAAGCACAGTAAAAGACGCGAGCTGTGTACAGTGCACGCCGGGTACCGTTTACCGTCCATCTACATGTACAGTACATCCCCGTCAGCCAGCAGATGAACAGACAGACAGACACCTTTGCGTTTCCTTTTTCATCCTGGACGTGCCGCGCGTGGGAGAACGGGTTTACAGCATTGGCTGGTGGCAACCGGCCTTATCTGCTGATCCCTTTGTCAGGACCCTTGTTTCTCGCCCATTTCATCCCACGAGGTTGCTAGACGTTTGAACGGTTGCCCAAACGCAACGCCTTTTCAAGGTCGATGCCTCTACAGGGCATTTGCTCCGGCCCAGTATCGTCCGAGATTCAACAGTCGAATCAGCCGAGCTCTTTGGACCAACCAAAGATGTCGGGGCCGTCCGACATCTACTCTGGTATTAATGAATGAGTACGGCTCTATCTGCTCGCTCGCGACAACTCGTGGATCCAAGGTACACGAGACTCTCAAAAGCCAACGCACAGTGTGACAGGGCTCCGGCTGAATATCTGAGCTTCCAAGGCGGAGACGTCTTTGGTCTGCGTGTGTCTGTCTGTACGGGCCCGCTTAATGGAGCGCGCATGCATGACGGCAGATGCTCGAGGGTCCAAGAGCAGCGCAAGTTGTAGACGAGTTCAATCTTTGCTAATATTCGTCCAAGCAAATTGACACGAACCAAACAATGACAATGTGATTACACAAAGGATACGCGCGACTGGACCATCATCTCTCCTCGTCAAATCGGGTTCGCTGTAGGACTATGTATCAGGGCAAAGGGAGGCGGACCAGATTGCGAGCTTCAGCGCGTGTGACTTGCTTGGCTGATCTTGCCCGCATCTAGATGCAGCTGGAGCGTCGGCACTGTGCTGGGCAGTACAGTGCGCACTCGGGGAAAGTCCCTCATGACGCCTTCAAGTGACCACGTCCAAAAATGACTTTGCAGGAATTCGCGCTTGACGTTTTCCCGCGAAACGCCAATCGACCGCCGTTGCTTGGGGTCGGCAACGGGATCCCAGCAATCAACGACGGGCAGCGACTCGGAGACACCTGGGTCTCATTCCAGCGTGCCGGCTCCTGACAGGCCATTGGAGGCCGGCCCTTGGTGGCTGAGTCGCACCCGAAGCTTGAAGAGATGGGTGAGATGCCTGCTTCGCTCACCCCGGGGCCATGTTGGCTTGGTCGCCTTTCCCTGCGATTCGGATTCGACGACTGCACAGACGACGACATCCACAACTTACGACACCAGAGTCGCCATCCGAGATGATGACGAGCAACGGCCCCGTCCGAGCATGGCTCACGGAGGCCTTGTGGATAACTGCTGGCTCCGCCCACTCGAGTGTCTCGGCGGTGGTGACGTCCTTGTCCCGATGGCGCCACTAATTACCCGCACACCTTTTCCGCCTGTCTTTACCGGACGTTTCGATGCCACGGCTACACCCATCGCAGAGTCTCAGTGCCACCGTCTTCGGATAGATTTGTCTGCATCTGCGGTTTATCCTATACCCGCATGTCTCCCCTTGCAGGCGGCACCAGGGTCAATCTGTGAATCAACAGCCCATGGCAACTGCGCGGACCTGGCGCGAGCCTCTCTGTTTGCCCGCGATGCGAGATACAAAGTACGGCGTACGGTGTCACAGTGTGACTTTCACGATTGCAGGCGCTTTCGCGGCCGATGCATGCAACAAGTGGCTGTCCCGTGTGTGCGGACACTAGCCCACTCGTTTCAACGATAGGTAGCCTGCCGAAAAAGCTTATCCGCGGCGTCGATGCTTTTGTTCAAGCGTCCGAGAAACTTTGCCCATTCTGTCGTTGGTCGCCTTGTCAGGAAACTTCTGTTGCGATCGCCGCTGTTTCAAGCTGCCGTCATTTGCAAAAGGCGCAGCAAATGGCCATATGCCAGCAAAGGTTTACCGAGGCGTATTTCGCTGCTGCGAGAAGGAAAAAAATAGAGATTCACCATTTTCGTGCTCGAAGTCGGTCACTCATCTTAGTCGAGAGCTGAAGCAAGTTTCGCAAGCAAGGCAAGGGAATTGGGGGGACTGGGAGGTGTGGACATGCCCCCAGATGGTACCAAACCGAAGAGCAAAGATAACACGTTTCTTGAGCTTCGGCCGGGCTGCCTCAGAGTGGAACACGATTTCCGGCCACACAAACAACACGGCCGGAGCGACAGTCAAGTGGCAGGCGCGGCCGTCGATCGGCAAGCGGGAGCGACAGTGAGCTTCCGAAGCTGGCGCCGCGCGTAATCTCTTTGCTTGTCGGCTGCCCCCTTTTTTTGCAGCCAAATCTAGCCGCCCTGCCGCCCCTCCTCTCGGGCCACGACGGATACTGCGATCAGCGCGTGCGGTCAGACCAGCGGGTGGCGGGCGTGCTCCGCTAGCCTCGACCAACGAGGCGGCTTCGCGAGCAACTATTCTCCCTGAAGATCGCTTCCGTACTCCTAGCAGCCGGCTCGTGTTCGGTAGGAAGGCGACGTGCAGAGGCTAGTCGGAGAAGCCGAAGTGATGGATTGACGGATTGACAAGTGATATTGTGGCCCCTTCCCACCCATATCGCTGCTGCTGCAAGGCGATGCGCGCCACAAGACCTGCTGAGTATGGAGAAGAGCAGCAGAGGGACGAGGGATCAGAGAGCCGGTCCAATGGGCAGACCAGGGCATGGCATCCTCCCACTGGCGACGAGACGGCTCATTGCCGGGGTCTTTCAGGGGCCCAATCCAAGGGCGTCCGTCCCTACGAATGGCGGTGCGGCAATCTTCCGTCACTTGCTTCCATGTAAGCTAGCTAGCAGCAGCTTCCTTTGAAATCAGGGCACCGTATGCCTGCGCTCTTCTCTTCATTGCTCCGTTGCAAGCCTGCCTGCCAGAATAGGCAGACGACCGACCAGGCGTTGGATCGCAAATGAGGACCAACATGACGTGCATGCAACACTGCCTCAAGTTACGGCCGTTCGCATGTCACTAATGTTTCCGCATCCAAGGCTCTCGCCCAGTAGAGTTCCCCACCTTGGAAGGGCAAGCCGCTGGCCGCTCAGGCCTATTACTTTCAAGTGCCTGCGTCGAGACTCTTTTACACCTCTGGAGGGGAACGAATTGAAGCGAAGAGCGGGCACTCCAATTTTGCAAGCAAGGACGGATATCCCGACTTCGAAAACTATGACGAGTCACAACCGCAGCAGTGTATTGAAACGCATTCTGTAGACATCGTAGGTACATGCATACAATTGTGGAGGACTTTGCTCAGCATCGTGATTCGTGCTTGGTGCGACTTGGGATTCCACATCACGTCGGCCTCAAAGATCAAGCAGCTCCATTGGCCAATTGGGTGCTGTGGGCCGTCACTTTCTGGGAGGTGGGGTGATGGAGGGGCCAGTGGTGTTTGAACGCTGGGCCATTGGTGTCCAACAGTCAAATATGGATGCCTCTGTTTCGTACATACGGGACAATAGGTAGGGAACCCGAGCCATGCCCTGGCCTTATCTTCGGCTCCAGACATGTCGTGGCTGATGAGGCTCATCTTAGGAAATTGGCAAACCACGTCGTGTTTTGTTGTGCCTTCTCGATTCGCGCAGCAGGAGATGCTTCTGTATCGACTGACTGGACCAGTGCGCATTACGCGCTTCAAGTGTCAAGGGGCCGCGGGCAAATATCCCGACTCTTGACGCGGCTCCCGCTGCCGAGTCTACCGATGACGGAATCATTATGTGAGTTTCCTACGGCGTGGAATGTGGCCAGGCGCATGAACGGCAAGTCAGAACACTACCTACAGTGGGTAGCTAGCCCCCGACACTCACTCTTATGGGGACGGTAGGACAGAGCAGTCAATCGTTTTCGGACGTGGTGCACACACACTGTACAGTGCAGATTTGAGAACGAGAACACTGTACGGCCGTTGTCGGTGCGAGCCGTTTTGGAGGCTTCGCTCACTCGCGGCTTGGCTTGGTGTCCGGATAATGTACGTGTGTGCAGTACAATGCGCCTGATTCGGACTGACGGGGACTCTGGAGCACCTCTTTGTTCCCAAGAGTCCTGAATTGATTCTTGTCTCGGGAAAGGCGGCCGTGTCTCTGCGGCAGTACCGTCTGCTGTGCCTGGCGACCCTAGCAATAGCCGTCGCCCCGTCCGCCTCTTTTGAATCTGAAAACAATAGCAGATAATCGGCATCGACTCGCGGGCCCTTGCAGAATCATGGGGCGCGGCAGAGGCAGAGAAGCAGATTTACCCGTCTGTCCGGGCTCCCGCCACACGTAACCCTGGGTTGACGTTGATGGCTTCGAGACAAGACGACGGCGGCGGCGGTTTGCTGCGTCAGACGAAACACCGCGGACGTCTCGACGCCTTCTGCGTCTTTTGCTGACTCGAGCTCATCAGCGAATCAAGAAGTACCAAATTTATCCGGGTTCGAGCAACACGCACTCGGGACGAGCCATGGCGCCCCTGAGCACTGTGGCTTCCGACTGCTGGCCGCTGGCCGCTTAAGGGCACTGTGTCAAGAAACCGGGTTCGGCACGGTACATGATCCACTCCCGTCTCGTGCTGCGTGTTTCCCCAAGATTGCGCAGTCGCAGAAGAGGCCACAGGTACCGCAGGCTCGCGGCCAGTGAGGTTTCGACAACGGGATTGGCAAGGGATCTGGTGTCGCCGCCGCTGTCGTTGCCCTCCCGGTCTCCCGCCAGGAACCCCCCTGCCCATACAGAGGCACCTTGGGTAGCATCTAATCTAAAACTGCCCGCCCACCTTTTACCGCCGCTACGTACCCAGAGGGAAGGGGGGCTCCTTTTTCAGCCCACCCGCAAGCACCAAGGTACCAAAAACGGGGGACTCATATCTCCTGCATGGGGCCAGCTCTGCTCCGTACCTCATCTCAACAACTGCCGCCGCCCCCCCCCCTCCACAGCAGCAACCTCAAGCTTGGCACGGTCTCTTGCACATTGCGCGTTTGACTGACCTTTGGGCAACCTCATCTCTACGCCTTGCTCACCATTGCTCCCGCTCTCGCGTCTTCATCATCGCCGTGCCGCCTCATATCCTCTTGCTCCCTGCACAATTCTCTCCATTTCGACTCCTGGACCGTCGTCCTCCAAACCCCCACCATGGGCGCCGACATGTGAGTTTGCCAGTTCTCCTGCTCCTCGAGCGAATCCTCTCCGCAAACCGCCACCGAGCTTCCTCCCCCACCGCCACGCCGCCAACCGCCGCTACGGGCTCGCGACTGACCTCGATCGCGCAGTAACGTTGATGTTCTCATCATTGGAATGGGACCTACGGGTCTCGGTGCCGCCAAGCGCCTCAATCAGATTGTCGGTGCTCACCGCCAGGCCTCTCGCCCTCAGTCGTCGCTAACCGAGCTTCGCAGAACGGGCCTTCGTGGTTGATCGTCGACTCCTCCAACAAGGCCGGTGGTCTTGCCAGCACCGACATCACCCCCGAGGGTTTCGTACGTCTTCCGACTCGCCTGCGTATAGCCACTCCCTTGCGCTGACTTGCCTCCCTCTTCAAGCTCTACGACGTCGGTGGCCATGTAATCTTCTCTCACTACAAGTACTTTGATGACTGCATCGACGAGGCCCTCCCCAAGGAGGATGACTGGTTCACCCACCAGCGCATTTCCTACGTCCGCTTCAAGGGCCTTTGGGTCCCCTACCCTTTCCAGAACAACATTTCCATGCTGGAGAAGGAGGACCAGGTCAAGTGCATGGACGGCCTCATCGATGCCGCTCTCGAGTGCCGCGTTGCCAACACCAAGCCCAAGGACTTCGACGAGTGGATCGTCCGAATGATGGGCACCGGTGTCGCCGACTGCTTCATGCGCCCCTACAACTACAAGGTCTGGGCCGTCCCCACGACAAAGGTATGCGCGCCCCCGTCACGACGCATTTGGCCGATACTGACACCTTTGTCCAGATGCAATGTCAGTGGCTCGGCGAGCGTGTTGCCGCCCCCGATGTCAAGAATGCCATGAAGAACGTCATCCTCAACAAGGTTGCCGGTAACTGGGGTCCCAATGCCACCTTCCGCTTCCCTGCCCGTGACGGCACTGGTGGCATCTGGATCGCCGTGGCCGAGACTCTTCCCAAGGAGAAGAAGCGATTCGGCAAGCAGGGCGAGGTCACCAAGGTTGACGCGCAAAAGAAGATTGTGACCATGGCCGACGGCACGACAGTCGGCTACGGCAAGCTGATCAACACCATGGCCGTCGACCACCTCGTGGAGAAGATGGGCAACCAGGAGCTCGTCACCCTTTCCAAGGGCCTCTTCTACTCCACTACCCACGTCATTGGTGTCGGTATCCGTGGAGAGCGCCCTGAGCGCATTGGCGACAAGTGCTGGGTATGACACCCGTGATTTTTGCTCTGCAGGGCACGTGCTGACAATCCCTAGTTGTACTTCCCCGAGGACAACTGCCCCTTCTATCGTGCCACCATTTTCTCCAACTACTCACCTTACAACCAGCCTCAGGCCGATAAGAAGTTGCCGACCATGTACCTCGCCAACGGTACCAAGGGCTCCTCCGAGGCCAAGTCAGGCCCCTACTGGTCCATCATGCTGGAGGTGTCTCAGTCGTCCATGAAGCCCGTAGACGAGAAGAACTTGCTCAAGGACTGCATCCAGGGCCTCGTCAACACCGAGATGCTCAAACCCGATGATGAGGTTGTTTCCACTTACCACCGTCGCTTCGATCACGGCTATCCTACGCCCAGCCTGGAGCGTGAGGGTGTTCTCAAGGAGCTTCTTCCCAAGCTCCAGGACATGGACATCCTCTCCCGTGGCCGCTTCGGCAGCTGGCGGTACGAGGTCGGCAACCAGGATCACTCGTTCATGCTGGGCGTCGAGGCCGCAGACCACATTGTCAACGGCGCGGTCGAGCTGACGCTCAACTACCCCGACTTTGTCAATACCCGACAGAACACTGAGAGGCGCCTTGGTCAACTCAAGTTCAACTAGACAGGCGTCGAATGGTTGTGGATAGCATCTACGAGCAGGAGCCGTCCGTGGTGACGGCCCACTCGATGGATATACGACAAAATCATACATGTTACAGGAACTAACTAGATGGTGACGACTGGACGGCAATTCTAGACGCTAGAGCAGCTTGGCGCAGAATGTGGTAGAACGGGGTGTCCGGATCTACTGAAGCGTGGGCATGATCTCGGGGTTTAGCATGGGTTGCAATTGGGCAGCCGACTTTGTTTTTCGAGCACCTCTTGATGTTGGTCTAGATTTCCCAGTAGTCGCATGCGAGTCAACCAAAAGAGGCTGTGTGATAGAGCAATAGAGCCAACGAAGAGTTTCCGTGTTGGACACTTCAAACGAGAACCCAATCTGACGACTCAGGCCAGCCCCTGGCAGCGCGGATAGGGGCCGAGTGAGGTGTCATTTTGAGGAATGTAAGTCAGCGGGAAGGGCTCGGATATCGGCCAAATATCTAGCCGGCGTATGCAGGCGTGCATCGCGGCGCAGCAGAGGGGCTCTGCCACTGACATCATCCGGTTGCCAGCGAGCCGGCGACTACATGTTGATGCCGGTGGCTCTTGCGAGCAAACGGGGACAAGGCCTGGATGAGACGCGATGTTTGCACTCGGAGACATGTCCATCAAGGGGAGGAGGGGACTGTGTCGCTGGCTTGCGAGCGCTCATTACGCAACTGGAGCGGTGGCGCACCTACCCGAGAGCCTGCACGGCAAAGGGCTCATTTGTAGAGTTGCGTCCGGTCCCGTCTGCGTGGCGCACATGTGCGCACAATGCCGCACACGTCTACAAATAGGGTGCATACGTACGTGCGTGCCTATCCAAAGCTCCGTTGCACATTGCAGTATGTCGCGACACTTGGCCCGGGCCTTTTGGGGCCGATGCTGGCGTTGGAGGACGGAGTTCTTTCCCAGCGACGAGAGTGTGACGGGTCGGCAGGAGACTGCGGGCTGTTCGCCGTCGGAAGGGAAATGGGGGAAGGATTGGCAGAAGGATGTGCTTGCATGGCAGCTCGGTCAGTGTCTCCCGTCGTAGAGTGGCAGAGTGATTGGCAAACAGTTTGTTGAGGCGGGCGGCCAGTCATGGCGATCCGTCCTCAATGTCCGTGCTGTGTCCCTGACAGCGGAAAAGTACCGTGCCTTCGCTGCAGCGTCCGTATGTACAGTAGGTGCGCGGGACGAGGAGCAGGCAATGCCTTCCGCCGTCCTTGCCTGTTGGCCGAGTGGGCCGCGTGGCCGGCTAGGGCAGGCCAAGTCCCGGGAAATGGACGTCTCACGATGTTGATGTCCGTGCAGGCTCCAGAGAGACGGAGTGCTAGCTGTTAAGTCGCCTCGATGGAGCCTCAGGAAGCGATTCATGCCAACAAGGCAATGACAAGACTGTGTTTTTTCCTCCTTCTGCTGCTCGTCCTAGGACAACTTCCGAGAAGGGCTGGCAGCCTCGACTCGTTGTTAGGCGGGCTTCGTGATAAAACTGCGTCGTTCAAGGCCCGCTGAAAAGCGGGCAGGAGGAGCCAGATGCTCCGGGTAGAGGTACGCGGAGCTGTCTCTGCCGACCAACAGGTCAGCCCCTTGACTTCAGGTACCTGTACTTCCGGCCGTCAGGTACCTGCCTGCTCCCGCCAGCCCTCTTCGAAAGTCGAGTCGTACAACGCAAAGCCTCCAACGCAGCAACGCTGGGCGAGAGCGCGAGCTGCTTCTCACCGCGCCCCTGCCCTCGACCAGCGGTTCAGCCCGGCGTCGAATCCGTCCCTGGCGCTGCGAAAAGCATCCTTCGCTTCCCCAACGTCGCCGCACGACCGCCGGCCTAACCGGCCGTCTTTCCATCCGCCGCCGGCCGACCGAGGATGGGCGCTGCCGACACAAGCCTGAGATCTCCATTGTCGTCGACCGCATGTCAGAGCCCCTGAGCACGTTGGCTTTCGAGTGCTGCTGCTAGACGACCGCGCGTCATCATGGACGCCGCCGTCCTTGCGTCCGACAACGTGCCCGATCCTCCTCCTCCGCCGCCGCCGCGGCTGTACGAGCGTCTTCGCCAAATCGCCGGCTACACATGGGATGAATCCAAGCCCCCCTTTCATTCTACCTACGACTACTGGTCAGTGCCACAAGACTTCCCCGCAACCGGAGCCTGTCCGGGCAGCTCCTCGCTAGATGCTGGCTGCGGCTTGGCGGCCCTGATTTGACGAGGCGCTGTGGCAGCGCATTGCCGCGTTGAGGTCGACGGACTGCTGACATTGGTTGCAACAGGCACGTCTTTGGAACACGAACAGTCCCGACGTTGTTTCCGACCGCGAGCTCCCATTTTCACCAAGAGTCGACTTCCAGCTCCGTGGCAAAACTGCTTTCAGGAAGGCCTTCGCCATCTGAGAATGGGAACCATGCGCCTTTCGATGGCCAAAGTACTGACTCTCCGCGCAACTCCCTGCCGCAACAGCCCCCGACTCCCGCGCTCTCCCTCCCTTCGCCAGATGCCGCCTCGTTCATCGAGGAGCCGGTCGTTGCTCGGATCTCCATCTATGCTATTCGCGAAGAGCGGGCCTTTCAGATCGCCAAAAGCGTGACGGCGAGCGCAGACCCCAACGGCGATCATGTTGTCAAGCCACTGGATCTCATCAGGCTAAGCCCCATGGCTGGCGACCGTGGTACCGTTGTTGTGGCCATCTATGCGCATCCTGGCAAAAATCTTCTCCATGATGTTCTCGACATGGGCCCGGCTTTTTACCTGGCGCGAAAAGAGCACGATAGTTACGTGTCGTATCGTAGCGAAACTGCAGACCTCAAACAGCCCATCAACTTGGAGTATTTTCTGGATTTCGCCATTGGCGCTGCTCAGTGCCTCGAGATTCTTCATCATGGCCTCGGCATGATTCATGGAGAGATCCGCGGCGACGCCTTCCATTTCAACGCCGAAGAGAACAAAGTCAGAATTGTGTCCTTTGGGTCCGGTATCCGATCTTTCGAGCACGGCCTGACGAGTACCGGGTGGTCATCCCTTTCCCGAGAGGTTGGAGTCAAGAATAAGCTGCTCTACATCAGCCCGGAACAAACTGGTCGCATGCCGGCTGAGCCCGACACGCGGACAGACTTGTACTCTCTCGGTGTATTGCTATGGACTCTCCTGACACAGCAGCCAGTCTACAGCGGTGATTCACCGCTTGACATTGTACAGGGAGTTCTCGGTCGGCGCATTCCCAATGTGGCCACGGTGCGAATGGACGTCCCGGACGTCGTTGGGCGCATCATACAAAAGTGCACTGCTAAGAATGTCGCTGAGCGCTACCACTCTGCCAGTGGCCTCCGTCATGATTTGGTCAAGGTGCAACAACTCTTGAGTGACGGTGATTCTGTCGCTCTCAAGGACATGGCTATCGGGACCAAGGACGTTTCCTCCTTCTTTATGCTGCCGACCTCCATGATCGGGCGACAATGCGAGGTAGATGAACTCGCTGCGGTCCTGGACCGAGCTTCTCGGGCGCACGCAATGCATTGCAGAAGCGTGGCAGGCCGGTTTCCCGACGGATCGTCTCTGGTCAACGAAGCTGCAGCGGCCGACGACGTCTCTAGCGAAGGAGCTAGCTCGGCAGACGGGACCAAGCGCAGGAGCGGATCCTTCACTCAAACGGGATCTTTGGATCACAGATTCTTGAGGAACAGCTTCCACCCTTCTCTGCTGTCCGACACACAGACCCTATCCAACGAAACCATATCGTCCTCTCATTCTGGTCCGTACCCGCGGCTGCCGCGGCCATGGGAGCGGCATCACTCCCTGTCGGCAGAAACCATCAACGCCATTGACAGTCTGGGTCTCGAAGTGGTCCGCGGCGGGACCGGGCCCGAGTCGTCTGCTGGATCCAGCTTGTCAAGGCAGCTGGGGAATGCCAAGTTTCGTCGACGCGAACATTGCGAAATCGTAATCATCGAGGGTGCTGGAGGTCTTGGGAAGAGCAGTCTGGTCCAAAGCGTACTTCCGGAGGCGCGCCGTCGGGGCTACTGCGCGACGGCCAAAATCGACACTGCAAGAAGAACGGCGTTCGGACCATTGCTTAAGCTGCTGTCGTCCTTGTTCAAGCAGGTTTGGGGCGAAAGGAACACGGAGACGCCGTTCCACCAGGGCCTGAAACAATATGTGCGTCCCGTCTGGCCGATGCTGCATCGAGCACTTGGGCTTCCGGAATTCTTGCTTGGTCCCCCCGAACCGAGCTCGTCCAGATCAGTCTCGTCGGCGCATGGTATCGGATCCCGTGGTTCCAACCGGCCGGCACCAAAACGCCGCGGATCGTCCTCGGCGGAGAGTTCCCCAGCGCCCGTGGCGCAGAATCCGACTATACCGCAGCAAAGCTCGCAGGATTACCTCTGCGCGGGTACAGCAACCAAGACGACGCGGCTCATGAATACCTGCCTCGATATCCTGCGCGTCTTTACGACGCACAAATTCATCACCTTTTGTCTCGACGATGTTCACTTTGCCGACGAGGAGTCCCTCGAGCTGATTAGTCAAATAATCGGCGCCAAATTGAGAATGGTCATCATCATGACATATCGGCCGGAGGAGCTGTCCAGGGAGAAGATGGACAAAATAATTAATTTGGCCGATGTTGACGGTAAAGCACCTCCAAATACGCCGATGTCTCTGGTGAAGAATGCTGACTCCGGGCAGAAGTCCCTCGGAACCATAGACCCGCAGTGACGCGAATCACACTCTCCCCGCTTAGCGAGAATGACATCCTAGAGTATGTCTCAACGCTACTCTCCCGACCCAAAGAGGAAATCCTCTCCTTGGCGCTCGTCATCCAGTCCAAGACGGCCGGAAACCCCTTCTATATGCGGGAGATGCTAAGCGCATGCCACCGAAAAAAATGCATATGGTATGATTACCGAGATAGCCAATGGCATTACGACCTGGACAGGTTGTTTGCACAGTTCCGGGGCGAGAAGGATTACGACGTCCTCGACACGGGCTTCATCACGCAAAGACTCAATGAACTGCCTCCGGCCGCGCGTGCAGTCTTGGCCTGGGGGGCTCTTTTGGGCAATTCCTTTTCTTTTGAACTCATCGCGCGCCTAATGGGAGGAGAGTTCGACTACCAAGATGAGCTGGAGGATTACTGCCCTGACCTCCAGCGCGCATATCCGGAAGGAGAGGCGATTTCCGGGTTGCAAGCCGCGATCCAGGCATACATTATCGTACCGAGCGAAACCGACGACCGCTTCCGTTTCGCCCACGACCGCTACATCAACGCTTCGGCGGCTCTCAAGGAGTGCAATGCGCGTCGCATGCACTTCATCATCTCCAAGACGCTGCTCAAGTACTACGCCGTCGAGGCCAGACAGCGCGAGAGCACCGCGTCACATATCTGCGAGGCTCTCAGCATAATCAAACGTCGCGAGACCGCTCGTCAAGACTATCGCAAACTTTTGATGGACTGTGCCCAAGCTGCTACCGAGAACGGGTCGCGACCAACGGCTGCCAAGTACTACACGGCTGCAATCGACCTGCTGCAGGCGAAACCCTGGGATGACAGCGCGGAGGATGTCTCGTACGAGGAGACGATGCAGCTTCACCTTCGCTCCGCAGAATGCTATCTCTTCATGGGCCAGCTCCCCGCCGCCAACGATCTTCTATCCGTCATCTTTGCGAATGCACGAACGCCCATCGACAAGGCCCCGGCCTACGTCCTGCAGTCGCGAATCTTCACACAAAATGGCAATGCTCTTGCCGCTTTCATTTCCCTCAAGGAGTGCCTCTCGGCGCTCGGCGTCATCCTCGACGATGAGCCCACTTATGAAAAGTGTGATGCCTGGTTCGACAGGCTCACAAGTCAGATTCGACAAACGGACCGACTCTCCCTCATGAAGCCCAACAAAGCTGGAGAGGGCATTGTTGCATCGATTGGCGCCGTCTTATCGGAAACAGCAAGTGCGGCGTGGTGGAGCGACTGTCTGTATTTCTATCATCTCACACTGGTCATGCTCGAAGTACACTTGACCAGAGGCGCATATCCCCAGTCCGGCATGGCATTCCTGAATCTAGGCGTTGTGGCGCTATCCAGGTTCAATATGCCGCAGTTCGCCGTCGAACTCGGCTCCATTTGTCAAGATTTGCTATACCACCCTGGAGATGCCTTTACGATGGCGCGAGGCCAGATGCAGCACGCCTGCTGCATCGGCCACGTGCAATATTCCATGTCG
Source organism: Hirsutella minnesotensis 3608 (assembly GCA_000956045.1). Classification (NCBI taxonomy): domain Eukaryota; kingdom Fungi; phylum Ascomycota; class Sordariomycetes; order Hypocreales; family Ophiocordycipitaceae; genus Hirsutella; species Hirsutella minnesotensis. The sequence continues at coordinate 413,911 of KQ030498.1, forward strand.
CTGACCGTAACGCAGATGGAAGACTCGATCGAACTCGCGTCCGTAGGGGGCGATCGAATATCCACCATTTTGAGTTATGGCCTGTGTGCGCAAGCCAAGTTCTTCGCGAGCGAGAATTGCGCAGATCTCGAGGGATTCTGCCAATACGGCTGCGAAGACATCCCCAATTGGTCATTCGACACGAGGGGCGGCGCTCTCCTCGTGGCCGTGCGGCAGATCTGTCGAGCGCTGCAAGGCAAGACACACTTCCACGACGCTGTCGGCGTTTTGAGCGATGAGCAACATGACGGGCTCGCATACAAGAGTTGGCTTGCAGGCCACACCCAGGACAGTAATCGGTCCTCTCTCTTGTACGACAGCCTTGAACTGGTTGCTCTCTTTTTATTCGGTCATTACGAGCGTGCCGTCGAGATTGGACGCAAGTGCTGCGGGCTCCTGTCCAAGCTTTGGTCAGCACGCAACAGCCGACTCATTTTACTATTTTACGGCTTGTCTCGGACTGGACAGCTCTTGCGGCAGATGCAAGATCCTCGCTTCCGCACAGAAGACTTCTCGATGCAAAAGGAAGACGTTATCGGCGAATTACGGCGTTTCGTCAAGATGATGCTGGATTGGTCAGCCTTCTCTGACGTCAACTATCGATGTTGGTCAAGACTCCTCGAAGCACAAATCGCCGAGCTGTCTGACGAGCACGGCCAAACTATTCAGCATTATGAGGAGGCGCTGGATCACGCTACCGAGCAAAACTTCATCTTCGAAGAAGCCCTTGGCAACTATCTCATGGCCGGGTTCTTCCTCAGGAGAAAGGCGAGGAGATCTGCGCGCGCCGCGTTGCAGGATGCCGTCAGTCTATATCGGCAGTTGGCCGCGGCTGGTGTTGCGAGAGTGATCGAGAACGAGCATAGCTTGCTGCTGCATGGTCCGACGCGCAACCACAGAACGGCCGAGATCGGAATTCAGACAGACTTTGTTGCCGATGCGCCGTCGGTGCAATATCGAAATGTCGACGGAGAAGACGGAGACGAACTAAGACAGTATCCGAGCAATGCCATGTCGGAGCTACGAGGTGAGCGCATCGGAGCGTGGCGCGGGTCCATGAACATGCAAGCCGAGGAAGGCGCCGGGCTCCCTGCTCTCGATATGATCGACTTGCATGCCATCTTGGTGTCCTCGCAAGTCATCTCATCCGTCCTGCAGGTCGACGAACTCCTCAAGACAATGTGTGATGTGATTCTGCAAACCTGCGGCGGCTCTGCCACAAGGGCCGCTCTTGTCGTGCAAGAGATCGATGCCGACTCGTGGTGTGTCGCAGCAAGCGGAGATCCAGAGAAGGGCGCCTCGGCACACAATCCGGGGCTCCCGTTATCAGGCACCTCGCTGATAGCGGAGAATGTGGTCCTGTACTGCACGCGCTTCTTGGAGTCCGTCTTCATTCCCGATCTGCTTGCCGATGAGCGATTTGGTAACGTCAATGAAGCATGGCTTCTCCGAAATCCGCTCGGCAAGGCCATCATTGCGATCCCCATCAGTCACGGCACGAAGCCTCTGCTGGGCGTCTTGTATCTCGAAGGCGAGCCGGGGTCATTCACCGATCGGAATGTTTCGGTTCTCCAGCTGTTGGTCAATCAAATCGGAATCAGCTACTCCAACGCCCTGTCCATGAAGAACGTCGAGAAGATATCGGCCGAGAACAGGTCCATGGTGTCGGTGCAGAAACGGGCTCTCGCGAAAGCGCTCGAGGCCGAAACCAAGGCCAAGGACGCCGAAGCCGAAGCTAAGCGCAACGTCAAGCTAGCCGAAGAAGCTGCCAAAGCCAAGTCGATATTCCTGGCCAACGTATCGCACGAATTGCGCACACCCCTCAATGGTGTTATTGGCAACTCTGAGCTGCTTCGCGATAGCAATCTAAACAAGGAGCAACTGGAGATGGCCGACTCGATCCGGGTCTCGGCCGACCTCCTGCTGACCGTTATCAACGATATTCTGGATTTCTCCAAGATGGAAGCCGACAAGATGAAGCTGTACATCATTGCGTTCAACCCTGAAGAAATGGTTCGTGAAGTTGTGCGAGCCGTTTCATATAGTAATCGGGAAAAGACGTCAAAGAAGAACGTCAAAATTGTACAAGATATCAAGCTGCCGCCCATGCTCATCTACGGCGATCCCATTCGACTCCATCAGGTATTGGGAAACCTCATCGGCAACAGCTTGAAATTTACCGAAGACGGATCTATCACGATTGGCGCCAGACTCGACTCCGAGACGAGAGAAAAGGCCGCCTTGACGTTCTGGGTGAGAGACACGGGCATCGGCATTCCGCCACAGCAGTTGGCGAAACTCTTCCAGCCGTTTAGCCAGGCCGACGCAAGTACAGCAAGGAAGTATGGAGGAAGTGGTCTAGGTCTGAGCATCTGCAAATCTCTCATCGAGATCATGATGAAGGGCAAGATCCAGCTCGAGAGTGAGGAGACGATCGGCACCACTGCTTGGTTCACCGTGACATTCGAAAAGGCAAAGCCAGACGTTTCCGCCGGTGACGCACAGTCCAAGTCTTCACCGCCCATCGATCGTTATTCGGCGACTACCACTGCACTGGAGCGAGCCGCGTCTCCAAACCCGTTCTTGGACCTGACACAGATGCGCAAGGAGGACGTCCGAATTTGCGTAGCCGAAGACAATCCCATCAACCAAAAGATTGCTATCCAGTATGTTCAGCGCTTGGGCTACTCTTCAGTCGTCGCGTACGAGAATGGGTTGAAGGCGGTAGAGGGGCTGCGGCAAAAGGCAAAGGAGGGCAAGCCCTACCATATAGTCCTAATGGATGTGCAAATGCCTGTTTTGGACGGATACGAAGCCACGAAGCTGCTCCGGAGAGACCCTATCGAGACGGTACGCAAGGTGTTGGTAATCGCCATGACGGCTTCCGCGATTCAGGGAGACAGGGAGAAGTGTCTGGCAGCTGGCATGAACGACTATCTGGCAAAACCCGTTCGATCAGACGTGCTCAGGAGAAAACTGGATGCCTACACCAGCACCGTGGTAGGCGGATTTCCTCACGTCACCTTGGAGAAGGACATTTGTACTAATATATCGCAGAGATCCAACCTACCCGAGCTCGCTCGCGAGCCTCCAAGCCCCCTGATTATCCCAGGGCCAATTACCAATGGGCCAGGGGCAGTTTCGCAGGATTTTGGTCCGGCGGACAGAAAGAGGGCGAGCATGATCGTCTCGAGCATCCCCTCGACTGACGCCATCTACAATATCCCCCTTCATTCACCAAGATTAACGGAAAACAGTCCCTCGAATGACTTGCAACGCATCGGTGCTGTTGACTCGACACCACTGTTCGGTGAGGCAAGCCATATTGACGGCGGCGGCCTATCTGTCACGCGCATGCCATCGAACGGCAGTCCTGTCGAGACATTATCGCCGAGAAAACAACCCCATTCACCGAGAAAGGGCCAAGGCAGTTGTGAGACTGGCAAGGGAAAGTCTCATGTGGACAGGCCATCGCAAGAAGCGCCATATCGCGTATTGACAGTGAGGGCGACGCCGCAGAACGTTGCGGACGGCGGACAGGACAAGGCCGGACCGACGCTCGATGGTGTCAGGTCGACGCAAAGCGCACCCACGGGATGAGGACTCTTTTTTCTTGGCGCGCCATCGCATGCTGCCGATGGCCTACTCTACGACTTGATGAGTGCAATTATTGCTTGCGAATTTCCTCCATCTTTGTCGTCTTTCGCTTTGCCGGAGTTACGGTATGGCTGTATCCGAGGCCATGTACGATGGGCTTTTGGGCGCGGTGACAACACTTGATGATGCATGACGAACTGAGCGGGAAAACCGGAGGGCGGAAAAAAGTTGGGTTCGTCATTTATTCTCTATTCCCGTCGGATTCTTCACTGTATATTTTCTACATCATTGAGTCTGGAGCGTCATAGAAAGGGGGTTGACTTGCCGGGAGAGCAGACGCTTCAAAGAAGCAGATGGAAGAGCAGTACTGTAATCCAAGCGCGTACACTGATCAGAGCTCTTGCGTTTTTTGGTGCAGAGTTAACCTACGGATGGGCCTGGGTTGTGTGTGAAGGCCTTTGGTTCGCACACCCACAATGTTTCCAGCCTCGAACCGTATGCGGACAAGAACCCATCCAGCCTTGGTGCTTCCATGGCTATTCTTGGCGGATTCCAAGTATATTCATACAACCTCGAGCGGGACGTGTGAAGCGAGTTGGGGGCTTGCCAGGCTTGAAGGATGAAGACAGATTGCGGAGTGCAGGCCCCGACCCCCATCCTGCGAAGATCACCCCAGCTGGTCCTCCCATATGGGCAGGTCTTGATGTCGGTGCAAGCACGAAGAGGAGATGATGGAACAATGAAACATGAACGACGCATGGCTATGCAGCTGGCTGACAAGTTCATGATGAAGCCTCTCTCTTGCCCTTCCCCAGCACATTGTTCATGGCCGCATTATGAGCCAGGGTCTGCTCTAGAACCCGGGTTGGGAGACGAGGTCTACAAACGCGACTCCTGACCGTCTTTGTCGCCTGGCTCGGGGTCAGAGCAAGGTGCCAAGGGCCATCCTCTCGCAAACGAGGGCGTGTCCGTATCGAGCACAGCCGGGGGGCATGTGGTTCGACGATGCAGGCGATGGTCCGCCTCGCGTGACGGGGAGGAAGGGACGGCAACGTAGGCGGGACTTGGAAAGGCCGAGGGAACGGGCCACGCGGTCCGTGGTTCGTGCCGTCTGCCAAAGATGGCCGTTTCCAATCTGGCTGCTGCAACCCCATGGGTCTTTGGATGTATCGAGATGCGCTCACGACACCTCTTGCACGGCCGAGATGGTGTGAAGCCAGCGGCAACTGTGCTTGGGGAGAGAGTGCAGATATTGGGTCTTTTGAGCATGAAGAGCTTGCTCCGCCAGAGATGAGGAGTCGTGTCAGAGTACGTGGAGTATAGACAGGAGCAAAGAAGAAGCCCGGCACGTAAGATTCTCACGTTGAGACCGGGTTGTAGGCTCCAAGGGCCGACGGGACATGAAGCGAATCATGCCGTGGATGGGCCTACCCCATCAGCAAGACCAATATTATGCATCTCCGCGTTGAAGTCATCGTCACGGACCCTGTCATGAGTCGATGGAGACATGTGAGCCGAGTTTTCGGGAGCTAGATGAACCCGTAGATGACGGGAGACATCTTGCACATCATACGACAAAAAGGCAACCAATCCGCGACATGCACCGAGAGACGCAGGTGTGATCCCATGCATATAGACATGGGAGGCTATAAGAAGCCGCGATACGGATCACGCAACAATGCTGATGCCTTGAATCGCCTCGTCCATATCCCTTTGGGCGGCCGCCTCGAGCTTGCTGCCCCCGACTCGAGCTACAGAGCGACCCGTCGGCCATGGAGCAAGGGGCTCCGAGGGGAGGAGGAACTCGAGACGGCTCGGAGCAGGGACGCGGGAAGAGAGACACGGAGGGCATGGCCCGTGGACCGGCCGACTCGGGCATTGGGGTGGCCCAAAAGAGGGCCGACGGATCCTACGCTGCGAGGGTGTCGCATCCACGCACGCGTCGGTTTTTTTTTCTTTGCCGTGCCGCCGGAGCCTCGAGCATGTCACCGCCGAGAGCTCTCTAGTCTCTCGCCGGCTGATTGGTGGCTGGGCTCTTCGGAGCACGTCCGTTGACGAGTCGGAAGCAGCGCGAGACGGGCGCGCCACGTACTATTACTCTCTTCCCAAGGTGCTGCGTCCAGAGGAGAAAGCCGCGACGGGAGGCCCGGCCATGGAGAGTAGAATGTCACTGAGGTCGAAGTGAAGCCTCAAAAATGGCTGATGCGGCGAAAGGGGGGGGGAGGACGGCCAGTTTCGAGCTGGGGTCTCGGCCATCTGGATTTGCTTCCATCTGCGGGAGCACGATATTCAAGCAGGCGCAGGGCAGGGCAGGGGGAATCGGCCGAGAAGAACAGACATCCATCCGCGTCTAGAAGCCGGGCTCTTGGTTGCCTTGCCTTGCGTTCAGCCTCACGCCGTGGCACGAAACGGGGAAAAGGGAGCCGCGAGAGGAAGCGTCGCCAATGAGATTCCACGGCCTGTTTCGTCCGCCGCCCTGTCCAATCTCACTCTTTCCTACTCACGCCGATCCAGAGATCAGCGCCTGGATGCTCTGAATGCCGACATGTTCAAGACATGTCCCCCCTCCCCGTCGACTCTTCCGAGCGAGATGGACAGGGCACAGGCGGAAGAACCGGGGACGGGCTGGTGGAAATATGCACACCTGATGCAGGCGGCGGCTGCCTCTGTCGATTCCTTGTCCCCCGCGGGCACCGATGCCTCGCACACCCGCAGCAAAACGAAGACGGCGGGAGGATGAAGGAGAGTCCCTTGCTCTCCAGCGGATGCGGCTTATCTCTTCTGGACCTGTGCTTCTGCTCCGGGCCCCCCGTTTTGAGAAGGGCGCCGGCATCGCTGCATATACTGTACGCTCGGCTCAGCTGCCCTGCAATGAAACGCCGAGACGCACGAGTGTGCCTGTCCCCCTCCCTCCATCGTCTCCAATCCCTGCCGTGCATGGAGATGCCTCGAGTCCTGGTATGCGTGTCAAGCTGTGTGTGGGGGGATAAAGTTCCAGGACGGATTTGGGGAACGCCGGCAGCCTTGGGGCCGAGAGGACGAATGCACCGTTGAGCGTACGTGTATGCTGGATGTATGCGAGGGGAATGTCTTGCCGCTGAGAGAGAGGTTTCTTTGCTGCCTGTTATAGAACGGCTCGTTGTGTGTATACGTGTTTGTGCGTGGGAGAATAGTGATGCACGGGCAGGGCAAAGGGGGAACTCGGTGCGACTGCCGGATCCCGAGAACCAGTATTTTCCTCTCGAGTGTAAAACGCTGTATCGAGGCCATGGTTTGATGGTGAATCACGTTCAAACAAGAGCAATCTCAAATAGAGCCTCGAACAGAGTCGACGGCAAGACTTGAAACACCCGCATCGCCAACCACCCCAGCGACTTGTCGGTACGCACCACGACAGAGCAGCCACTAGAAGCTGCACAAGGATCACTCGGTGCCGCTGGCATCGAGATGTCGTCTCGGCTCGTCCTGCAGCATCGACAAGGGACGGTGGTGTGATTGCACATGGGAGCCCAAGCAGCTGCACAGCTGCGATAGGCAACCCAGGCCAGGGCAAAAGCCCCCCTTTGGACGCCCAGTCCACTCAACCCCACAACATGCACTTCGTGTATGCCATGGCCGAGTCGACTCTTTGGGGGTGGGTGTGTGGCGGGTACGCGTCAAAGTGGCAGTGCTCTGCGTTTTCGGTGAGACTTGTCCGGACTCTGCCTCTTGGTCTCCCCAGGTGGCGAAGCGAGAATGGCTCGAGTGGTGCCGCGAGCTCTCGGTTTGTCACGGCGAGCAGCAAGCCGCCGTTGCTGGACAGGAAGGCGAGTGGCCCTTTGACAAGCCCAATGCGGAGCTGTAGGCTCATTCTCATGTCCCGGTTTACACGGCACACCCAACGAGTGACTTTGTGCGTGCCACTGCTTCAGTCATGAGGCATCTGATACTATCCTGAGGTACCCATCGCCAACTGCACCAGAGGTTTAGTTGATGACACTTGATGTGTAGCTGGTAGGCCGGCCAGTAGGCATGTCGGTTGGCTGCAATGAGCCAGTTAATGAGAAACATCGAGAATTGACATGAAGTTTGAAATGGCTTTGGGAAGTCAAAGATGACAAGGGACCTTTATGAGAAGCACATCAGCAGGGAGAATTGACAAATGTACGCGTATATATAGTGGTTGTTGGACCTGGAAAGATGCTGGCGCGGTTGGGCTGCAGAAAGGCTGCTCTCGCATCTCTTCCCGAGACTAGATGGACATTGGCAACGAGATTTCATGCCTTCTGATCACTTGTCAAGCATGAATCTTCCGCCAGCCTGAACCGCGCGGCGTCAAGGACCACCCGTTACCGACGCAGTCGATAGAGTTGACTTGACGCCTCGTCTGCCGCACCGCTTCAGCACCACGAGCACACCCCATGCTCGACGCACAGGAGAGGAGGCCCACGAGCACGCTTTCAGTCGCCCGTCTTGGCGCGGCAAACAACTCCCCCCTTTACCGGCTCATAGGGCCGCAAACCGCCTCGGGCGCATGGCTCCGAATCGGCGGCTACTGCGACATTGACGATGGGCCGGCTGCTCCCGTCGCTTGCCCCTGCTGCTCTTATCGTCGTCGAGCGCGTGGGCAAGTCGTTTGTCAGAAATTGGAACGCCGGGCGAGGGCTCGTCGGCGCATGTTTCATCAATGACCTTGTGCCGTGCCCGTCTTTGCAGGCAGACTGTTGCTTATTTGGCGACGCGCGCAAAGGAGCCAAAGTTTGTGGGGTCTTGACATTGAGTTTGAGACTCTATAGCGTAGCCTCGCGCGACAGAGCTTGCGGAGCGAGCAACGTTGCGGTAACGAGGTCGAGGCATGATTCGGATCCGCGGTTTATGCCGGTGCCTTTACCGTCGTCGAGAGGCAGCGCCGAGTAGGTTCCATGAATATCCCATTATTCTGTGGTAAACAAAATTCCCCTCCTCCCCTCCCCCCACGCTAAACGAGGAAAAAAGACAATAAGCCCCACTTCTGCTTCCTGTCCCAGACCCCTGGCCCTCGGTATCCGGGGCTAGGCAATGTCGAGCCTAGCGCGAGCCCGTGGGGGTTTGTCTCCCTCGTTTTGCGCCCGCTCGCACGCGCGGCGACGCCCCGAACCTTGAAGCAGCCGTTGATTACTGTACGGAACGGAACGGTACGGGTACGGCGGGTCACCTTGTTCTCTACGTTGGGCACTGTACTGCTGCACTGTACCGGCCGCTAACCGGGAACTCGCACCTCCAGCACCTCAGCACGTCTGACTTGGCGACAATGGCCGACCGCTGGGCATCCATCCAATGACACAAGGCCGCAATTGCCGCTGCATCGGCGGACTGCTGTAAGTGAGGATTTGGTGACTCCAGGTTTGGGCATTCATCTCGCTGTCCCCTTTGGTTACGATTCTAGAAGCCGTCTGGCTAGCAGTGCCAACTCGAGTATATGTAGCAGTGGATGTTGCAGACGCCTTGGATACCTGGCCCTCGCCTCATCGCACCCATTCATATCCCCTCTGGCAGACACACACGTCGTTGCAATGCAGCCGGCACATGCTCTCTCGTCACCACTCCCTTCCGCAGCTCGGCAACTCGAGCGTCAGGGCTTCATCTCTTCCTCGCCTCAAACAGTAGCCATGCTCCCTCACCTCAGCCGCGTCGGCCTCAATCTTGCGGCTCAACCGCTCGAGAGAGTCGCCATCGTGCCGTTCCCTGCCGTCTGTCGCTTGCTCAGCTGATGGGCTGCTCCGTCCTTGACCCCCTCGAAAGCCCCTGATCCCATACGGTAAGCCTCAGGCTACCAGGTTCCTGGTACAGTAACCGCGCCGGGACAAGCTCATCGTCTGGTGCCATGGAGAAAAGCAATGACGGGCACCAAAAAGCCATACATGACACTAGACAGGGACCAAATCGACGCGCCGCGTGGACGGTGTGTTTCAGATGGGCCCGATATCGACATGGGCGCCGTCAAGTCTTGGGTCCCCTGCTCCCGACGACACAATCCTTGCCGTAATGTCACCACCTGGCGCCAGCTCGCCCCTTTTGTTTCCATGCAGAGAACGCCATGGAAAAAGGCACGAGGCCGCACCGGCACTCTCCAGCATGTGCAATCCACTGCTTCACCGTCACGGAAAAGCTACCGGCCAGTCCTCACTGGCTCAGCTCCTTACCGAGCGCATTCATCCGAGTGATTTTTCTTGATCATAATCCACCCCGTGCACCTCTGCTTCCGTGCCACGACCCTGCAGCGCGTAAAAAAGACTGCGATTTGTGTGTGCAAGGACACTGGGTCATCATGGTGTGTTTGTTCAACCCGTTCGTGCGCCAGGTGTGACGTGCCGTATGGACCTTCGGGACGAGTGTCTGCACTCCCAGCGACAGGCACCCGATTGCGTTGACTTCCCGACGTTTGATGGACGCGACACCCGCGCATGAGCTTAACTTGCGCTGTAACGACATGACCATCTCAGGCCAGTCCTCTGACGTACGTATCAGAAGAGCTGCCTCCATGTACTCGCGCTCAATGGTTTTGCAAGCAATAGGTGCTCAGAAAACCCAATCAATAGTCTGGTCGACGGAGCCGAGCTCCATCTACATCTTCGGAATCGACGAGTCCAAGTGAAGCCCGAGTGCATGCATCTGTCGGGCGCCCCTGCAGGAGGAAAAGACGTCGTAGGATGATGCGATGCTTTACATCGGAGCACAAGATTTGATTTATGCTGTGCAACCGAGTACTGTATGGTGTGTATCAAGTATCTCCGAGTTGCTTTCGACGAAGGAGCCGGCGTATCTCGCCAGCCTTCACGGGCTGCACGCCTGCACGTCTAGCCATCAGCACTTTTGGTACTTGACGGATCGTGCTGCCAGCGTTTGCTTCACGTTCTTGGCAAAGTGCAGTACTGTACCGATGCCGGGCTCATGGCCCTTGGTCGCAGACTGCTTTTGGGAAGCGAGAGGCTTCCGGCTCCATCATTGGTGCTGGCGAGACGGGGGTCTTCACCGCGTGTTTCAGAGCCATCGGCCCTAGTTCCAACCTGTGTCTAGTCGGAAAATAAGTGCAGAGAAGCCGGTAACTCTTTGGGCAGGGCGACCGGTGTTGTCCATGTATGCGGCATCCCTTTGCTTGCCCGACTTTGGTGGGCGGCCAACTCACCATCAATCAATCATCTGGCTTGCAGTTAGTCACCGAAAAACTCTAAAAGAGTTGCGATGACTATCAGATGACCCAAGCATTGGGTTTGACTTGATGCCGCTTTACCTGCACGCCCAACATGGAACGCGTGTCGTTGGCCGAATAGGCTGCCGAGGTAGGCTGGTCAGTAGTCAGTGGACTCTCCATAAACCTAAGCACGATATCTTTGCACAGGCAAGGTCTGCGGATTTGCCTACTTCGTACAATCGTACCGAGTACGAAGCAGACCAAAGAAGAGACAGTCCGAAAAGGCACCCTCGTGGAAGGGTAGCGAGAGTGGAGATTATAGAGTATATGCAATACGCCCAAGTTGGTGATGCATCTGTTCATGTCGGCGCATGACCGACCGCATTGCCAAACGCGGGTCATCCAGTCGCTGGCTGTTCGTTAGCCTCTCCTCCAGATGCACCTTCTGCAACAATGGTGTGGCGATCCGCGGCCGATAGTCACGGCTGCAGAGGACAAGGCGAACATGAAGGCACACTCTCTTCAAGTGACATGATGCTAGCGGCAAAGACCTGCGCGACAGCATGCAACCGCACACATGGCGCAAAGCACCATGTGCCATAAGTTGTCGACGATGCTTACTGACCGACATGTGCGTTGACGGGCTTGCCTGTTAGTCTCGGCCCTGTTCGATAAGTCACCCCACGACATTTGTCCGGCCGAGCCATTAGCCCTCTGCGTTAGCCTGACCAGATAGCCAGTGACGACGATGTGACATCAAGGCATGGGCCAGCCCAAATCGATTAGGGCGGGCTTCTACCATCGGTAGGCCGGTGGAGATGGCTGGCGTGGCCAAGACTAGATTCAAACGATGTTGATAACACGATGGCTGCGGGTGTGCGGACTGGAAGGGCGGACGGGAAGGCGTCGCGCGCGGCCAACGGGCATCGATTGTCTCGCGCTACAAAGAGATTGTGAGAACAAGAACCGGCATCGGGCGCAGAAGACAAAGAAGCAAGCCACAGTGCAACGGTCCGCGCCCGCTTCGCCCGCTCCGGGCCATTTAGCAGAGAGTATGGAGTACAGGCTCGGGACATGGCAGAACTGCTTGCATGCACGTACTGTAGCCCGAGCTGCAGGGAAGATGGGCGAGCATGCGTGACTGGCGCGTGAAGGGAGACGTTTCGCCAGTCTGCTTCCATCAGCTGCTGGTCTGCGGCCGCACGAGGTGGATATTCGCGAATAGGTCAACATGGGGCTCACAGACCAGATCAACCATGTAGCCCGTCTCCCGCTTCAACCGCTACCAACTCTTTGAATCTGGCGGCGTCATCTGGCTCTTTGGCTTGTGCTTGCTGCGACCTGGCGGCACTCGACCCTTCAAAAGCTTCGACTGCCCTTGCTGGAAGTCCGTGGCTGGCCATTGCTGGGGGCCGCCCCCTCTTCCCTGTTCCCACTGACCCCGCCGCGATGCGTGCAAATTCCTTGGTTCTGGTGGCGAAGTCTCGAGGAGCCTCCTAGAGCCTCCTCTGGCGAACAAAGCAGGGGAGGGTGGTAGCGAAGAAGCGGGCTAGGCAAGAGGCGGCGCAGGCAGCCGGCAAAACACGAAACAAAAGCCACTCTGAAAGGCGGCGACGTGTTGAGGCGACGCTTGGAGCAAGGCAAGCCGCATGGCGAGAAGTGCTGCCGTTTGCTTCATCCCGTACGTCGCTGCACCCATACACTGCCGGCCCTTATCTCGCATCGTATCAAGCACCAGCTTCGGCTTCGTTGCCCCCGTCCCATCAGGTGTGCTTTCCGACAGCAGGCGCCCTGTCTCGTCGCGCCGCTTCTTGCCCAATGCATCGAGATGTGATGGCACGATCCGCTTGGTCGCCCGTCATGGCGGAGGGGAAGGAACGCTGTGCTGAGTCCCTCGCTCCGCCCAGGGCAGGTACCACGCATACTTGCCGACCAAGAGAATGGCAGGAAGCAAAGAGAAATCAGAGGCAGGCGCGGACATCAAGGCGGCTTGCCAACGTGGGCCTAACTGTCCATGGCGGCCACGACAATTCTGTCTGCGGCGACGAACAGGATTGGACTGGTGCGCGTTTGCACGCTTGTCCATCAGGTACGGCCGGATACCGGAGAGTGAGTTGCTCGGGGCATGTGTCTCTGACCGGCGCCGGGCCAGGCTTCAGAGTGCGTTGCGTGGAGTGATGTTCTCTGCTGTGTCGTACCCCGAGTGGCCTGCCTAGGTGGGTACTCCGTCCTGCAGGAGCGAATCGTGGTGTGGATTGCCGTGTGGGAAGGCACTCGATTCTTTGGGTCTGCTCCGCAACGGTCCTCTGCACCTTCTGCCCTGGGCCCTGACAAAGCCTTGTCCGCGAGGCCGTCGGTAGCCTGTACGGCGCTGTACCCCCGACACTAAGAGCCGGGCCCTAGCGCGGGCGACGCAGTGGCGATTCGGGGCAGAACCCAGGCAGTCGGACAGGTACCACGCCGGTACGGAATACTCGACGGCGGCGACAAGGCCTCCCCTGGTTGTCTCACGAGCTCAGCACCTAGGCGATCCGGCGTTGGCTCGACCCTGCACCCGACGTCTCCAGCAGCCAAGTTATATTCGCTCGTGCTGTCGCTCGTACTGCTGATACCCGAGCACTTGGGCGCTACCAAAAAGGCGGCGGGCAACGGGACCTTTTGCCTGGCGTTTCCTTGCATCCACCCCCCCCCCAGCGACACCCTTTGCTCGTCCGATATTCTTTCTTTTTCCACTCCGTCCTGCTGGGCCACTTTCCAGATTTGTCGTCTCCTCGAATTCACGTTCCCTACCTAGGTTCATTTCCCACTCCACAGGTCAGTCAACCCAGGCGTCGTCTTGTCCTGAATTATCGAGGGTACCGTGACCTGCTTGCCTGGTGGGTAGCAGACATGCTGCCCCTCGTCTTTGCACTTGCTTGTCTCCCCCGTCTCGCTGCCACTGGTTCTGCGCGTGGGCTCCTCTCCTGGCGTTCGTTACATGGCTGGCTGGTTTGGTTCCGCGCTTGAGCCATGACTGGATTCGCCTGGGGGACGTTGTCTGGATCAGCCTCGGCAGCGCGGATCGCCAAGCACAAGAGCCTCGACGCCCTCGTTGCCTCGTTGCTTTGCGCGGGTTCTGATGGCACTCTGCACCGCACCCTGTTTTTCTCTTTTCCCACTCGCATCCTTGACTTCCAAGACGCCCCTCCATCCTCCTCCTCCCCCTCCCTTCTGCCCGTTCCCCTGGCCGTCTGGACTCGACGACTCTTTGGACCACACACATCTCGTGCCTGGATCTCGCCCATCTCTCCTTGATCCCTTCACCCTCTGGGCTCTTTGTCGTCCACACACCACACCCTCTTCATCCCGGATGGAACACACCTGCGGCCACCGCCTCGACGGCCGCGCAGCATCGCGAGTGCTCCGGCGCCAGGCGTTGCTGAGAGCCGCCTCGCGTCCGCAACTCTCTCGCGTCTGATGGCTGGGACGGGCAGCGGGCCGGGTCACGTCCTCACTGTCCAGTGCTGTACCCCGTCGACTCGAGCTGCTGCCGGGTGTTGCTCCATCCTCCATCCCCGTTCCCCATGCCACTCCTCTGGCCACACGCCCCTCCCCTTGACACTCGCCTTTCTCAGGACCATTGCTGTCCTGCGCTGCGCTGCCTCAGCCTGATTAAGCCAGCACCGGAGCAGCAGACGGCTCCTGATACCAAATCTGGCTACCTCGACTGCGGGCCTATGCTGCAGGGTACCTTGCTCCTGTCGTCGTTTCTTCTTGGACGCGGCGTTTGGCATGTCCCAATGAGGCTGGCCCGGCTTGCCCCCAGTTCCATTTACCCCCGCCCTCCCCGGTCACCCATGTTATGTTCAGTTGTCGAGCTGGCCGTTGCGTCCAGCTTACCTAGCGCCCCCATGACACGGCTCCGGCGAGCAGCACGACTGCCACGGAACTTATATCCACTCTGTATGCCTCTGCCCGAGCCTCCCGTGTCCACCTCTCCCTCCCAGCCCTTCTTTACTTGCCCGTCGTTCTCCCAAGAGAGTTCCTTGTCGACTAGTCAGTCTCCATCAACAGACGGGATCCGCAGCTTTGCGTAGCTGGCAAGCTCGTCTGCCAGTTGACCGCGTCGATTTCATGTGTCCACGACAGCATTGCCAGTCCTGCAAGCGATGATGCTTACCTTGACGCAGTCGCCCGCACCCTACGGCTACCAGTCCGTTCATGATTTGCCGACGCCGCCGTCCACCTTGCGACCTTCTCCTCCCCCGACTTACCAAGAGGCCGCTTACAAGTCATCCTCGACCGGTATTCTTGGCCACAGTCCCTCGCGCCGTCCCATGACGACTCCTCACCGTGGCCTGCCTCCCCCGGCGGCCATGGCATTGCCCCCTCAGCAACCTCCCCCGTCTGCTTCAGCTCCTCCCGCTCCGCACCACGGCCAGCCCCAAGGCTCCCTCGCTCATGCTGCTCAGCAGGGCCAAGCGTGGTCCGCCCTGCCCCCTCCTCCCCAGCAATGGCAAGGCGCCGAGGAATCCATGAGGAACTGGTTGCTGGCAAAGACGGAGGAGGAGCGAACGAGACAGGAGGAGGAAAAGACGAGACAGGAAGGCCTACGCCTCGAGCAGCGGAGAGTCGAGATGGACATTCTCCGAGCCTCGCTCAGTGGAGGCATTCCTCCTCCCATGATTCCAATCGTCTTCGCTGGTATGGGCGTCGGAGGGACGTTGCCTCAGACGGCTCTCGAGTGGGCGCAGCATTACGTGCAGTCCGCACAAGCTCAGCAGCCACAATTACCTGCTCCGCAAAGACCGCATTCGCCCGAGCACCATCCACGAGATGCTCCTGCCCCGGCACAGGGCCCCTTTTCCGGGTCCGCCACAAATCCTCCGCCCGCGCAAGCTTCGGGCGCATACGGTCATTATCCGGCGTCCCCGACCAGGCCTAGAGGACAAACCGTCACGGGTGCACTCGGGCGGCACGGTCCTAGCGTGCCCGGAGCCGGGACGAGTCCTGCTCAGCCTGGGACATCCGGCGGAGCACCCATGTCGCAGTATCAAACACAGCAGCAGGCGCAGGCGCAAGGGACCCAGCAAGACACGAGCTCGTCTCTCTACTTTCATTACTGGCAACCGCCATCAGCGTCACAAGGGGGAGCTGGCGGCTCCAACAGACCGGGCACCCCGTCTGGTGCGTTCAAAATCAAACGAAAACGGGATTCGCCGTTGGGCTAACACAGGTTGCGCGATCGACAGGGGACATGCAGCGGAAACGAAAACAAGTCATTCCACAACATCAACAGCATCATCCTATGCAGGCCCCGAGTGAGCCGCGGCTCCGCTCTCCGCCGACCTTTATCCAAAGCAGCCTTTCGCACCCTCCGGCCGGCAGGAGAACGCACAAACGCCAAAAGAGCGACGTTGCTTGGTACCGTCCTGCCGGTTACGGACAAGGCGAGGAGAGCCAGGGGACAGCGTCGACCAAGATGTCGAATCGAGAAGCCGACGGAGAGTCGTCGCGCGAAGCGTACAATGCCGAGGGAAGAAAGCACTCTGTCTCGGCGTTGCTATCCCAGGAACCGCCGGATCGAGGCCCCCGAACGATCTACCATCAGTCATACGGCCCATCGACGGCTGGCTCGGAGCCTCGTGACGGGGGCGGCGGATCGCGCGACCGAACGTGCTCCCCCGGCAAGGGAGAGATCAAGATGCGTGGAGGAGCTGCTAGCTCGGCTGAATCACAACGGTGATGTATAAGAACGGCAGGGTGACTTGCAGGTCACGAGCAAACGATTTACGACGCCGTGTTGGCGTAAGCCAGAAGTTTGACACCTTTGGCTACATTTCTGATCTATCACCTTTTTTTTTTTTTTTTTAGCTAGGCAAGGACCACGCCTCAAGGAGCTCGAGGAAGCACATTGTAACATTTCCCCTCTGATTCTGCCTCTGCTGCACATGCACGGTTCTGAAACCAAGATACATGGCCGCAATGCATTTGTATTGATGCGACGTTTTTCTGGTTCAGGATACGCTTCACAAGAGGCCTCGGTTGGGAATCGGATGGACAGACTTGGTGTCTGCTTCTACTCGGCACTCTTTGCACGAGTGTCGTCTGGTGTGCGTCGGTTGCCTCGCCTTGGACATGTCAGGCGATCGGGGAATGCAACGGCAATGCCTGGGGTCACAGGACCAGGCGTGGTGCCGTGCAGGGTTTTCACACCGGAGTGGGTTTCGGGACGACGGGGCCACAGAGCGGAACGGGAGAGCGGGGCTTGGAAAAGTCGTTTGACGTCTGGCGTACCGGTTAGACCTTGTCAGCGTCGATCTGGGGAAACGTGTCACTTATCACATTGAGGATGCGGGGAGGAGCTGGGTCGAAACAAGTAGGAAATTCAAGGAGTGATATGGCAAACGCGCGACCCTTGCCATGCAAGAAAGGGCTGAAGAACCATGACAGCTGGCAGGGGATTCGGCTTATGTATGGCAGGACTCAGGAGCCAGGAGGTGAATGGAAGACACCGAAGCCGGGGTCAGGGTCTTTCAATGTCGAGCAAGAATCACGACGATGGAGGGCAAATCTGAGGGACCTTGTTGGACGCCCAACGCGCATTCGAGGATCGGACCTGGTTCGAGGGAAAGACTCGACGAGATGTGGTTCGATGACATGCCCAATGTCCGATGAAAATGGACTTGAGATTTACGATGGCAGAGACGATCCCGACAAGAGGCTCTACGCTCGACGTCCCCGCGCTCACCGTAGTTTTGCGACGCGCAGCTGAGCTACGAGGTGATGACCGGGGGCCGCCGTGTTTAGGGGGATCGAAAGACATTGGCTTACGGCCCCATGGAGGGCCGACCAGAGAAGAGGGCTGGGGAAAGGACTCAAGGAGGGAGTCCAAGACATTCGAGGTCCCCTGTCGATGCGGCAAGGGGCTCGCTCGCGCGTGGCTTTCGAGACACGGCCTGGGGACAGGTGGATGGATGGATCACGGTTGCCGTCGACACCGTTTTGGGAGCCCTTGTTTTTGTTTCCAGGCGGAGAGGAAGTCTGCCGCGACGAATGTTGCGTCGTACGGCTTTTGCATTCTCCTTCAACACCGTGGTTGTCTTGCTTCCGTCGTGTGCTCGCCAAGACTGCTCTGGCGCGTTTGGGGATACGAGCAACAGGACCATTGCTTCGCGGCACTACTAGACGGCGCATGCTCTCTCTCCTTTCCCCCTTTCTTCACGCTCGACCTCGTCCCTACAGAGTAATGCCCGCGTAGGATAGGGAAACGGCCCGAAGTCCCGGACTCCCCACCGGCGAAAACACTACCCACGCCGACACCCGCGCGCACGCGCAAAAAAATACCGAAGCGCCGAAGAACCCAAAAATTGCCCCAAAAAGAGTACGTACCGTAATTAACCTATACGCCCCGGAACGGGTGCGCGGGGCGGCCCGTTGGCGCGGATTTGCCAACGTGGCGACGACTCGACCATTGAAGACTCTATGCGTCGTGAGATGCAACGGTATCCAGAGACGTGGGAAAAGCCGAGATGGCGAGACGGGAGCTTGGCTCCTGTCCACGGCCAAGAAGAACAAAAAAGTAGACGACTTCTCTGCGGAAAGAATGGAGGGGGGAAAAGAAGGTATCGTGGAGTGGAGCGCGTCGTAGCGTGGCGAGCGCCCGGACCGGGGCGGGGCGGGGTGGAGCGTGGGGTTTTCTGGGGCCCAGACGGTGGGGACGCGGACGCCAGAGAGAGAGAGCGGAGAGAAGAAAAAAACCTTGCCCTGTCCATCCACGTGGGAGGCCCCCTTTGCACCTAGCGCCATTCAGATTCTTGCCAATTCCATCTTCCTTTCCCCCTTTGCCGATGCCGGATCCACTTGGGGATCCTCGTGTTGCTTCACCTCTGCTATTCGCACCTGGTACCCCCCCATTCTTCCATGGCTTCATCTCGGGTCTTTCCGTCTCCCGTATAACCTGCAACGAAGCAGCCCTCCACCCCAAAAAAAAAACCAATGGCCTCGTGTCGGAGTTAAACTCCGGACATGTCATCCCTCCCCCCCCTTCTTTCTCCACCATCTCTGTAGCTGTAAAAACCCCCAGCATCAGGCGTGAGGATGTGGAGCAGCACAGAATCCGCTTCCCTTGGTACCAGCACACGTAGCGCAAAGAAAAGAAAAAAAAAAGAGGCGCCAAGGCCGTAGCTGCAGCTTCCCTCGATCCTTCGTATATGTTATCTCCCTCCCATTTTAAGTGACTCCGCGCGCGCGCTCAACAAGAAGAAAAAAAAGACGTAAAACGTGGGAGCGCGGGCTGCAGCGCGGCAGCCTTGGCTCGCTGGGTGCCAGGTTTTGCAAGGACGTTTTCTTTTCGGCTGCTGATGACAGCGGTCGCCCGATGCAGACATGTCCTCTGTTCCCGTTTCGTTGGCCCTGCGTCGAAGATTGCCCGATGCGGCGTGGGAGTGTCCCCGTCTGGTCGGGTGAGAAGCACGAGAGTGGGTTGCTCGACTCTGGATACTTTTCGTTCATGTGATAGTAGCATGTACCCCCTAGTCAACAAGAGACGACGTCTTCGTGTTCGCATGCCTGTAAATCACCGTCACAAAGCTTTTGACTCACAGGCCCATTGGTCCACAAGAGCAGTATCGCGATGATGTTGTATTGTCTAGTTCATTGCACGTCTTCGTCTTGCCGCAAGACAAGTAACCCTAGGTATCAGATAGCATGTCCTGTCATAACCCAGGACCAATAGCAGGAGGCTGGTTCATTGCTTGACTGACCCGCCTCGAGCTAGTCGCGACAAAAGAAATCAAGTCGTCGTGACGCCGCCTCCCGTCATCGCCATGCCCGTCGCCAACAAAGAAAAGTTCAGCAGACATGCGCGAGCAATGTTTGCGAGCAATGAAAGTAAAGACGAAATCAAGTGGGTATCAACAGGTTCGTGTGCTGAATGGCCAAGCCAGGGTATAGGATATGAGCATCAGACAAGGCCAAGACGATGCCGTTGCGACAGTACTCCTCGACAAACAAAGGAATCATGAGAAAAATCAGAGTAGCCCCCAAACATGGGGCTGTGGGTGGTCCATCACGCGGACCAGAACTGCGAGCATGCCTCCTAAGTCCTCTTCTTGCCCTGGTGCGTCTTCCACTCCGCCTTCATTACCTTCATGAGCAAGTCTTCATCCTTGATCGGTATCCACGAAGTGAGAGCCTTCATGGCATTTTCGAAATCAGAGTCCAAGAGCACCTCTCGAAGGGCTTGGATAAGGGCCGCGCCCGTAGCGTGGAGCACCTCAAGCCCCGACGCTGATGCAGCGCCGTCCTTTGTAACAGGCTCCTTGGACGAGCAAGCGTCATCGCCGCCCGTGCCGAGGAGAAGAAACACGTCCCAGACTCGAAGCTGGGCGGGAAACGGAATTGACAAGTTAAAGAGCGTCAGATACCATCTCGTGCCGTAAGCCGTCGTGTCGACGCAGAGTTCAGTCTGGAGCCTAGTCAGCCTCTGCTGTCCGCACTCTGAAGTCGGATCGAATGCTCACCAGCTTTTTAGCCACCTCCTTGTTGAGCCAAGTCGTCTCAAACTCGCGAAGCGCCGTCATGAGACCCTCAAAGCCCGGCAGGTAGAGTCGACTGAGCCCGCGGAGCTGCCACATGCGCACGAGCATAACGAAGCACTTTTCCTCGTCAAAGTAGCAGAGCAGGGTAGCCGCCAACGAAGCCATGCCTTGGACATATCCCGTCTCCGGGCAGTAGATTGACAGCGCATGCAGAACGCGGAAGAGCAGACGCTGCCCACCGCGGTATCGGCGTCGAAACATGATGTGCCGGCTAATGGTTCGCGGGACGTCCAGGTCAATCTGCACGTCGTCGGGCGAGCTCTTCTCCTGCAAAGCATGAAATGCGACAATGAGGTCGTCGGCCGCAGGCAGGCTGCCTTGCTCCTTGGCCGAAGAAGCGAGAAAAGACCACCAGGCGGCGGCGCGCCAGCGATCGGGAATGCCTTTCCACGTCCGCTCAATGAGCTTTGGGTTGTGCATGTCAAATTCAAACTCCATGCCCTGGCCCTGGTCAAGACCTCGAAGAATCTTGGCCATCCTTCGCCACTTCTCGGAGCGCTCCCATTCCTTGCGCTTGAGAGCCTCGGAGATCCTCTCGACCTCGGCGCCCTCCAAGACATCTTGCAGATTGGGCGACACAGTCAGCATGTCGCCGGCCTCGTCCATCCAGCGCCTGTTGCGGTTGTGGGGAAGGAGGTTCCCCGCCTGGCGAATGACGGAGCGCGACGAACGGGCCGAGACGAGCGAGATCTCCGAGTCTTGCGTCTTGAGCGAGCGCGCAGAAATCTTTCTGCTGGGGAATCGGCCGCCGCCGAGCTGGGTAGGGAAGCCCATGGGGTCCTTCTTTTGCAGCAGATTCTTGCGCCGCGGGGACAGGTGTGCGGATCGGGGGTCCGTCGGGGTGCTGTTGCGCGACGAGGGCGGAAGGACGTTGATGAAGCCATAACGGTCGACGTCGGCACCGTCGACGTCCTCCCAGTCCTCGAGGCCGCCGGCGAGCTCCGTGTCGCGGCGGGCATTATCTGGCAGTTGGGAGCAGAAACTTGCTGATTTTGGGGTGGCGTAGAGCGAAGCGGGACGATGCGCGAGAGCGGCCGGACTGAGGCGCGGGCGAGTCAGCACCGACAGGGACGAAGCCGGGTGATGCGGACGACGGGGGGGTCGAGTGCAAGTGCAATGAGGGGAGGCGACGGGTGGGCAGGGATAAATCATACGGGTCATCTGCAGCCTCTTCTGCCGGGAACTCGGGCGTGGGCTCCAAGCGCTCGCAGTAGGAGCGCCTTGCGCCGTCTTCCCAGTCGATGTCATCGCCAGCTTGATAGAGCGATCTCACCTTTTGGGATTCCTTCTCGACGTCGACAGACAGGACACGGATGTCGGGAGCGGCCATGAGACCCTTGTTGGACATGGTCTCTGCGTTGCTGATTCCGGAGACGGGCCTCGGGGGCACGGACACAGCGGGGCGCGGCAGGGTTCGAGGCGGCGATGGAGAGGCGGGGGGGGCCGCGAGGGAGGCAGACGAGGAGGGAGAGGGAGAAGGGGCGTTTGCACGGTCGTCCATGATGGCGTCGAGGGCAAGGGGTGAGGGCCCGGCAAAGACGAGGCTGCCGCGCTTGGAAAAGGTAAAAGCCGTCATGAACCCATCGTCGAGCAGGCTGGGTGTGGGGATGCGGACGGCCAGGGGTGCGTAGTCGGGCGTGCTGGTGTTGGGCGTGGACGTGGACGTGGACGTGGACACGGGCGAGTCAGAGGTTGCAGTCGTGGAGCCAGTCGCGGAGCGCGGCGGCGGCGGCGGCAGAGGCTTTTGTTGGATTCTGCTGAGGTGGTTGTGCTGGTGGGGCGCCTTGTGGCTGCCACCAATGGCTGGGGCAGGGCCAGCCGCGCCGACTGGGGTGGCTGAGCCCCGCATCGGTGACCGCGCCTTTAGTGGCGGCGGCGGCGCCCAAGTCTCGTCTGGTCTCTGCACCTGCAACGACGCCGCCAAACTCCCCGAGGGATCCGCCGTGTGCCTCTTCTTGGCCAGCCTGCGCGGCAGAGGCGACGGAGACGGCGGCGACGACGATGACGACAGCGATCTCGGACTGCAAAGGCGTGCAGCCGAAGAGGGAGTATCGGGCGCCGCCTCGGGGGTCGACAGCCGGAAGCCGGATGACGATGCGCGGCGAGGAGTCGCCGTCTCGAGCAACTTGTCCCATGACGTCCTGCTTGACGGCCCCCGAGGCACGGGAGGAGGGGCGTAGGATGGCGGATCGGTTAGTGTCTTGGGTCGGGCGCAGACAGCGCGGTCGTCGTCCTCGCAGTCCTCTTCGTGGATGGTCGCCGACGCCGTAGTCGGCGCGTGTCCCGAGTCGCGCTTCCAGTCGTCAATGGCCCTCGCAGCGGCGGGTGAAGGACAGCGCAAGGCCGGATGCTGCTCTCTCGGTGGTGCAATGGTCGACAGATAGCCGGTCGGCGGGATGACGACGACCGGACCGTACGACGACGGGGTCGAGCGAGACGAAGAGGCCGAGGTGATGGAGCGCGGGGTGCTGCAGACGCTCGTGGTTCGGAAGAGGGCGCGTGTTGGCGGCAGAGGGATGGGTGGCTCGGCGGGCTTCGTCTTTTCGTATCGCAAGGCCACAAGGCCAGAGTCGTCGCGGAACGAGGGCTTGACCCGAGCAGGGCGGCTCTTGTGGCCGGTAGAAGGAGACCTTGATAGCGCCATTGCGGGCGGCAAAGGTCAGAGTGTGTGAAGTTTTTTGGGGGTTTTCAACAGATGCTGGAACTGGACAACCAGTGTTTTTCCAGAGGAGCGCCCCTCTGGGAGGTTGTGGAGGTCCAGCTGTAAGTGCCAGCGCCCTGCCAGAGTGTCGAGATGGGCTTTCTGCTTCAGGGCGTGTGTCGGAGATGATGATGTTTCGGTCAGGTCGCCGGGTCAGGGTCAGACCAAGACTGGCGGCAAAACGGCAGTTTTAAAAGGCGAAAGGCAGCAAGACTGCGTCGCGGCCAAGGGGCTGGATGGGGCTGGCGGGACGAGAGCGATGGGCTCACGCCAGAAGTCGGGGTGGCTTGAGTTTACTACGAGGCGATGGCGAGGGCTCTGCGAAAATGAAGAGCAGCTGGGCGAGCGGCCAGGGAAGATGCCTGGAGGTGATCCGACAGGTGTGAGCGGGCCTGACGGGTCGAGCTAGACGGACAGCAGACAGGGCGGCCCGGCTCAAGTCAAAGTCAGGGTCTCGATGAGAAGGCGTGTCTTGGACTGAAGGGAGGCGCTCTTGTCTCGCTTTATCATGATCCGGACGACGAGCTCGTCCCTTTTTTCCTTTTCGACTTTCCCTTCTAGGCGGCCGCCTCGTATGCAGGCCAAAAAGATACGGCCAGGACCGGCTGCTGTAGGGCCAGGGGGGGTGGATGGCAGCAACAAGAAACACGGGCCAATCCGCCTTGTGCAGTCTGTGCAGAATAGTGTCAGTGTGCCAATCCGATGCGTGTGTGCGCTGCAGCAAGCACCTTGTCTTTGAGCGTTTGTTGTTTCCTTTCCCCTAAAGGCTTGAGACAGGTCAATCTTGGCTGCTCCACGGAGGCCGGCCGGGCAACGGAGGAGAAGGGGGAGTCACGCTCGACAATGATGATGGTGATGATGATTCCAAGGGATAAGGAAGTGGGTTTCAGAGCTTTGTGACAGGAAAGGGAGATTTGAGAAGGGGGTAAGGGCCCGCAGCGAAGGGTAGATGAAAGATGATGAGGATGAGTTTCGGAACAAGCGACTATGAGAGACGCATGTATAATGGAGGATGCATGGAACGAAAAAGCAACCAGCTATCGGAAAAGGAAACCGAGTGACTAGATTGTTGGTGGAGAATGCGTGATTTGAGATTTGTTTGAAAAGAAAGGACAGAAAAATGCACAGGTGAAAAAAGGACGGCAATGGAGGAGGAGGAGGAGGGCTAGGAGGAGGAAGAAGCAACGACGATCATGCAGGTACAAAGTACCGGCTTGGCCTCATGCCCGGCCGGGCAGTTGGACGAGGATGACGGACAGACTGGACAGGAGGTACTGTACCGGTACGCAGACAGTTGGTTCCTAGGGGATCGTCTTTCTAGCGGCCGGATGTCAGGCATGCATCGAGGCGCTACTTTGGCAACCACGAGGGACGGGCCAAGATGCGCAACCAGCCAGCAACGAGAAAAGAAAAGGCGAGCAAAATAAAGACGGACGTGATCTTGACGAGCGAGTCCTGGCGAGAGACGACGACATCCACCACCACCCATGATGCGCCACATCACCGGACCTCCTTCCCCCCAACCCCCCTGCAACAGACACGTATGGACAGTGCAGTACCTAGGCAGGAAGTACCTACGTGCAAAATATGTGGTGACAGTTACATGTAAAACGCAGCAAGGCTTCCAGGGCAAGGTCACGTCAAGGCCATGGAGGGACGGAGCGCGTGGCCCATTGATGACGGTGCGTCCACGTCGGCTGCCAGCCCGCTGGGAGACGAAGCTCGAGGGCGGCGAGAGGGAAACAGGCACCCAGCGGCCGAGGCCCGTTGGGCTTTTTGTCGAAAGGCCGACCGAGGGATCCGCCGACCACTGCCCGTGCCTGTTGATGCCGTTGCCGAGGCCCGCCGGATCCGCGAGCACCGTTCTGTACTCTACGTTACTTTGTCTACCTACCCGTACTGTATGTATGCATCAGCACGCATCAGTTCCTTTCGCTCGGCAAAGCCAGCGGCGAGGTTGTGCGGTGCGACGGCGCAACGGGCCAGCGTCGAGGCGTCGCTTGCACGACCAAGAGACACTCGCAGCTCACAACAGCGGCCCTGCCAAGCCGATGCTGCATCCGCCCGCAGAAGCCACTTGCTGGAGCGTCCGACTGTCGACCGTCTCCATTCACTGCCCTGGGTTTTCCATGCTTGCGCCTTACTGTAGAGTGGCTGCAGGCCGTGCTTCTTTGGTCCTTCCAGGGGGCCCCTCCCCTTGTCGGCTCTCCCCCACACGGTCCTTGGCCAGGGCAGGCGTCCAATCAGGCTTCCATGCCATGGAGCACGGCGTCGGTCGTTATCGACAGTGCGGAGCGACGGCCGGCAGAATGGGGAGAGCCCGGATCGAGCGAGCAGACGCAGGCATACCTGACTGCAACGCCGTCTTGTCCATTTTTTCTTGTCTCGTCTGTTCTGGGTGTCGTGAGCGTCGTCTTTTACTTGTTACCTGATGTATTGTGCTGCACTTTGTAGTTAGTGCACGCTTGTACGTCGGCCACAAAGTCTGTGGCTGGGCTCGCGCAGACGTGGTTGCGCCACCTGACGAGGACGGCGCAAGTTGGAGCCGCCGCCGGGGTCGCACGTCGAGGTCGAGTGAGACTGCTCGAGGGCACGTGTGGTCCAAGACGCTAAAGTCTCGATTACTTGGTTCACACGCACACTTACACATACACACGCACACGCACGCACAAGGAGGGATGCCGTGTCTCTACTCGCAAGTCGGGCGAATAAGACAGGCACACGAGCGTGACGAGACTATTGTCCAGTAGCGGCGTCCCATTTCCCACGTCGACCATGATTTTTCCGTATCTGATCATGGCCGTATCTACTGGCTGAATGCGCAAATTATTAAAAAACAATTATGCACTTGGCTGGCACGAGGCAAATCCCAAGCCGACGTCTCTGCTGTTTTCAAGGCTGTCTAGTGTAGGTACGTACTCTGGTGGCTAGCCCGCTGCAAGGTACCCGCTGCCAGCGGACTCCGTCCCTTGCCCTGGACAATAACCGCGATCCAGCTAGGCTTATTCGGGACTTGCCGCCCCGTCAGCGCAACTCCGATCAAGCCAAGCAGAGCAGGCGACAGCACTGAGGGTGAAAGGCACCTGCCAAGTTGACATTTGGCGCCCGCACAAGAGCGCGCTCTCCATTAGACTTGAACAGCCAATCGGCGTCCGATTCCAGCAGTGTCATTTGCTCTCCCAAATAGTACCAAGTACAATAGGTGTGCTTTGGCGGGTTCCAGTTTCTCTCGGTCTCGAGGAAACGTGCACGGGCAAGTCCAGCTGTGCGTTGGTCTTGATGACCAGTTGTGCTTCAACGACGGTGTACATTTTGGTCAACATGGAACATGGACATTGCCAGCAAGGGGGCATGCTTGGTACACGGCACAGAAAGCCAAGATGGTGTCGAGATGCCGTGCGCCCACAGCACGGCGGTGCGAGGACAAGCGACGTCCGCGGCAGCCAAGACTCTGTAGACGTCGTCGAAGCATCCCTGCAGAGAGAAAGCGTGCGTGTGACGGCATGCGTGTGTCGCCCGTCTGGCGCATCGGGCGTCTGCGCCAAGGACACGGACTGCGTAGACGGCATGGGCTCTGCGCATCGACACCGAATAGGAAGGGTGGAGCAATTAGACAGGACCGTCTTGCAATGTTGGGATCGATTGTCGTGAAGCCATGGACGTGAAATGCCTCGAGAGGTCCGGCGAGTCGTTTCTTTGCCACTTGCGCCATTTCATCTAGGCCATGCACGCGCAATCCCGCCCTCCATCCATACCTACGAACACATGCTTCGCACATGAATGAAAAGAAGAAAAACCGGTCCGTGGGAGATGAAGTGGCGTCGGGAGCCGCCGCGGTGCCGGATTGGGGACGCCGGGATGCTGTGAGTGCAGCGCGTAGCAGGCCCAAGAGGGTGTCATTGAGTGTCCGAGGAGCTCTCTGAAGCTGCAATCAGAGACGGTCCTCGAGGCAGCTGAAAATGGCAAAGAAACAAACCGTTCCGCCGGAGAGCACAATGCACGGAATGCCCGAGTCGTCGCCCACAGAGTCACGGTCCGGCATCAATCGTCGCTCCTTGTCCGAGTTGTCTCGACGCAGCCACCAGCCTTGGCCGAGGCGGTACGAGCAAGGCGCTGCAGCATCGGCCACTCACCAGGTCGAACCGCCTGCGCTCGTCGGCTTGGTCGGCAAGCGAGCAGGACGAGGCGCCGCGCCACCGATGAAACGGCAGCCGCCGCGCAGACCGCCCAGGTAGATGAAGACATGTTACCAAGCAAGAAGTAGGCAGAATGCGCCCTTGTCCGCGCAAGGCACCTGCTATGCAGAGGCCTGATGGCCTGTCTGGCTCGCACCATGGCGTTGCGTGGCGCCGAGACGGCTGTGACTCTGCTTCGGACACGGGCACCGATTGTTTGCGCCGGCACGGCGTGATACGAATTGAAACGAGCCTCGTACCAAGTATAGCAAGTACAAGGCATCCGTAGCATCCGTAGCCATCTCATGTTGCTTTGCGAGCGGCGACGAATCCTCTGCGAAGCGCCTCCGTATCGCCCACGCCATGCCCAGTCCTCTCGCTCACTCATATTGCCCCCGTATGCATCTATACGAGACCTTGATGATATCAAGTGCTACTCATCTGCAGTGGCTCCATGAGCCATGGGTTGTTTCTGCCGCCCTTGTCTCGTCTTTGCAAATTTGAAGGCAGCCGTCCACGTTCTTGTTGAGGCGAGGACATTGTCGAGTACAAGCTGTCCTGCGTCGCCGAGGAGCACTCCGAGGTACCTCTTGCAAAGTAGTAGCCCAATGCTCAACAAGGCCCGCCTCGCACCGACTCGACTGGGTAGACTCGATCGATGGCTCCTCGGAAGCCCCTTCGTCTCGTCCTCTGGCCGCATCGTCGACCTCATCTCGACCTCACCTCGACCTCCATCGGGCGCATTGGCCCCCCTACTCGCGCCTAGTCGCCGTCTCTGCTTGCTTCTGCTGCGCTCAATTCAAGGTTATCTGCCCTTGCTCGATCTGACAAATGACGCTGCGAATTTCTTGACACGCGATTCGCACAGCAGCCACTTTTCAGAATCCAAACAAAATGGCCGCCGCGGCCCATCTCCTCGCGCCAGCGCACAGAGACGAGTTGCGCCTTGGGCAGACAACGGCCATGCAAGGAACATGGGGCTCAAGGCCTGCGAGAAAGGCAGCCCCAGTCCCTCCCCCAAAGAGCAAAAAAGCAACAGACGACACCCTCTTCGGGCGCCGCGAAATGGGCCCCTGTGTGGAGGATGCATCCGTATCAAGATGATGGGGGCGCCTCCCAAAAAAACAGAAGAAAGCATCCCCTCTGCAAGGAGAGCCGAGGTCGTTGGCGAGCACGACGCGGCGGGAGCGTCCCGCGCCCTGTTCCCGGGCCCGTCCTTGACGGCAATCTGAGGCTGACGATGGGCGAGGCGAACCCGGCTGCGCGGTTCCTCCCACCCTCGACTTGTCAAGCAGGGCTGGGACGAGTCGATGGATCATGACCTAGCGACGCCTCGCCATTGGACGCCTCCTCCTTGTGGCCCTTTGTTCGCAATCTCTTTTTTCAAGCTGCGTCTCTTTTTATTCTTCCTTTCCGACGCTTGCCTGCGTCGAGACGGCGGGCCGGCTGAGCGAGGACACGGGAACTTACAGATTCCCACATGTGAGTCCTCGAATCGCCTGTCTCTCATGGCCCCGATTCAAATCATGGTGTGCCAAAAGAGCGGCGGCTGTCTCGGCGCTGGGCTGCCCGCAGAGCCCCTGCTAACCCCGACGATGCCCGGCGGCCCGTGTTGGCCATGGGGATCCCTGTCTGGCCCTTTTTTGGTCTTTATCAATTGGGAAAAGAAAGGACGGCCCCTCGGGGCTGGGCGGGGGTCTGGCCGGCCCCGTCGGGCAGAGTGGGCTGTCTGCTCTCACAGCGATGTGGATGCTGGACCCGCACGGCAAGCCGGGGACAGGAGCCAGCTTTCGGCGGGCAACGAGGCCGCGCAGCGAGATTAGCCGTCTGGAGAGGGCAGCGTCGTTTGCGAAATGACGGGCGTCGGCCACCCGTCCAATCGCGCATCTCTGGTCTCTTCGCGGGTGCTCAGCCTCTGGGCGAGATCCATGGCTTTTGCGACATGGCCAGCCAGCAGAGTGCATTTTTCTCTCATGATTTGCCCTGATTCGATCAAGTCATAGGCCCGTAGGAACCATTTCTTTCAGCCCAACTGTCCTGGGGCACATGGATGATGGCGGTCAAGCCAGGCTCAGCCCGACTGACGGCTCCCCGACAACTCATCGCTCCGAACCCGTCCAATGGCCCGGGGGCGCGTTTGCCAACACCCCGTGACGTGTCCGCGCCATGCGTGCAGCGCCCGGGCCCAAGTCTCTCGTCAGCGTCGTCACCCGGGCGAGCAACCCAAGCAAAACCCACGCCGCCAGAGCCCAGACTGGAGCCTGAGCCCGCACCTCGACCGTTTCCCACAGAGCGCGGGCATCGTCGGGGACCTGACGCGGACATGCTCAGAGGCGGCGTCAAAAAGAAAGGCGCGTTTACACGCACTCGTCCAAGCCGCTACGTCACGATGCCGCCAGTCGCCGAGGAACGCGCGCAGAGGCCGGTACGTACGTCGTAGAGGAGCCCGAGACGGGCGCAAAAGAAAGCACTGCGCGCGCCTGAGCAGCAGCCGCGTTTCACATGCCACAGCTCGGACGGGACTCGGTAAATGGAAGGAGATGTCGTCACTACCCTTTCTACATCTCCTATTGGAAGTAATGTCAATGCTTGGAATACACCACTGTTTGAAATGTTTCATCCTGCCGGCACGTACAAGGAGTGGATTTTGACGGGCGAGGGGAAGCGGCGAAGGGCAAGGGGATAGCGTCATGGCGCCCCGACTTCGCCGTCCAGAAATCGGTTGACGGGAATGACATCGGTACATATCCTACACCGGCCCGATCCCCCACGGCGCAAGAACCCCGCGGCCAAACCCCCCGCCTCCTCCATGTACCGGCCTACGAACCGCCCGGAGACCCGGTGCCGCGGCCGCGCACCTTCCATTGCCTCTCCCCAACCCCCGTCATGTACCTCATCGCGAAGCCATTCTCGTGCCCGTATTTGGCATCCCTCGTCTCATCACGGACGGACAGAGACAAAGTACCCTGGCACAAATGACAGCCCCCGGCGTGGGGGGAATTCCCGCATCCACGGCCCCGCGTACCACATCTTGAAACCCGCGTCCCCGTTGCCGATGGTCTGCGGAGCTTCGGGCGCGCTCCCTGCGGCTTGGACAGGCTACCGCTCGAACAGGACGGGCTTCTCCGACCCGTCGGTTGACAACTTGGAAACGAGCGATGGTCAGAGCGGGGGGCGCGGAATCAAAGAGAGAAAAAGAGGGCTAGATTTATCCAAAGTCGAAAATCATGCCCTGTTCCCGACAAGGTGAGCCGCTTGACATACTAGTAGACATTCTTGCACCTTGATGACTATCCGCGTCTTGCAAGCAATTTGATATTTGATACAGCTCATGTGATTGTCAGATGCTACTTCCTGGGCAACCCACGTCGCCCGTCGCATGCCTTATACACAAAGAATGGTAATGTGCCTTGTCCGTGCCCGCCGAGAGCCATCCAAGCCAGAATATATGTCGACGTCGCATGTACCCCCCTTACTTCATACCTCTTCATTCTCCCAGTCCTTTTCTGCAAACATGGGCTCCTTGCGCACCCCGCTCACCTCGAGCTTCTCCAGGAACTCGGCCGGCACGTTGGGTATGTACTTGAGCTCCCGCTCGCGATTCACCCCGCCGAACCCGGCCCCGTACGATACCATCATGTCCGTGACGGAGGGTAGTGTAAACGGCAGCATCAGTGCCGGGTCCAGCAGCAGGTGTTCCGGCGCGTCCTCTCCCTCGCCGTCGGACCCCTCGTTGCCGTTTCTTCCCTGCGGACTCATGACGCCCGTGATCCCGTTGCCGTTGAACGTAGAGTTGATCGGCGTCGTCGGCAGGTTCTCTTGGCCCGTCGGTGACAGCGGCGACGGTGCTCGGCTGCGGCGCCGATCCCGCTTGAGAGCCGCCTCTTTTTGCACTGCCACGAGATACTTCATGGCGCTCTTTGGCAGTCCTTTCTCGCCTACTTCCGAGCGATAATGAGAAGCTGCGTGAATGAGCTGCTGTGGCGTCAGCCTCTTGAGTTGCTGCAGCGTCCCCACCAACGCCTCCAGGTCGTCCGGCCCGAGGGACGAGAAGCACTGCAGCCACTGGAGAAGCTGTATGCAGGGCGCCAGGTGTCGTCGTGCCGCGTCGGCCGTCATCTCCCCTGAAGACCTCGTCTCTCCTCCCTCGTAATGCTCGGCCTGTCTGTTGTTTGTTCTCGCCCAGTCCTCCAGCGTCGAAATGTTCATCCGGATCTGCATCGCCTTTGTCCGCGCCAGGTATTTGCGGTTGGACATGATGCGGTTGAAGAGCTCGGCTCCAATCCAGTAGAGCAGCTGCGACACAATTTGCGCCGTGATGACCGAGTGAACATCGTAAAGATCCAAGACGAAAAGCGTGGAGGACAGGAGCGACGTAACGTTTCGCGGTGCTGGCTTGGCCCTCCGTTTCGGAGACGGAGGTCGGAACCGCTTCTCGGGCGGCTCTTGCTTGACCGTCGTCTTGCGCTTAAACAGCTTCCATTCGTTCTGAAAGGTTATGTCTTCGAAACCGGGAATGGTCTCGTGGTCCAGCATGGCGGCGTCCAGCACCTTGTCGAGGCGTCTCTCGGCATCTCGCACAATCAAGATGAAGATTTCGTTGATGAGCTCCGATAGGTGAGCCTGGAACTCGACCGTCGCTTCGACGAGACCTGCGTCCTTCTTCAGGTAGTGTAGCAGCAGTGTCGCGTTCGACAGCCAAAAGGCGAGAATGGTCATGTCCCATTGACACCTCTCGACCACGTCATTAATGAGGTCTCGCGCGGTTGTCAGCAGCCTGCTCAGCAATTCGGGACTCGAGTGGTAGTGGGCGTAGCGGGCGCTGAGGAAAATCATGTTGGCCGGTACCGGCTTCTGCGAGGGCGACCTTTGCGGCGTCATCTTGGTGATGATGATGTCGAGGATGCGATCGAGCTCGTTCTCCTGAAAGACAAACATTTGATCGTGGAGGCATCGCGTCCAGTCAAACTCTTGCTGGTCTTCTTCAAACTCATCGGCAGCCTGAGTCTCGGTTAGCAACGGGATGCAAGCTCGCCATCGCATAGCTCACCTCGGGCTGGTCGTCCATGCCGACATTGCCCAGATCGACCTCGAGATCCCTAGCACTCTCCATCATGAGCCGCCTCCGCATCTCGTTTTCGGCCATTTCCTCCTCGAACCGGTCTTGTGAGAAGCCGGGGCTGTAGTAATCATCGGTGACGCCCGCGTTGCCGAGGTTGTATCCGTTATTGTGGAGGTAGTATGACATTTCACTGTCTGGAGGGACAAAGTCAAAGGCTGTCCGGCCCGACGATGTCTTTTGGTCTGAAGAGGCGCCGTTGTCCAGGAGTAGCTTGGCGATGCCTTTGTGACGATTCGTCATTGCCCACATGAGTGGACTCCATTGATTCCGATCTTGCTGGTTGACGTCGGCGCCCGCCCCAATAAGAGCTTGAACGACGCTCTCGTGGCCCTGAAGACGGATGAGTGTTAGAGACTGGATTAGGCATCAGTAAATCGCGCCAGGCTCGACTTACGAAGCAGCTCGCGTAGATGAGCGGTGAGGTGCCGTCCTCGTCCGGAGCATTGACATCGATGTATGACTTGACCTTGCCACTGATGAAGCGATTGACCCTCTCGACGTCACCGTTGCTGGCGGCCGTGGTCAAGGCCCTCTGTAGCATGTCCTTCTTCTCGGCCTCGGAAAGCTTGTCGTCGTTGGCGACGGCCTGCTCATCTTCCAGCGCCTGACCGCCGGCCTGGTTGGCGGCAGCCTGGGCCTGAAGCATTTCCTTGAGCCTGACGTCACTATCTTTGCGGGCTCCGGCAGCAACCGCTGCAGCGGCTTGCTCGTACTCGGCGTCGTTGAGGGAGAGATTGTTGAAGTTGAGGGGTTTCGCCAGCGCTGGAGTTGTGAGAAATTGCGATTCGCCTAAAGCCAACGTCAGCCAGTCCGACAGACATGGAGAGACGTGCAGACCGACCTTGCCATCCGTCGTACATTTCCGTCTCGGGCACGAAGCCCTCGGTCGGCCTGTGTCGGCGGTCATCGAGCGAGGTGGGCAGGTCGGAGGGGATGAGACGGGGGCGCTGGTCGCCTTCGCTGCCGATGGAGTCGCCCGGGTCCATGATGACAAGAGAGACGCAGCCTGGCTGGCTGGCTGGCTCATGGAAGACGGAATGCGCTGTCGGGAAGACGAGGTGCCCTGGGGCGGCCGTGATAGGGACACGCAAAGCGAAGCAAAGGGGACCGGCGCAAGGCCGCGAGGGCTCACGAGCTCTGTGGTGGAATGTCGCGGAAGCGGGATCGGTGCGGGCGGGATCAAAGATGCGGTGTACGGGGATGGAGCGAGAGGCGAGACTGGCGATGCGGCGCAATCGGGGGAGTCGAGTCGATACGGAGTCGAGGGCCGCTGAGATGCAACGGGGAGCCGGTCGAGGGGTTTGTTTGATGGGTTGCAGCCGTGCGTAGCAGGCAAGGCAGCACTGGGGAGAGAGGATGGGGCAGATTCCCCGGCTGCCCGTCGTTGAAACAAAAGGGTAAGGTACCGAGTACTTGCGCGTAGGATGTAAGGTGACCTAGGTACCGCTTCGCTGGCGGGCGGTTTCGATAAGCGGATGCCGCGGTGGGGCCTCAACTAAGGTCGATGTCTGGGGGCCTGATCGGCCCAAGGAAAGGAGCACAGGTACCTGAAGATTGCGCAACGCTTGCTGGGGCCGCATGTATCGCCGTGCAGCCATGGACCATTGTTTCCAGGCTGACAAGCCTGAAGAGCTCCGTGGCGGGCCTGTTTGTTTCGTGTCGTGTCGTAGAGCCAACCTTGAAGTTCAGTGAGCACCAGACACCTCTAGAGTCCAATACGGCGGTACGTGTTCATACTGTGACAGCAATAAGGGCATCCCAAGACACTCTGGCCTGCCGTATGCCCTGAAGACGTCTTTATTAACGCCTTATTGTCGAAACCGTGCCCCGTTTTCCCAGGGGCCGCCGCCCTTTTTTATTTATTTCTTTTGCTGAACCCTTGGCCCCCAGTTATTCAGGCTGCCGTCGCGAGTGGCCTGTCTTTGCAAGTCGTTCTGCATCAAATGTGCTCTGATAATAACAATTCGCACAATTGCGAGACGAACGCGCAAGCTACAGTGGTCCATCAAATCAAGATGTTTCGGAAACAAACGGCACGAGTACGTCATGATTCAGTCCTTGTCAATTAACTTTAACTCCTCCGTCTAGACAGCGACTCGCGTCCATTATGCACGACGCGGACCTCGCGCCGACAACAACATCCATCAGGCCGGCGCCCGCTTGCCGTAGACGCGCAGTCGCTTGACGCCGCCGTCGGGAATCATGATGAGCTTGACATGGGTAAAGGCCGTATCGGACGCGGCGCATGGCAGCTGGTGCTCCTGGTCGGGCCCCATCTTGGTGGCGGCGACGACCTCTCGCCAGTCCTGATCGTCGACGTCGGGCTCGCCCGCCCGCTTCCACGCCAGCGCCTGGATGGCGACCTTCTGGGGAAAGTTGCCGCGAAAGTGCGCCGTGTCGGCGACAAAGTTGTCGATGAAGCCCGGTGCGCCGAGCTTGATGATGGCCCAGTCGACGTGGTCCTTGCCGCGCGACCGCGCCGTCTCCCAGCCGTCGCCCATGTCCTTGCCGCGGCCCGGCAGCAGGAGGTTGTCCTTTGTGCCAAAATGCTGGTCGCTGCAGGCCACGGCGACGCCGCCGTTCTGCGCGGCCGCCAGGTCCAGGACGGCGTCGGCGTCCTGCGGGAAGACGGGCACGGCGTGGCCAAAGAGGCGGAAGCGGGCGATGCCGCCGTCGGGATACATGTTGAGGCGGACGTGCGTGTACTGCTTTGCGCGGTCGACGACGTCGAGCTTCCAGCCGAAGCGCTGCGACGGCCCGCACTCGCGAATGTCGAGAATCGTCTCCCACTTGCCGCGGTCGCCGCGCCAGGATACGACGTCGTCGTCGTCGGCGCTGAAGCAGCCCTCGACCGAGATGGCGGGCGCGTAGTTGCCGGTGAAGAAGGCCGTGTCGATCTCGACGCCCTCGACAATGCCCGAAGCGACGCCCAGGCGCACGACGACCCAGTCAAAGGGCTCCGAGTTGTGCCGCCGAGTCTCCCACCCGTCGTACCAGGCGCCCGTGAAGACCATCTTGCCCGGCTGGTGAACGGGCGGCGTCGGCGTCAGCAGGTTGGAGGCCTCGGCGAACCACTGGTCTGAAAAGGCCAGGATCTTGCCGCCAAGGGCCGCCGAGACGAGATCTGCGTGGCCGTGAGCGACTTGCTGCGAGGAGATGGTGGCCTTTTGGTCTCACCAATGCAACTGGAGCGGAACTCCTGGTCAATTTCGTGAGGGCCGAGCGACGTCGACTTGACGACGTCGAGCTTGTAGTCGACCTCGTCTGCTACGGGCGACATGGCGGCGGCGAATGTCAAGCTTTGTGCGAATGATACGAGAGCGATTTGTCCGGAATCATGGGAGTAAGCGATACTGCCTTTATTGTGTCTGTCGATGGTCAAGAGCTGCGGAACCGGGCGACGTCGGCCACTTCCGAAGTCATGCGTCTGGACATGGCCTGGACGTCAAGTCATCAATCCCCTCAGCAGCACATGGCGGCCAGGGCTCGGCGGAAAGTCTGCAAAGCGTGACTGCCACGTGAGAAATGGCCCTCCGTGTCCGGCCGAGTCCGGGGGCCTCTGGCCGTCGGCTGTGACGAATATGGCTGGCGTCGAGCCTATGGCGTCCTACCCTACAGCCCGCGGGGGAAAGCGGCAGGCATCGGGATTGTCTGTGCGATGCGGGTGTCGTCGGGGCGCAATTCGATAATAAGCTCTCTGGCCGGGCGTTGTTGACAATTTGGCGACTATAAACCACGTACTTTGCAGCATATAGGTGGATTCGACGCGATCGACGGCGCCAATGGCGATTTTCCCAGTCCGAGACTCGCATCCTTGTACATTTGTATTTGTGCTTTAGTTAAAGATTCCGGGTAATGGCAACAGACCCCCGTTATTCTCCCTATACGCCGATTTTATTATCCCTATGCCTAGCTAAATTAGGGTAGCGCAAAACGCGCTATACGCGCCGTAGATAGACTATACTAATAGGCCCCTTATTTAATATATAAAAGGCTACGTAGATAGGTATTTCGTATTACCTCGCGGTATTCTATTATAACCGCTACTATATAATACTAGTTCGCACGAGAGCTGGTAGAGGGCCGGCTTGTAATTGTGGGGGTCGGGTTGGCCCTGGGCGCCTCTTCAAGTACAGCATAGCGTGCGTTGCGGTCGGTGGTGAAGACAAGGACGCAATGCTCGAGCTCGTGGAGTGTGTGAACGGGGTCAGGATCCGGCGATGAAGAGTCTGTGTGCCTGCTTGATCGCCCTGTTGCTAGACACTCGACCTGATAGCCCCTGCGATACCGTAGCCTCTTGAGTGAATGAGCACCAAGATGGCGTCAATCCATGCGATTTCTCGGTCACGGCTACATGAGTCTAGCCTTTGCTTCCAGAGTCCCTTGACCCAGGTCAGGGCCGGCAACACGCTTGCTGGCCCGAAACCTCGCGTAACATCATGCAAGAAGTACTCGGCGGACTGGCAAATGTGATAGGCAGCTGCCCAACCTTCCCTCTGCGCATCGCCCGGTACTGGTAGCAGATCCTCGACAGGGTCGTGCGAGAAATCTGTCGGTGCCTCGGCTATCGTTCCGTGGGGACAGGAGTGCTCACCGCTGCTTCGAGACTCGAGGGTTCTTCGGAGGCAGGCGAGGTGCGTGTCCGTCTGATACCTGCGAGCCTGAATCATTGTAGTTCCGATCCAGTAGTAGACGATGGCCTGGCCAATCACAAAGGAAGGGAAGCGATATGCGACGGGGAAAAGCTGACCGGATGCGGCGTCGTCGACCACCGTCTTGACCTTGGATAGCTCCGCGTGATAGAGAGGGCCAGGAACCGCTTCCCGGAAGCCCTCATACCAATGTTGAAGCGCGCTTCGTAACCTTTGACCTTGCTCTCGGACCTGGTAGGCATTCTGGAGAGCACATGGTTTGTCTATACTACAGACCCCCGGTGTGCTCTCCGTGCGCGCAAAATAATCAGAGACTGCAAGCAGGATATCTATAAGTCGATCGAACAGGGATTTGCTACTCGATCGACCTGACCAAGGGATATCAAGCCAGTCTGGGTGGGTGAGAAACGAGGCGCGACTCGGGTCACCCAGGACTGCGTGCACCTGGAGGGACTAGCTTTAGCTCTCGGCGATGAATCCCACTCAGTGCCACTCAGTGCAAACTGACCGTGTGCAGACGCAGAATCTGCAGAGAAGCGTGCCCAAGGCCCGAGGCATGGCATTGAGCACCGCGAGATTGCAGTAGTTCTAGGCATCCTCTATAGTGAGCTTGATAGCCATTCATGGTGCCGTTGGGACATTCGACGGTCTCGTATAGGAGCAATGATAGACATGCGGCCAAGGTCTGCTCATGCGCGTCGATTTGCATTGGCGGACGAACAAGATTGCGCCGAACGATTGCCACGCCCTTGACGTATAGCTCAAGGCTCTTGCGTACCAGCGCAGGACGGTCCGCATGTCGCCCCAACCGTGCCATGCACAGCGCAAGCAGAGAGTGCTCCAGAGCCGGAGACAGCACCGGGAGGTGGAGCAGCTGCGCGTGCCAGTCGTATCGGTCCCCGAAAATGTGATACAAGCTGCCGGAGAGGTCGACGTCTGCCATTAGTGAGAGAAGTCTGCTCCCGAAGGTGTTGCGGTTCGAGATGACCTGTGGCAGGACCATGGTCGTGGCAAGCAACGGCGATGGCGTCGACGACCGGCTCTGGCATGCCCGCCAACGCGAGAGCATGACCGGGCCCGATTCGCCCTGGCGCGCGGCGAGAGCGCGGCAGCTCGAGCCCGTCTCGGGAACCATGTCCTGCGACATGATAAAGGCATGCTGGCGATGATAACCGGTGCACACGCGTCTTGACTTGGCGCAGTTTCGGCAGGCCGGGAGCTCGCCGCCACACTGTTGAGCGCAAAGCGAGGGTGAGACGAGCGGGCAATCGAATGCAAAGGCCCTGGACCAACATACCCTGATTCTCCGATGCTTGCAGTTGTGGCAAGCATTTGATCTTCCGGGCACACCCACCATGTCCATGTCGAGTGGTTGTCGTCGACGCAGATCTCGCAAACGACTGTCTCTAGTCTCCGGTCGCCCAGAGGATCAACAAGGCAAGCAGCTCGGAGAGTCATCTGCAACTGCGTCTCGGAGCTGACGTACGTATCGAGGCTCATGACAGGAGTACACCTTGCAGAATACAGGGTATCTCGAGTAGACATGCAGATGCCGCCTTGAACCTGAAGAAAAAATGAATCAATAGGAAAAGCACGGGACGGGGGCAATGCCAGCATACATCGCAATAGAAGTACCAAGAGGCATGTTTTCCTGCCCCAGTGCCTGGACCAACGTGATGACGACGCAAAACGTGCCGTGTTTCCGGCATCCGTCTCGATTCCGTGTTCGCTCGACGCAACATGGAAGAAGGCTGATGTGTCCGTTGGTCTATTCACGCTGCGACCCGACGACGTCCGCCTGCAAACTGGACTAAGCCCTTTCGGGTCACAATCCGCGAGGCCATCTTTTCTCCTTCGTTGGTAGGCCAAGGGACTTACATGCGCACCTACATACATATGCACGTTGCAACGCAAGGTCAGCGATACAGTCGTGATGCATCGTGGGACAAATTCGGCCCTCCCTGCTCAGTCGGAAACCGGACCCCTGCTCGTGACGACGCGAATTTGGACTACCGCCATGGCGTGTTGCCTCTGGACTCGATGCCCGCGTTTATTTATACTGGATCCAATATCCGCGACGACACAGGTGCCATCTGCTTGGCATCAAATCGTTGACGTGCAAGTTACCCCTACGGCAGACTGCCTCTCTCATCTTTAACCGACGTCCTTGCCGTCCTCTTCTCCTCCGAGACTACATCCCTGGCTTGACCCAGGGTGGCACATATCCTTTCGCATGGACAGTCCACACCGGGCATCTGCCATAGCGCAGATTGTCTTGTACGCGCCCGCGGTTCCTGTCACCTTGTACGTCGGTGTCCGAGCCTGGAAGTATGGGCCTCGCCTGGCGTGGTACCCGGCCATGGTCTTTGCATGCGGTAGGTTGCGACTTGATTCCTGCACACTCGTCACTGACGACCGAAACGCAGCCCGGCTGACCGGGGGGGCCCTCGTACTTGCGAGCCAGGATGAACCCAAGAACACGAGTCTGCTCACCGCGACTATTGTCTTGCTCAACATCGGTCTCGTTCCGCTCATCATGCCATTTCATGCCCTAACGCGTGTCGTGTAAGTTGACGCCGCTGCCTTTGGGCCGCAGAGGCTTCACGCCCACGGACCGCAGAACCAAGAGTGTCCCCTCTAACATGCAATTTGCCACGTATAGACTGCATACAAGCTTTCCGAATCATGGGAGAAAGAACATGTTTCTCAAAGTTACCAGGTTCTTGCTCCTTATATCAGTCATGCTCCTCTCTGTTGCGGGAGGTTTATATGGGAGTCCAAATCGGACCGAGACCCAGTCGACGCTATCCAAAATTGCATATTTTGAGTTCACCTTCGTTCTTCTTGCCCTCTTAGGTATGGCAACTTGGCTGTACTTTTGGGCTCGCGACCGGATCCAGGATGGCCAGGTTATCGTACGTCGCCAGACCCGATTCCCCAGAGATTCATGTCAAGACTAACGTTTATCCCTAGTATGTCAAGTGGCTACTGATCGCCTCCCCTATCCTCTGCATCCGAGCAGCATTCGGAATCATTAGTGTTTTTGAGGCCGCGGGCAAAAACTTTCTCACCTCGATATGGAGTCCCATGTTTGGCAGCGCTATTTTATTCTCGCTTATGGCTCTTTTGCCGGAGTTTATTGTACTCTGCGTTTTTGTCTACCTCGGCTACTATCGCTTTAGTACTGCTGACCGGTATGGTTTGGTCGCACAGGAAGGTCTCTTCAAGAGGCGTGACAAGAAGAAGAAGACGAGGACCAAGGGGGGCAATCGGCCGATACAATCTAGATTGTTTTAAGCTTTGGGATTCATTCCATACAGGACAGAGGGCGTATTCATCGGTTTTCGGAGACTACAAGGTTCTATCGAGCGAGATTTATTTTTTCATGTATCGGGGCTAAAGCTTCGAAACCAATGTCGAGGTGCAAAAGACTCTTTGAGTGCCATTCTACTCTCGGTAGATTTTAGAGGTTCAAGCTGAATTATTAGGCACACTGCGTTGCACACTACTAGTGTGAACAGAAATCTGGTCATGTGGTTGAGACAAAGTGCCTTGTTGGCCCCGGGATCTATTTTCCTTCCTCAAGCCGAGGTGCCGCGAACAGTAAACCTATCGATAGTTTGATAACCTAATGGAGTTCCCGAGATCTCAATAGGTACCGCAACAGAACATTGTGAATGATTTAGAGCGTCGCTAACCTACATGTACACATGCGTTGAGGAAATCTCGCAGCGTCCCCTTTTCTCTGTTGTGAGCCAGGTAGTTATCTCACAACAGCTTGCTCAGATTGTGTCTATCAAACCAAAATGCGTCCATGCCTGAAATACCAAGCCACGTTTGGTCCCGAGTAAACGCAAGTGCTGCTACATCCATCTTGAAACGAGTCGACATCCCACAGCAACTCAAAATCTTTTGCGAGCTCTTGGTCATGCACCAACCCATTCCCAAAGTAAAGACAAGTGTGGCGGCGGATGCTCCCACCGCCAACGGTATAGCGTGGTCAACGCCCATGGCGTATGCGTGTAAGACACCAGGCAAAGCCTCCGCAGATCCCTCCTTTCTGAATGATGACGCACCTGCCGAGAGTATAGCCCGGTCCTCGACGCCTGGAGTCAATGTAAGCAGCTCAGAAACCAGGGTGGTGCTAAAGATAAGTTTGGCCAAGTGGAGGAAGATGGACCCTCCAAATGTTTGTCCAAAGAAGGCAAGCGATGCGCCAATGGCAATCTCTTCGGGTGTAAGAGCGTTTTGTATAGCGATGATTGGCAATTCGGCTGGTAGCAAGTGGTTATTAGCAACAAGCGCTTCGACTTGGAAGAGCTGTAGTGGACGAGTGAAGACACGATTTGCTTGCCGCAGCCGCGACCAATAGTCTTTATCCTAGGTATAAGATACGCGGGTTAATAATACCTTAGTAGGAAATATAGTAGGAAATCGGTCTTCGCGATATATCTTACGCGCCGCGGTCCTATATACTAGATACGCGATATTACTTGCCTAATCTAGTTAGGTATAGTGTGGCAACCCCCCGACCAACGGGTGCGAATTGTGAGTGAGAATATGCATGGTCTCTTCTCTATCTAGCTCTGCTCTGACTTGAGGGTATATCCCTTGGCACGTGACCTTCCAACATGTGACCTGTATTGGTCATGTGATATATAGGGATAATAAAATCGGCGTATAGGGAGAATAAGGGGGGCCGTGGCAATATGGGTCGGGGTTATTTCTCCGACGCTCGAGTACAAAGTATCGACCTCTGGTATCTGGCAGGCCATTGTCCGCCTCTGGCTACTTGTGCAGACGGCAGACTCAGGCTAGAGGCTAGAGGGTGCTACGCTGCTTCGTAGATTCGATCGGCAGCAAATGTCGCACAGCAAAAAGTACCGTCAGCCAGTCACTGGCCGCGCAAATGCTAGATTCGTAAGCGCAAAACATGTAAGCTGCAAGAGAGGCGGCTGGACGTGCCGCCAGCTGCTCAGCTCTGTTCCAGTTGCTCGGAACGAATAGTCCATCGCATCATAGGTACCTATTATTAACCCCCCCTCCCTCGATAATCGTCATCACTCTGGCCGACGACCACCATCCAGCCTCCTTCACCTTACCCATTGACTTTCATCCTCTTCACCTCGCCAATCTTCACCTCCTCACCCAACAAGGTCACCTCTCAAGCTCGCCATACCCGACGCCGAGTCGAAGCTTCACCCTTGAAATCCATAAAGTAAGCCTCATCCGCAAGCCACCTCCCCAACAACACACCACAGAGCAGGCGACTCACTCACCTCGACGGCTAGGTTTTCCCGCCCGTCTCCAAGCCATCGCGCCATGTCGAGCTCCACGGGCATCCCCGAGCGCCCGCCGCCCGCCGAGAACGAGGTGCGGCGCGTCGAGAGCGACGAGAACGAGCCGCTGCTGGGGCGCCCCGGCGACGTGATTCAGCACGAGAATGCAGCCTTTGAAAAGAACCTCGTCATGGGTACGCCCGATCTTCACTCCCTTTTCCTTTCTCCTCTCTCTTGTCCTTTCTGCTTCCATATCCAGCACCATTGCATCAGACAGCTAGACAGACGCCGGCATGTGGTCTTACACGATCCTAGGCACCGCCATCCTCGCCCAGGTCGGCGCCTTCATCCTCGTCCTCCTCGTCTGGGTCGCCGTCTTCACCAAGCCCCTCGTGCTCTTCTCGGCCCATCCGCTGCTGCAGTCGGCCGCCGTCCTCACCCTCATCCAGTCCGTCCTCGCCCTGCAGCCCACCAACACCCCCGACCAGAAGCGCCTGGGCCAGCGCGTCCACGCCTCTCTCAACCTCGTCGCCTTCCTGCTGCTCGTCGCCGGCGTCACCGTCATCGAGTACAACAAGTTCGCCAGCCACGGCCCCCACTTCCATTCGGTCCACGGCTACCTCGGCGTCATCGCCTCCATCCTCCTCCTGCTGCAGTACCTCGTCGGCTTCACCATGTGGGCCACGCCCGCCCTCTACGGCGGCGAGCGGAGGGCCCGCGCCGTCTGGAAGTATCACCGCTATTCGGGCTACTTCGTCCTCCTCTTTCTCTTGGCCACCGTCTGCAGCGCCACCCAGACCACCTACAACTTCAAGGTCCTCGACATCAAGCTCTGGGCCACCATCCTCGCCTCCGTCCTCGTCGTCCTCGGCGTCTTTCCGCGCATCCAGAAGCAGAAGCTGGGCCTCGGTTCTTCTTGATTCACGCCGGGCACCACTCTTCACCTCTTGACCCTTTACGGGTCCTTTGTTGTGGCGTACATGGGACAGCAGGCTCGAATTTGGGTGTTTGTTCAGGGCGTCACGGAGTGCTCAAGTTTTCATGTCATGTAGCACCGCCAAGGTTCCTGGAAACACGATACTTGCGAAAAATATAAAATCCATGCAGGCATTGTGGCTTCGGCACTGAGTTCAGCCATCTCCCCAGGGCGCTCGTACAAAGCCCTAATGGTAATTGGGGACTAAACAACAAGCCTTACTGGTAAGCAGACATTGAATTATGGACAATGAAAAAAAGACGAATGTCTTTTTGCCCGCACACAACCTGCGCTTCTTCTCCCGCTTGTTTTATACTCCCCTCGCAAGACGTCAAGAATCCATATCCACGCCGTCGACTCGACAGTGACTCCCAAAAAATATGGACGGCATGGCGCTGCCGGCCTCGTGCCAGTCGGCAGGATGCCACAACATATCGAGCTGGTTCAAACTGTCCATGTCTCCCAAGTTCCAAAACTTTGACAAGTGTTTTGACCGTGGCGAGAGTAAGACGGCCTCCCCACCCAGTCGACGAGTATTCCTCATCTCGCGTCTCGAGTTTGTCTGGCTGACTCTCCGAATCAAGTATCGTGCGGCGGCTTCAACGAAGTCCATGGCAACAACGTGCTCCCGCACCGGCACCGCATCAGCCCGCAGACGCTCATCCGGGACGAGGTGGACAACATTGTGCTCGACCTGCTGCAGAAGCCGTATGCCGAGGTCTCGCAGACGCTGGCCGGGGGCGAGTTCAAGCTCAATGGTTCGCCGGCCGTCGACGAGGCCAACCGCCAGCTCGTGGCCGACTACTACCGCAGCTGCATCGACGCCAAGGACGGCATCGAGGCCGACGGAACGGCCGCCTTTCTCCAGCTCATGGACGAGGTCCACCGCTCGTTTGCGCGCCTTGACGTTGTCGAGGAGTCCAACTACGTCATCAAGAACGTCTCGGGCATCTTCTCGGACCAGAGTCAGGTGTACGTCGAGGACTCATCGGACACCATGTGGGAGCGCGACTGGGATATGTTTAGCGAAGCAAACGCCAACCTCGCCCGCATTGGCATCTTTCCCCTTGTCGAGATTAGTGTCCGGGAGTCCCTGCTCTATCCTGTAAGTCGAAAGCCGTTCAAAGCCGTCCCGTTTTCCGTCCAGCTCAGGCGACTCTCTTCTGTCTCGAAAAGGATATTGGCTTACCGCTTTGGAAACAGAATAAAACGGCCGTCGTGCTGAGTCCCTTTTACGAGCCCGTCACCTTTGATTACTGGAGGTGGGAAACCAGATGGTACCGAGAATTCTATCGCGTCGTCATGTCCGACTTCCTCAGGGAGGCGCATGCGTCGCACCTCGACAAGGTCCAGCACTTCGACAAGATCCCCCGCCGGCTCATGTCGTTCGAGTGGAGCCTGCAGCAAAAGTTGTTCAGGGGCAGGCGCCGCGAGATGCAATTCATCAAGGTAAGGCCGTCACCATCACCATCACCCACGGCAGTCTCGACAATAACAACGAGCAAAGACGTGCCCTGAAGACGCTAAACAAGCTTCTTCGACAGAAAAACGTAAGAGAAGTAGTCGTCCACGACCTCGCCATCATTGCGCCCCATCTCGGCCTTGACAAGACGATTGTC
Source organism: Hirsutella minnesotensis 3608 (assembly GCA_000956045.1). Classification (NCBI taxonomy): domain Eukaryota; kingdom Fungi; phylum Ascomycota; class Sordariomycetes; order Hypocreales; family Ophiocordycipitaceae; genus Hirsutella; species Hirsutella minnesotensis. The sequence goes on from KQ030498.1 coordinate 458,802, forward strand.
TCGTTTGGGTCGCACTACAACAAAACGGTTCGTACCGTCGAAGTCGTGCAGCCCAACCTCATCGCTGCGATCGACAAGTTGGCGGCCGATCAAAGCCGCGAGACGATACGCTCCTGGCTGCTCCTGCAGGCATACCTCCAGACCGTTGACCTGTGGGAGATGAAGTGGGCGAAGCGCTGGGTCCACTGGTCGGCCAAGATTCACGGCGTGGTCGGTACTCCTTTTTCATTATCTCCTCGACTTGGTAGTGGGAGGTCGGATTTGAGAGCAAAGTGACGCTGATGCTGACCGGGCATCTGACATAGGCGAACAATCAGACGCACGAAGAGAGGTGCCTGACTCGAGCGCAGAAGCACTTTGGACACGTCCTCGACTCGCTGTATATTCGAAAGGAGTATTCGTCCAGAACCACAAAGGCTGTCGCAGGACTGGCAGAGACTATTCGCCAACAGTGGTTGCGCACGATTGCGAAGACGACCTGGATGACCGGCGCCGGCTTGAACTTTACCTTGGCAAAGATGCAAGGCGTCAAGATCTCCATTGGCTTCCCGCAGGTACGTCGACAGAGTGAAAGTGCCTGCCTGGAACGTCGAGTTGCTAATGACCGAGCGTCAAGGCACCCGACCTTCTCAAGCCCGAGACCATCGCTCAGCACTACGCAGGCGCCGAGGTCCACGTGGGCAGACGCGACACCTCAGAGCTTGAAGCCAACGTCAATGCCACTTCGACTCTGCAGAAGCCGCATGCATGGAAACACTTACACGACTACTTCAATCTGGAGCGGTGGCGAATCACCAAGTCCTGGAAGCGGGTCGACGAGAGACTAGCAGGACACGATGAGTGGCACGTCAAGGCGTACTCTGGCGAGATTGTCTACTCGCTCACCAAGAACCAGCTCTTGATCCCGGCCGGTGCCCTGCGGCAGCCGCTGCACTCGCCCGATGCGCCGGCCTGGTACGCATACGCCGGCCTCGGCACCTCAATTGCGCGCGAGGTCATGCGGTCCATTGACGGCATCGGCCGGCAGTACCAGGCCAACGGGTCCATTGTCGGCGACACATGGGGTGAGCTCGACTGGCGAAAGTACACGCGCAAGCTTACGTGCTTCTGGTGGCGTTGGAGAGACGACGCCAGCGAGCCCGCGCACCCCTTCAGCAACGGCCTCGACAAGATGTGGGAGGGCATAACTCGCGAGCAGGCGGGCACCGAGGTGTCGTGGTACGCCTATAAAGCCGCGACGGCCAACCAGACGGAGCTCTCACTGCCGGGGCTGGAGTCCATGAGCATTCCCAGCCTATACTGGACAGCCCGGACGATGCCCTTTTGCTCCGTCATGCCCCAATCGGGACACAACTACCTCGAGGCTGAGAAGTCGCTCGGCCCGTTGCCCCCGTATTGGAAGAGGCGCGACGAGCCCCTGCTTGACTCTGCTCCGTACCAAGAATCGCTTGGCTGTGGATGCGCGAGATGCTCTCTGGAGCAATGCCATGTTTACGGCGAGTTAGCCCTCGACGAGGATGTAGACGATGACTAGTTAGCCGAGCCAGCCGGCAATGATGGGTCATTATTGTGGAAATTTGAGAAAGGGATCATCTGTACGGAGTAGCAGGAAGATGGACGGCCGTGCCGCTCCACTTGCATAGATTCTTGAATGGTCACATGCTTTTGTGACGCCAGGGTCGAGTCGACGGCGCAGCGGGCATGTTTGTGATTACCCGACCCCATTTCCGCGGTAGGATTTGTACCGTTCCTCGTGGGCTGATGTCTGTATATTCGATTTCAGGCTGTTGATGTTCCTGGAAAGCTTTTCCCTGTACAAGATTGGATGAGCCAGAGAAAGACGGCGAAGAGATGGACATGTTTGTTTGCTCTGCCAAGGCGCATCATTTCACGGGAGCCGCTGGTTTCTTGCCCCGTGCCAGCAAGATCCGTGTCAGCAAGAAACAGCCTCGTGGTGAGTAGATGCCGACAAGAATGATTCCATAATGACGTGGATTCGTCCTCGTCACTTTCGCGGGTATTGACTTGTGATGCGAGCCCACAGTCTCGTACATGAGGCTGTCGTGACTGCGCCACTGCTACTGCGAAACAACAGACACGGGGTATTCGTACTTTATACACTCTTGTTCTCGTATTGCGAAGCCGGTCCACCTGCGCAACAGCCTTTGCGCCGCGGCATCACGACGTCGACATGGTTGCTGAGGCTCTGTGCGATTAAGCTCGGCGCTACTGTATGGTGCATCCTGTTGACGTGGAGTCGGTCGTTTGATGTTTCTATTTCCATGGCGCACGTGTTCCCGAACCGTCCCACTTTCCTCCAAGCTGTGAGTCTGGTGTGCATGGCGAGTGACGCGCCGCTGACGCAATGCTGCGCCAGATGAGCGGCCATTTTGAACCACATCACGTGCCGTCGTCGTTGTTGCTGCAATGCTGAGCGCTTGCCCACTGACTCGAGTCCGGGGGTGGATTGAATGGCACCCGCATCTGAGCCAGTCATCACTCAGGTAGCCAGGCAGCCTGGCGCGTTAATCCGTCTCGAGGCAAGACGGCAAAGGCGCGCCCCAGCGGAGCGGCTCGAGAAATGGTGTCCTGGCTCGGCACGAACTGCATCGCCAGCACAGGCAGCATCACGCAAGGCATCGGACGAGCAGTGGCCCGGTGTGCATACCGAGTCTCGTTCTTGCTTGCGGGCGAATGATGTAGCAGCAGCCGGGCGGGAATGGCTTGTCCAAGCAAACACTGGAGTTCCCGTCGTCTGTCTGTCTTACCCTCCTCCATCCTCAGCCAACTTTGGAGCGGTGAGACTAGCCGGCTGTCTCGCACCGTTGCGGTATCGAGCTTTTAGTCGGGCGAGGCCACTGCCGATTGGCTGTTTGTTTGGGTCATGCATGGCCTGCGTCGATGATGACGATGACGAGGCCGCCTACGGCACTTGAGCCAATGCCAGACACAGGGCTTTTCGTGGCCGCCCGAGTAGTCATTGCTCAGCCCGGTGGTGGAGAATCCAGACGGCCAAGGATCATGCTGGCTGAGGCTGCGAAAGGTGATGTGAAGGATGAAGGAAGCGACGGGCGTTTATCAACAAACGGGCGAGATTGGATGAATGCAGGCGCAAACAGTACAGTACTGTATGCGCGAGCCAGCTGTGCCGTCACCGTCGCCGCATAGTCGCCTGGCACTCGCGGCCGCCCACGGGCGTCCGGGTAGGCGGTGGTGGATCGCCGATCGGCGGAACCCCTGATGTTCTGTAGTCAGCACGCTGTGCCCGTCGCCGATGACTTGGAGGAGACAGCAGAAGGGCTCAAGGAGTGAATTGCATCACTCGAGTCCCTCCAGGGCGAGAATGGCAAGACCTCGCAGCGCGGTAGTGGTTGGTGGCCCGCTGAAGACACGGAGGGATAACGTGGCAAAGGCCGAGCTACGCCTGGAAGTCTCGCAGCGCTGCCGACTAAGACTGGGCACATGGACCTGGGCGCCGGCCCAGATTTGGTGACATCGCGCATGAGACATTGGCGGCCAGTAGACAGGGCTTTGGCGCTCCGTTTGCCCATCCATTGGTGGCTGCTGTACGAGGCATTTGTCGTCAAGCACGGAGTCTCCGTTCTTGATAGGCCGTGTGGGATCCATTGCCGGCCTCGGTACGATGGAGGAAAGGGGCGGCGACAAGCAACTCGACAGTCGCACCCGATCCTTGCTTCGTTCTCGTCGACCTGGGCCATGCGAGCAGAAAGGGCCAACCCGTTTCCCGTGTGCCTCCCCCCCTCTGTGCGTGTTCGCCCTCTTGCTCTCTGGCGGACCTTGCCCGTCGACCGACGATGCGTGCGCGCAACGAGAACCATGATCATTGTGACCGTCGTACCTTTGCAATCATCGTGACTCTGGAATCCATCAAGCAAGCCCCCTGACGTCGCTTACGCCTGGGATGAGTGGCTGAGTGGCTGACAATCGCACGTCAGGGTGGTCGGCTGGATCCGCATCGGCCCAAAAATGAGGTACTGTACAGCACAAGTACAGGGACCTCTGTCTGCTGTTGAAAGCGGGGACGGGCCAGCCACCCGCCTCGACGACGGAGCTGCGGCGTGGGTGATGTGATTGATGAGTGTCAATCTGTGCAGATGTGGTAGTGACGCGGATGGGCTTTTGCCAATTTCGTCTTTGTCATTTGCACCGGGGATTTTTTTGGGAGGAGGCGATCACCGTCGCGCCGCCGGAGCCGGCCATGTGGACACTGTTACTGACGATTTGGGGAGGGAAGCTCTTTTTTTACCTAATGAGACCGTCTGGAGAAGGACCGACCTTGTGGTGTGGCAGTACTCCTCGTGCGTGTCGCAGTGCGCGGCAGTTGGGTGCGATGTGAACATTTTAGCCTTGTACCATTGGCATAGGGCAAGAGCAGGGGTGGCAGGCAGGCACGGGTCTAAATGGGAGTCGGTGAGCAAAGGCCAGGCTCCTTTCACCAGTCGTGCGAAGGCCTCATGACACGCAAATGCCCGACACTTGGCCATTTGTGGCAGCGGCAGGCCGACCTCGAAATGGGAAAGCAGAATTGGCAGTGTTTTGCACTCGGGGTCGATGCTGGATTTCGGAACGCCGGATCCTCACCGGCTGGGGGACTCGACAACATGGGGTTCGGTCGGGGCATTTCGCGGCGCTGTAAAGTACCTAGAGAGGATGGCTAGGTGCGTGCCTGGGAGGTACCGTGTACGGCACACAGTCTGCATGTATGCGCATGCGAGGCAGGGACTCGACTGTCCACGCGACAGGCGAGAAACGGCCAATCTGCTCTGTGTGTGGCGGCTGTTTTGGACAAAGAGCGGGAGTCGTGGTGGTGTCTTGTGGTGTCGCAGTGGGGCCAGTGGGGCCCCTGTTGCATCCAATCATCCCTTCCTTGCCATCCTGTCACTGCTCCCATTCGTCAGGCCATGCTCAATGCCATCAGAAATTGGACACCCTGGCTGATTTCCGATGCGGGTGGGTTGTGGGCTGGTGGGCCCTGTCACCTACGTCATCGGCCCGCCTGCCCGCCTGCCCGCCCCCCTCTCCTCTGTCTTGTGTCTCGCTGTGCTGCTGCTTCTCGCCTGCCCCAGCGAGCGCCTACCTGCCTCCCCCATTTCCCTCGGAGACGGACTGCTTTCGCTATCCCAATTCCCAGTTCGAACCCATGGGACCAAGTACCTAGCGAAAGGGGAAAGTACATACACAAGGGTGGATCGTTGCGGGCCGAGGACACTGGAGCTGTGGACCACTGCACCGGCTGACGGAAGAGAGGCGCACATTGCGGGCTGGGCATTGAAACATCGGTTGGTTTTTCATAATACTGCCCAACCTATCCAGCGCACAGAGGTCGTGTCTGCCCGAGTTGTTGACCTTGGCCTTCGCTGGCCCCCTGGCGCTTGCTGCGTCGGAGACTGCCTCAGGGGGGGAGCAGGGCGTCGACACCAGTGCAGGTTCAGGTCCCGCAAGTCACCTGCTAGTGACTTGAAGCTGGGCCAGGCAAGTGGACACCGCCGTACGCACAGTACTCGCGGTAGGCATCTTGAGTGTAGAAAAGTTGGCAGGTCGGCGGGTAAGCAACCAGCCCTATGCGCTGTATTCTTGATTGGACCCGATTGACAGACATGCCGTCTCGAGATGCGCTAGACACTGGCTTCGGGGACTCCCCATCAGAGACGCTCGCTGGTAGAGAGACTTTGGACACCAAGTTGGTAGTAGATGATGACGCTCCATGCCGAGCCGATGCAAATCAAATTGATAGACGACCCGGATATACCGTAACTTAGTTGCTGCACTGTGCAGACGGGGCAGTCTTGCAGCGCATGCCAGGGCCGCGCTCCACTGCTGCCGATCTGCCAAAGGAGCTCCCGCCCGTCCGTTGACGTCTTAGGTGCTCTGCCTGTCTGTTCTTGTCTGTCCGTCTTCTGTACGCCTCTCTGCCCGTGCCCAACACTGTCTGGTGCGCCCATCTTGCTCGCTCCGGGGGCGTGGGGAGGACGGACGACTCCGTCATTTTTCATCACCTCACCCTGCTTGCTCTTACCCTGCACTGTACAGTACAGTATCCGTACTTGGTACCCCGTAACTCTTTTGCCTGCTTTGACTCGGACGCACATTGCGTCGCTGCTCGTGGCCCTCCACTTCCACCTTCCAGAACCGCCCGCCGCGACATCGAGAGAGCCTCACTCAACTCAGTGACGACGGCAGCCCGATAGGCTATAGCATATCGGTTCCCATCGCCCGTCTGCATCTCCTCTATCCCTCCCCGCGCGTCTGCTGGCATCCCTCGTTCGCGGCTACAGTACGTACCAGCTACCAGGCCTGACCAAAAGGTACGTACGTCGCAGAGGCCGTCGGCGTTGCTTATTCCTGCTGCCCGCCCGCCCACGTTGGAGCCCTTCCCACCTCATGCAGCCCCCTCTCCCCCCTTCCTTGGCCGCGGTACCCCGTCCCGTTACAGCGACCTCGATGCCATCACTCTTGCCCAGCCTTTGCAACTCGAGACTGAGCACCCGCCAGCAGTGCGCCTCCCATCGTGTCCGCGTCCCGGCCTCTCGGTCGTCTACCTAGGTCCTCGTCTCCCGACCGACCGCATGCACTGACTCGCCGTCTTCTTCCTTGCCGCTGCAGCAGCCTTCGATACCGACCCCCAAACCGACCCGTTCGCCGCATGTGCGAGGCATGCCAAAAACGGCCTCTCAAGCCAAAGACGGGACATCATCGCCTCGCCTCAAGTCCCGCTCCCAGTCCACGACCGTGACGGCTGCCTCGTCCCCTCCGCCCTTGTCCGCCTTCTCCCCGACGCGTTCGTCCACGGTCCTCGGTCGACAACAGCCGTCGCGTATCCTCGTTTCGAGTTCGCCCCCCGCCAGCAATGGCCCTGTGACGCACCGACACGGAGCACCAGCCGCAGCGTCAATGGGGGGCTCGCCCGACAGCACGGCTCACGGCCGTGGCGGGCATCCGTCCTCTGTGCCGCCCGACTCCCCGGCCAGGCTGCCCTCGGCGCGACAGCCTTCCGACGCCACTGACGACGAGTCCCTGCAACGAGGCCCCGCCGGCGATAACGTCGGGGCTTCCGACGACGTGAGCGCCTCTCGCTCCGGCACGACCGTGTCGCAGCAGCAGCTCAACGAGTATCGCGAGAAGCTGGCCCGTGACCTCGAAATCAGGGAGCTCTCGGCCAGGGGCCTACTGCTGAGCCAGTCCGACAAGGCTCGCGTCTCACCGATTCCCGAGGAGGCGACAGCCGCCTCGCCCCTGCTCAACATCGCCCTCGCCTCAGCCTCGACCGAGTCCGCACACACGGTACGCGGCAGCTTCACGCCCTGGCCTGCCGCCTCGACGCCGTCGTATCCCTTTCCACGAATGGCCAACGTCGGCTTTTCTCCTCTACATCTTCACAAGTCGGCTGCTCACTCGCCTGCCGCAAACGCCCGCTCCGCTCATCCTACCGGCTTCGAGTCCCACGGCGTGCTCGATAAGGCCCTGTCCGAAAACTCGACGCCTGCTTCCAACTACACCTTTAATCCGGCCGCAGCAACGCCTCATCACGACCCTGATTTTGATTTTCCCAACCCCAATCTCTATGACCTATCCTTAATGCTTTCCGCCGAGCCTGGCCTGGATGCTTGGTGGAGCACCGTCGTCCAAATAATTAGAGACGTGTACAAGGCCGAACGAGTAACACTCGCCATACCTGCCGATGCCACTGATGTTGAGAATGTTCCTTGGGGTCAAAAGGCTACGTACAATGCGCATGACAAGGACGAGCTGAGCATGGGCTACATGGCTCAACGAAGTAGTGCGGTATTGAGTAACGAACAGGACATCTCCGACGTTCCCTTGACGTCCGATGACTTTACCGATCCGGGCACTCCATTACGACCGAGCCTTTCCAGTCGTCATTCCTTCTCTTCGTACGAGAACAAGCTGAGGTCTCACGACAAGACACCTAATGCGCCTCGGAGGCCCTCGAACCTGGCTCGCAGCAAGTCGCACTTTCAATCCCCCCGATGTCCTGGCGAGGTCCAGCCAACCTACACAAAGCTGAATAAAGATGCTCTCGACGAACACGACGCTGCCGAAGGTCACGCCGCCGCCGTTCCAAGTTGGGAAGCCCCTTTAATGGCTCGGTATGAGGGTCAAGGTAGAGTCTTGCCAGTGCTCCAAGCCTTGGACTATGAAGCAGATCCACTCATCGACCACGCTGGTATCGTGCGCGTTCTCCAGCGTGGCCGACCAGTGGCGTTGACGAGAAGCTACCCGTATCTCCCACCAAACCCCGAACAGCCCACAGATCGGCCGTCCAATCCGAAGCCCACGCCAAAGAGCTCGCAGACCGAAGCCCCCAAGAGACCCAAGCGTCCACGAGCAGAGTCGGCCTCGAAACTGTCCTCCATTTTCCCGACTCCCGCTCGAGACAAGGCAAACGTCGGCGACAAACCGAGAACAATCTCTTCCCGACTCGACGACGACGACGACCCACGACCCCCTACGCCAAAGTACGAAGAGTACGAACAAGCCCCGCCTTCACCGTGGTCTCAATCGCCAGCACCTTCACCAGCAGTACGGTCTGACCCGAAAGAAAACCCCTTCTTCAACGATGCCATGGTGGACGAGGGTTCGTTCAATCCAGAGGCCACGCCCGCAGACTACTCTGACATGCCACCTCCAGAGGCCATTGGAATCGACAATTCATGGACCGTGCTCCATGTACCACTAACTCATGTCTTACTTTCGAGGGCGACGCGTCCATTCAAGCTGGATGCCTCGGCCATGGAACAGCGCTCTCAGAATCGTCCTAAAGACGAGGTTGGTGCAAGCCGCAAGAGCCAATCTGAAGCCGGGCGCTTGTCCCCCGATCATCTGGGGAAGAATGCAATGGCGCCCATTGCGGTTCTTTCCATCTTGAGTCCAATCATTCCTTATCCTACCAATTTGAGGCGTTCCCTGGAGCATCTCGCGCCGCACGTGGCAACGTCATTTTCGCTCTGTCGGCACTACTCGAATCTGGAGACTGAGCTTGCCGGCATGCAGCGTAGGAGGCCGGCAACGACTGGATTCGGAGCCGTAACGCCATATCCTCAGCACACTGATAGCGTGCCGTTTGTCGGGCCGGTCCGACCCTTGCGACAGCATTCGCTCGGTGGCAGCATGACGAGCCCGAGTGATTACTCTGCAGTTTCAAAGAGTGCGACGGGCTCCCCACTCGGTACTCCTGGATGGGAGCAGAGTTCTCTCAACTATCTCGTCGACAGGCGCCACCTCATCCCGAGCCCTGCCGCGGCAGTCCAGAACGCCGAAGGCTACTTTAGTAGTAAGCAGAGGTCTGCTTCGGCGAGACAGGATTCGCTTTCAGCAGGTCCCCAGCGTCCGAGAGCCGGTTCCAAGGATAGCTCTCCGGGCGAAAAACGGTTGGCACTGCTGTCTGCGCCAACGTCCAATCCCGCGAGCCTGGATTCGCTAGTGGAGAACCCCGGTTCGTCACGTCCAGAAGCCGCTTCACCGTCTGTCAGAGATGCCACGGCTTCGAGCTTGTCTGAGTCGAGCGCTCGGCTTTCTGACGATCCGTCCCTGTCACGGTCCGCTGACAAGCAGAGCACGGTAGTCAAAAGTGACGAGCATCAACCGCACCATCCCCACTCCGTCCTTCATAGCTACGGAGCTGACTTTGCCTCAACTTTCCAATCTTTGCCTCCGAGCTCAAGTGTCAAGAGCCGCCAAACACCAGCAGGCTCACCCGCACTACCTCGCAGCAACTCCCTGGCCACGTTGGGCTCGGATATGCCCCCGCCCTCCGATAAGCTCAAGGGCCTCATACTCGACTCTCTTCCGGCGCACGTCTTCGTGGCTCTGCCCCAGACAGGCGAAACAGTGTGGGTAAACAGCCGTTTTCTGTCCTATCGTGGACAGACGGTGGCCGACCTGGCAGCCGACCCCTGGGGCAGCATCCACCCAGATGATCGGGATGGATACCTTCGAGCCTGGGGACACTCGCTGCGAACCGGAGAGCAGTTCTCTAGGACGGTCCGCATCAAGCGGTTCGATGGTGTTTATCGATGGTTCTATGCTCGGGCCGTGGCTTCCAAGGACAAACGCGGGGTGATTATGCAGTTCCTCGGTTCGTACATGGACATTCACGATCAGCATATTGCCGAATTGCGGGCGGCTCGGCAAGAGGAGGTGGAGGCGTCCGAAGCCAAGCATCGGCTGCTCGCCAACCTGATTCCTCAAATTATCTTCACTGCGACCGAGGACGAGGGTATCACGTTTGCCAACGAGCAATGGCTATCGTATACCGGCCAAACGTTTGACGAGTCCCTCAACCTGGGCTTCATGGATTATGTCCACCCTGAAGACCTGGCGAGGTGCCGTATTCCCATTGATCGAGGAGATCACAAGGTGCAAAGGCAAGCCGAGGAGGGGGCCTCGAGGAGGACCGAAGGGAGCGACTCATCCGGAGCAACGCCCACTTCTGGGACTGTACAAGCACCCAGATCTCCGAAGACACGAGACTCCGGGTCTCAGAGCGGCCGATCGCAACTGTCTAGGAGCAGCAGCTCCGGCACCGACTCTGCATATGGACTGCCGACGGCCGACTTGACGGAATTGGCGCGCCAAGGCATCTTCAAGGTGACGACAGACACGAGCGGCAGACTCTCTTACACGACCGAGGTGCGGCTGCGTTCCAAGACTGGCGAGTACCGCTGGCACCTCATCCGCTGCGTTGAGATCGATACCATCGACTTCGGCCGCGGTGCCAGTTCGTACTTTGGCTCCGCGACGGACATCAACGATCACAAGATTCTCGAAACCAAGCTCAAGGAGGCCATGGAGTCCAAGAGTCGATTCCTGAGTAACATGTCGCACGAAATTCGGACACCTCTTATCGGTATCTCCGGCATGGTCAGCTTTCTACAGGACACGACTTTGGACGAGGAGCAACGCGACTACACCAACACCATACAGACTAGCGCAAACAGCCTCATCATGATCATCAACGACATTCTAGACCTGTCCAAGGTTGACGCGGGAATGATGAAGCTCAAGTACGAATGGTTTCATACACGATCACTCATCGAAGACGTCAATGAGCTTGTATCTACCATGGCGATCGCCAAACGCCTCGAACTCAACTACCTAGTGGATGCTGACGTGCCCGCTTGGGTAAAGGGTGACAAGGTGCGCATTCGGCAGGTTTTGCTCAACGTCATTGGAAACGCCATCAAGTTCACTACCGAGGGCGAGGTCTTTAGCCGCTGTAAAGTTTTTACCGAGGATGGCGTGGATCGGGACGAATCTCAGATTGTGCTGCAGTTCGCCATCACCGACACTGGACGCGGGTTCTCCAAAGAGGAGTCGGAGCTCATCTTCAAGCCCTTTAGCCAAATCGACGGGAGCAGTACAAGGCAGCACGGCGGCAGCGGACTCGGTCTTGTCATTTCGAGGCAGCTTGTCGAGCTTCACGGAGGCAAAATGGAGGGCACAGCTGAATTGGGAAAAGGATCAACATTTACCTTTACTGCCAGGTTCGCACTGCCAACCCCAGAAGACCATCCCAATCTGGCGGCCAGTCCTTCATCCACAATCTCGGCAGGCTCCCGGCGCGAATCTGTCGACAGCGTTCCTCGGGCCTTGAAGTCTTTGCCTGCGGCACTATCTCAAGTGCGACAGGCCAATGGCGTCCAGTCCGTGGCCGAAGGAAGCTATCCGTCGCCCAGCGGGACCTCGACGGGTAGTTCTGACCCCTCGACTCGATCTGGCCGATCTCACGTCACGGACAGATCGTCTGTGACGTCGGTCAACGCTGGATTGGCCCGATTTAGCGAAGCTGCCAAGGCAAGCGGGCAAGACCTTTCTCAGATGAAGCTCGAGATGCCTGCGGACGGAGGCTCCCCAAGACGGATCCCGACACCGGAAGAAAATGGGCGCCCATCGGCAGATTTCCGCCCTCCCATGTATTCCATCCTCATCATCTGTCCGCAGGCACACAGCCGGGAGGCGACAAAGCAGCACATTGAGATGACGCTGCCAAAAGACGTCCCATACCAAATCACGCCCATTGCCGCGATTGAGGAGGCACAAAAGTACATTGGCGGCGAGGATCCAATCAAGTTCACTCACGTCGTCCTCAACCTAGCCTCGGCGGAAGCGATTATTCACGTCATGGATCAAATCACCAAGTCGCAAAAGATGGACAGAACCACAATACTCATCCTTTCCGACTCGGTTCAACGTCAGGCTGTCATGAAGCAAGCCATGGATACCAAGTGCGAGAGCTTACTGACGGACAACCTCGTTACCTTCATCTACAAACCAGTCAAACCCTCTCGTTTCGCGGTCATTTTCGACCCGGATAAAGTACGGGACCTGAGTACGGACCGGAACCGGTCTACGGCGCAACAGATGGTGGAGAATCAGAAAGCGAGTTATCAAGAGATTGAACGGCGCATGGGCAACAAGGGGTACAAGGTGCTCTTGGTGGAAGACAACCCCGTCAACCAAAAGGTGCTCATGAAGTACCTCAAGAAGATTGGCGTCGACGTCGACATTGCCGTGGACGGCGCGGAATGCATCGACAAGGTCCTATCCAAGCCCCATCGGCATTACTCCCTCATTCTGGTAAGTTGGACATCCGTGCTCATGGCACAAGTCGTGATCTCGTGCGTGCGCGCAGTCTGCTGACAGCTCCTCAGTGTGACCTTCATATGCCGCGCAAAGACGGCTACCAAGCGTGTCGGGAGATTAGGCAGTGGGAGGCCACTGGCAAGTTTGGCAAGCTGCCCATCATTGCGCTGTCGGCCAATGTCATGTCGGACGTTCAAGAAAAGTGCATCGCTGCCGGCTTCAGCGATTACGTGACGAAACCAGTCGACTTTATCGACCTCAGTAGGGCCATGGCCAAGTTCTTTTGATACACCTGGGGACCAGCAAAGTCTCCGCCAAACGATTACTTTCAGCATTGCGCTCCTGTCCTTTTAACCGGCGTCTGCATCATGGCTTGGCGCAATGGCTTCATCGATTGTCCCTTGGGCTGCTCTTATTTTTCAAAGCATGATTCAACCTTGTCATTACTGCTCCTATTTCAAAGGATGGAGGAAAATAGACTCTTCCTCAGGCCTTTTTGCTCTTGACGTCCTGTTTGACGGAACGGGCCCGGGTCTGGTTCAGGGGGTTGTGAGAGGGTTGGCGGCACATGCATGCATCACGGAGCGGGAATCGAGTCTCTCTGCCACGTCTCCTTTCATCTTATTCTACTCTAAAGCTAACCTCTACCAACTCTGTTCTTCTTTACTCTTCTCGCCTGCAAGTACGCGGGAAATAAATCGGGGTCGCACAGTTCCCTTACGCCAGTGCCCCGTCCCATTAGACACGCTCACCTCATTCACACCGACATCTTTCCTGCCCTTCTTCTTCTTCTTCTTGTGCGACTCGGCCTTGTTCACGTATCAAGATTTATACCGCGTCGAACATGCACGGCCTCGACGTCGGACGGGTGGTTGAGTACAACCCCAGGCCCCGTTTCCCACTAGTCTCTCTTTCCCCCCTTGACGTGTCCACATGGGTGATGCCAACCTGTTGCGGGAACAAAAAAACGATGGGAGGCAGAGCAAAGGCCGAGGCGGGGGGGAAGCCGAAGGGGGAAGGACCTCGGACGAGGGCGAAGACGGCGACCATGACCTTTTTTTTAAGCCCCCTTGAGCGGGCAGAGGCCATGGTTTTGGTCTGGGGTTGGCTTGGTCCTTGATGTCGAAGTCGACAGAGTCATTGGAGGCCTTGACGTGGAGACGGACGGGATGAGGAGGAGCAAAGGGAAAGGGGAAGATGAAGAAGCAGTGGCGGGGGAAGTTTGGGGATGGCGAGGAAGTGGTGGTTGTCGCGCAATGATACAGCCTAACGTGCCAATGTGCATTCTGTCAAGAGACCGCATCCGTTCTCCAGACTGTGAGCGAATATTTGACACAGAGTATCAGTCACTTCACGCGTGACGAAGAGAGAGAGAGAGAGGGATGACATGTGCAAAGATGTGCTCGCTTCTAATCTGTTCTGCGGATCATCGCGGTCCGCTGTGGCCCATCGCTTACTTCTTGCCTCGTCAAGGGCATCGGCATAACTCGCCGCTGGGTATCCCTTTCCTCCGTCATTTGGTTTCTCGCTTTGCTCCTCTGTGCAATTTGAAGGTAACATTCTGTTCTCCTTTGTACAAGGACCTGAAACCCAAGGATATCCAAATGAGATGTCATTGTGTGCAAAGACGCCTTTGCCAAGCGCCCAAAATGTAAATCCAAACGCCTTTCCGTGTGCAATATCTCGTGTATTCACAGGCCGATGAAAAGTCGCATGTGAGTACTCTGGGTGTTGATGATGTAGAGTCATAATTTTGTCTAATTGCCTGGGAGGCACAGGCCGAGGAGAAGCGTTTAATAGACGCTCCCGCGAATACTGCGGTCCTCGCGTTCCGCCTGATCGAGGTCATCCATGTCCACCATGACGGCCGACTCGGGGTCATCACCGAGGCGATTGGCGTAAACGCTGTCGTCTTCGTCGGTGTCTCCGTCGGCATCTACCGAGTCTCCATCGCGATCCGCCTTCCTCTTCTGGCGCGGCGGCGGCCCGTCATCGGCGGAGGGATCTGACTCGTCACTACCGGCACCAGAAAAGGAGCCGCCAAAGTCGCGACCGGTGCGGATGTTGGGTTGCCGATATTCGGAGAGGCGGTGCGAGGCTGTGATGAAGGACGGGGTGCCATCCGGGGAAGACAGGGCCTCGTCGTGGCAGTTGTCGCGGGCACCGGGAATTGGTTTGGGAATGGGAAGAGTGCCGATGGTGCTCTCATCGTCATCGTCGGGGGCGGCATCGCGATTCCGGTGAGCGCGCTGCTGCCTTTGCCGTCGACCGGCAATCGTCAGGTGATTGCCGTTTGATGACGTCGGTTTGCCACCTCGTTCAATGTCCTTCTGCCGGAGAGCATCCAGATCGTGGCGCTTTTTAAACTGATTGGAGTGGTTACAGCCGTTAGGACATCCGCCCCAGCGGCGGTTGACGACGACGGTGCGCGAGCAGTCGGCCGAGGCAGCGTCCTTGCCATTTGCCAAGGCGCGCTCTCTGCGCAGCTCGGACCAAGTACGCAGCTTGTTCTCGAGAAGATACTTGCCGTTGTCTTGCTTCCGCATGAGGAGGAACTCGCAGTGATCGATGTTGCGGAGATCCTCGAAGTATTCGACGGTGAAGTGATACCACTTCATTAGGAAGACGCGGGACATGAGGCCATGCGTGACTAGAGTATCCGTCAGTACGTAATGTTTCAGGCCGACATCGGACGGCTTACCCAATACACAGACGCTGGCAAAGTCATCGTCGCCAAATTGCCGCCACAGGCTTTCGTTGAAGCCGCTGACGCGGTCGTAGGCGTCGGCAGCGCTCTCGCCATTGGGGATGCGATAGAAGAAGTGGCCATAGTCGGCTCTCTCCTGCCACATGCGCTCCATCTCGACACTGCATGGCTGAAAGTTTCCAAAGTCCTGTTCGCGCAGACGGGGTTCCTCGTACACCTTGATGTCGGGACGGCGGAATGGTGAGGGATCTGGGTCGTCCGAGGTCAAGGTGGCGAGAATGCCTTCTGTTGTCTCGCGGGTGCGGCGATAGGGCGAGGTGAAGAACTGGATGCTGTCGTCGGGCCTGAGGAGCGCACGTAGGCGACGTCCGGCATCATTGGCCTGTGCCCAGCCTTCTGGGGTGAGCTTGACCCTGTGATCGGGGATTGTCTGGTGGATCTCGCGGTTTTCTGTGAAGGCCGTGTTAATGGGACACGTCGAAGCCATGGTGCTCGGCTCGCAGCCAAGACGAAGGAGACTCACTATTGCCCTCTGATTGGGCATGCCGTATGACGATGATGAGCCGCGGCCTCGCCATGCTTGATTGGCTGTTGATGGTGCGAGTCTGGACGGGTGCCAAGGCGCAGCGCAGAGTGGCGCCGCCAACGACAAGATGAACGTCGCTCGCTGATACCGATGGATGAGTGTCACAAGCAAGACTGGGCTTTGAAGGGTAGAGGAGCCAAGCGGCGCAAGGATCGGGCTATCGTCCAGATGATGGTATAGAGAGAAGACCGCTTGACAAGGACAGTGGACCGGGGTTAAAAAAAAAGAGAAGATGGGAGAATAAGGGGAGGAAGGGCGTATTTGAAGCGTGCCGTCAGTCTGTAGATGCGCGGGACAAGCGATGAGTCGGATAACCTATGGCGGAGGGGAGTGATGGAAAGGACCTAAGCCAGTCACCGGGACGAGGAAGAAAAAGGTTGACTGCACCAAGTAGAAGGAGGATTTGGGTGGCGGTGGATAAGCTGCGGCGGCGGCATGTGCAGGGTGCAGAGTGCAGCAGCGTGCAATGCGCACTTGATCTACGAAGTACCTACGCACCTACTACATGAGATACAGTACCTGCCTGGCGAATGGCTTGGCGGGGGTCGAGGCCAAACGGCCGGGCCTTGCAGTGGGCGCACAAGGGCGGGCTTTAGTGGGGCAGCGGCATCAGATGCCCCATGTCCAGTGGCCAAAGGGCACCTGATGGTGGGGGTTGGAACAGCGGCTTCGGCGAGCAAGCAGCACCCCAATGCAAACTGCCGGGCCGTGACTGGAGCGTTTCGCAATCCGCGCCCCACAGTTTCAATCGACTTTACTTTTGATGTACGGAGTACCTACCTTAAGGTTCGTCGTCCCCACTGGCCTGAGGCTCCAAGGTTCAGTTCTGGTCCCTGGAGCATCGTCTCCTACCTCGTGTAAATCCCTCGACCTTCCCTCCTCGGACCTGACATTCCATCCTCAACATTCACGACCAACGGCATCGACACTGCTGCTGCAAACGCGATTCGTCCCCCGCAGATTCCAGTCCGCGCATCTCCGGACACATGGCCGCGTCGACGCTCACCGTCTGTGCGCACTCGCCCGCCAGCACACCCTCTTGTCGAGTGATGGCCATGTTCGCCTAGCATGGCAATCGCACGCGAGTCCAATGCACCGAATCGACTCATCGGATCACTGTGTAACAAAAGCATTCCTGCGTGTCCAGCACTCACGTTCCACCATGACTTGGCCAAGAGGGCAATGACTCGCCAAATAGCCAAATAGGCTCAAACATCCGCCGGGATATACAAGGACGACGGATGCTTGTCTGCAATGGCTGACATGTCATCAGTCTCTCGCCATCGAATCGACCAACGTGCATACTGTACGCAGTCCGGTCCCGTCTTTGCTTCCCAGCTCTTCCCGTCCGGATGGTGGCAGGCGCTTAATTATCCAGTAGTCCAGTCAGCTTGGCGGCACACTCGCGCCCGAAAATATGGAGGCACATGTCCCAAGCCATGGCGATGGATAACTTGCCGTTCACCGTCCTCCTTTGAGATGCGCCCCGATCCGAATCTATGAGATACGTACTTCGTACTCACATTGTAGGGCCGACCGGATCCTCGTCCAGACTGCCCACTCGGGTTTTTTTCCTCCTTGTCGGCCTACCGATGAGACACGACATGGATGGCTCTTGAGCTGCGCCTACAACATGTCACTTAGGCGCCCACTGTCCGATTCGACGGCGGCAACCGTCCCGCCCCCTACCACGGGGACACTTTGTACCATGGCGTGCTTTGGGGAAAAGAGGGTGTCGTGGCGCACAGCCATCACCAACGGCCGGCGGGCTTCAAACGTGCCTACGACACCTCATTCGATAACGGGCGGTAAACTCCAGGACGCCATACAAATGGTCATGCCCGCTTACTGTACCTCTGAGCGCGCCCATCAGCCGCCAGCGCAGCTGCACGTACGTAGGCGTTGTAGGCGATTGCCGACGCGCAGCGTAGCACCATGCGACCGTGACGAACCATTCTTGCTCGCGTGTCCATCTAAACCATCTCTAGTCCGCGTAATAGACGCCGGAGCCGACGACCAATTACCCGCTTCGCCCTCATCCTGCATTGCAACTTGCCCCTCTCAATTCGAGAGCCGCCGTTGCGGGGGTGTCGCTCGCATCAGCGGCAAGACTGCCCAATGGCTTCCGTCGGAAGACTACCACGGAATCATGCATGGCTCCAATCTATCTGACAACTCGACTTGCATAGACGCCATGGGGGGAACGACGTGGGCGATGCAACACAGAGAAGAAGGACCTGCACAATCTCAACCACCAAATCAAGGCGGTGCGTGCCGTTCGTGCCGTTGATGGTGAATGGCAGCCCGTTATCCTCGGGTGCGAGTAAACAACATGCGGAGAGACCGAGGCAAGCGCATGGCTTCCGAAGAAGGGCATGTAGTTGGATGTCCAGACGAGGCCGAGACAGTCCAACGATGTCGACTATGGAAGTCAATGTTAGATAGACCACAGCTTGAGCGCGAGACGGTGGAAATGGTCGCTGAGGGCTGAAGCTGCACATGCTGGGGGCATCGGGATAGGTACCCGAATACTTCAGCCTTGCGACCAAGCCACAGGCAGCAAAGCCACTGATTCGCAAAGCCACAGTCGCCCACCCATCCAGAAAACTCCCGGCAGCCTCGCCAACGTCACTCGGCCAAATTCCATTCCCAAGCTCTCCATCCAGGCTTCCTTCCATCTATCCTCACAAACCCCATTGTCCCACGACGCCATCTTGCGTGATCTTCTAGGCGCCGCACACAAGGGCCACCTCTCATCAACACAGTCACCAAACCAAGATTCAACACATATCGAAACCCAAAAAAATCCAGCCATCATGTCCGGCGAAGGCCCCGAATCCATCCCCACCTCGGCAGACCCTCGCTCGCGCCGCCCGACCAAGAAGCGCGCGCTGTCGCCCGCATCCGCCCAGGCCGCCTCGGTCACGGCCCTCTTCGCCAAACCCGACCGCGAGATCCGCATGCCGCCGCCCTCGGGCAGCGCCGCCCTGGGCCCGCGCCGGCCCGCGCCCCCCGAGATCATCAAAGCCAGCGCGACGGGGAGACGTTTGAGCGCGAGCGCGCCGAGCAGCTGCGCAGGGACGACGAGAAGACGCGCCGCAACCGCGAAAAGAGGGACAAGGCCAAGGCTAGGAAGGCGAGGGCCAGGAACGAGCCCGCGGCGTCTGCTGGTGCTGGTGCTGGTGCTGCCGCCGGCGATGCTGCCGTCGTCGCCGGCGTGTCGGCGGCGCAGCAGGGCGCCAAGCTCCGGGTCGAGGATCAAGGTGCCCGCCAAGATGCTGCGGAAAAGAACGAGATTGCTCCCGTGAGCTCTGCGGCGCCGGCGCCGGGCCTCGTCATTCACGACGACGATGACGACTAGGTTCTCTGGGTTGGCGGCATGGACTCAAACACCAAATCGACACAGAAACTGCAGAAAGTCCACATCCTCGCAACGGCCCCCTCTTAATTTAGATTCACAAGATACCCAAATGTACAAGTTTCGTGTCAATGGCTCCTTTATCGCGCGAGGCCATGCTTGGCCCACGCTCGTGTCGGCCTTTTCGTCTTCGCCAGCCCTCGTCTGTGTCTATGCCTGTCTTTTTTCGCGTCTACGTCTTGCCTGCTCATCGTAGAATCGGGGGTATGACCAGAGTAAACAAACGGCGTCCTTGACTCATCAAGTCTTGACCAGAAATGTGCCCTGTCGTCGCACATGCCACGCCCAAAAACACTCAAGTGCGAAGAAAAGCAAGAAACCCATTGCAGGTTTCCCTCAATCGTCGCCTCCACCCATGCCGCCTCCCCCGACTTGTTGGGCCTTCTTGGCACTGCAGATGTCGTCTACCCTGAGCAACAAGCATGCCGCCTATAAGTCACATTCATGTCAGCATCCAAGCATACAGGGGAAATTTGAGGGGTCTGGTGGATCGGCATCTTACCTCAACGGCAGTCTTAATGCTCTGCAGCTTAATGGCCTCGGGTTCCCAAACTCCGTACTCCTTCATGTCTACAATGGCGCCCGTATCTCCGTTCACGCCCCACGAGCTTTTGCCCTCAGCTTGCTTCGCGCGAAGCTCCGTCAGCACGCGGACGGGGCTCTTGCCGGCATTCTGCACCAACGTCCGAGGAATGACTTCCATGGCATCAGCGACCGCCTTGTAGGGCCACTGCTGTACACCCTCGATGCTCTTGGCGAGCTGGCCTAGCCTGACGGACACGGCCATCTCAGTGGCGCCGCCACCGGGAGACAGACGAGGATGGAACATGACGTTGCGCGCGACACCCATGGCGTCCTGTAGGTTGCGCTCAATCTCATTGAGCACGTCTTTTGATGGACCGCGGAGGAGCACGGTGCAGGCCTTGGGATCCTTGCACTTGGTGAGGAAAGTAAAGTACTCGTCGCCAATCTTCTCAATCTCAAACAGGCCGCATCGAGTGCCGACATCCGACTCTTGGAGATCTTCGACGCGGTTGACAATGGTGGCGCCGGTGGCACGCGCTATTCTGTTGTTGTCCGTCTTGCGCACCCGGCGCAGGGCTGTGACGTTGGCCTTCATAAAGTAGTGCTGAGCGAGATCTGCGGCCTAGGTTAGAGACAACTGGGACAAGAGACTGCTGGGCCACTTACCAGAGACGCCCTTTTCCGTAATGACCAAATCAGGCTTGACGGCCAAGATGGACTCGCACATGGCCTTGACCTGCTCCTCCTCGATCTGCAGGATACGGTTCCAGTCCTCCTCCTTCTTGATCTCAATGTTGGTCTGGGATTCTCCCTTCTTGTACTCGAGCGGACAGTCGAGGAGAACAATGCGGGGGTTCTCGATGTGCCGCCGCATCTTGGGATGTGTGATATCCTTGTTGAGCATGAGGCCGTCGAGGACTCTGCTGTCTTCAATCTCGCCGCCGGGGACCTTCTCGATTCGGGCGTAGCGCTTGATGTCTACCTCCGTCTTGCCGTTGCCGGCCTCCCAAGTGACGGTGCGGACAGCCTTGAGGGCAAGGTCACACATTTGGTCCATCCATCGCGAAACAAACTTTGTGCCGATGGACGATGAGATGAGCTGGTGCATTGCCTTGTCGTCGTCAACGTCAATGGGTAGCGAGACCTCGTCGATTATGTCGAGAGCGTCTTTGAGGGCGCGTTTGAAGGCGGAGATGATGACGACGGGGTGGATATTGCGTTCGAGCTGGGGAAGGGCCTGAGCCAGAATCTCGCCGGCTGCATGATGGGTCAGACGCAAGAGGCAAGACAGCGAAGGCGCGGCTTTGCTTACCCAGAATGATAACAGTCGTAGTGCCATCACCAACCTCCTCGTCCTGTGTCCGGCTGAGCTCAATCATGCTCTTGGCGGCCGGATGCGACACCTCAATCTCTCGCAGGATGGCGTGGCCGTCATTGGTCAGGACGATGCCGCCCATGGGGTCGAGCAGCATCTTGAGCATGGCCTTGGGCCCGAGACATGATCGGATGATATCGGCGACGCTGAATTGCAATAAGGGGTCAGCGGGAGCAGAGAATTGCGCATCGTCGGATAAGGAGCGTACGTTTTGGCGGCGGCAATGTTGGACAGCTGGGCTTTCCTTCCCGTCTGTCTTTCACCACTTTGGGTGTCTATCGAGCGGCATGTCAGCTCAAGAACCACTCCGATCTCAGTAGACTGAGGGATAGGTCATAGGGGGAGAAGCAGCGCGGGCGATGGCGGGTACTCACTCATCACCAGCACCGGAGCTTGCATGATGGGCAACGGATGGGCACTCGTCAGGAGCTGCTGGGGAGAAATCAACTGCAGTGAACACGACAACAAAGGGCTGAGCAAGGCTCGCCAGAAAAGACAAGAGGAAGCCCGGAAAGAGAGAGCGACTGGTGGTGGACGACAGAAAAGGCGGGAATCGTGATTCTGATGAGGGTGGAGGGGCAGTCGTCAAAGCACCACGGCAGAAAAGTTCAGCAGAGCTCCCCCAAGACGGCCCATGCGTTACGTGAGACTTGGCCTTGCGGTACCTCCGGTTCCCGCTCCACGGCTCCAACGGCGGGCGGTGCCAGCAGTCGCCACACAAGCCACATATACCCGAGTACCTGACGCTTCGGGAACCACTAACAGAAGCCCGCCATTGGGCGCGCAATGTTGTTAACCCGGTCCGCCGCTTTGGAGCGGAAAATCATCGACCACGATGGATGGAATGTCATCTTCAAATCTTGAGACAAATGCACTCGGGACCCGAATCATCCGTAAGCAGTTCCCGCCGTCGGCACATGGCCTGCTTTGTCCAGGCCTATTGTCCAAAATGAGCCCAGTCCCTTTTCGGCTCGACTCTTGCTCGTATCCTCGGAGGCTTGGCCGACAAGGCCTTGTTTGGCGCCCACGATGGAGTCTGTGAGCAACACGGCGGGTCATCTGACTGCATGGCTGACGGGGTCGTCGTCACGGGGGATCTGGACTGACTCTTGCGGCTCAAGGATTGACCCTCATCGCGATGCTCTTCTTTACACTTCCCCGTGTTTCCCCCGCATCCTCACCGATGCGGATGAGCAGGCGGCAACGGCAGCCCCCAAAGTTTCGAATGTCGACTTGTGATACGCACACCCTCAACAGGATCGCATCTCTCGTCCTTGAAGTCTGGGCGCAGCCGGTCGCACAGCCGGTCGCACATCCGTCCGCAATGCATCGGCGTGGTCGCATCAGCCCTGACCGACTTCCTGGTTTGTAATCGAAACGTTGACGGCCTTCCACGATGCATCGGGGCCCCAACAGTTCCTTGGCTTCGTACGCCATGAAGCTCCTAGAAGTTACGGACACGTTTTCCTGTCGACAGCCACGGCAACTTCCCTGCAGTTTTGCATGTCGATGGCTTGCTCACGTGCGCCCATCTCAAACGACGTTTCCTTCTCCGTGCGCTCGGCCCCTTTATGCCATCCTCGGACCCCTTCTCTCGAACCCTCGGACAAGCCAGCCAGTCAACATCCCCAACGCTTGCCCATGTCATCTGCAGTCCGTCGACCAACAGTGCTCAACGAAGTCGCTAAGCAACGCCTTCCGTCGGCTCTGTTATTGTCCCGAGGGCCCGCCTAAGAATACAGCCAGCCATCTGCACCCGAGACCGAGCCCCTTCAGACCTGCCGTAGCTACGTGGCGTCCCATGATGTGTAGCTGGGTGCTGGCTCTCTGCTTCCTTTCCCGACTGACGTGACGAGAACCCAATGCGGCAATTGACCAACATGGTGCCAAAATACACAGCAGTGATGCAGACGAAGCAGCCGTGAGCCTTCAATGCAATGCACCTGCAGATCAGAACCAGCGAGTATAGCGGTGCGAAGGGGAAGTCAACCATTGCGGCATCTGGTACGGCAAGTCGTCTGTTAACGGTGATTGCGAGTTCACCTATTAAATAACTGATGGAGATCGTTACTATATCTCTCAAAGTCCTCTAGCTTCACCTTTACAACTTGGTCGACATCTTCACACCAAAACTGGGAGAACGCCTCCTCTACTTGCAAGGACAGACCTGTATGAAACTTTGGGCAGAGATGGTCGGCAACAAGCCAGAATGCTGCGTCCACAGAGGTCAGCGAATGCCAAAACCAGACCCCCCGCGAATCCCAAGCCTCGTTCATGATCTTGGACAGTGAGCCTCCCGTGCTGTTTTCTTCCTCCTCTAGGATCTGCATGAAACGCCGTTGAACACGATCAAACTCCTCCAGGCGCTCTTCTTGTAGATCAGAGATGGGGCGTCCAGTCAGCCAGTAGGGCACCGACAGCATCTCTAGGGGCAGGGCACACATCTCTCCAAGGTCAAAGATACATGTGATGTTCCAGTTTTCGTCAACAAGGATATTGCCGGGATGCAGGTCGGTGAGCTGAACGCCAAAGGGTCCATTGCGGCGCTCTCTCTGCATGAAATGGTGCGAAATTGTCCGCAGTAATGCCCTAACGGCCATCGCGCTGCGACAGTCCTCCTCTTCATCGGTCACGCTGGGGTTGCTAAGCAGATGGTTGTCGTGAAGGCTGATCATGTCTGCCACAAATGGTTCTATGCTCCCATAAGTCTCATTGATCGGCATCGTCCTCGGCGTGCCTTCGTTTTCAAGTATCGTGGTCGAGCATACGAGCGGTCTATTGGCAAGCGTTACGGTTTCGTCTTCATTGAAGCGAAAGGAGCCGATTCTAGGCTGGGGTACTCGAGCCATGGCAAGTATGATGCGCGCCATGCTTCGACAGAGATTGTCTAGATGTGCTGATCCCTCTCGGTACTGGCCCCAGGTATCGGACAGTATTTGGCCTGCTTCCGAGCCCACGTATTCCATGACCATGTACGCAGCCGGCATGTCATGTCTCAAGGGATTGGATGCAAAGTAAGCCAAGGTAGGGTATTGAAAGATCCGATAAAGGGCGCGACGAAGTCTTCGCCAAAGTCGTACGTGGAATCGAAGGTGAGACTCGTTTGTAAACTGGACAATATCAGTCAGCGCAATCGTGGGCAAGGACGGGCATATGAGTACGTCAGTCTTGTTTGAGAAGCCGAATCCGTGCAGGCGAGGGATGCGAATATCAGGGCAGCTCTCCTGCATCCACGCGTACGCGCCAACCTCGCTGCGCATATTCTCGTCCACCGTACCGGGATAGTACGGTTCCGCATGCATGTGTGGGAGAGGACATCTCATCAAGAGCTTCTTGTTGAAGCGACCAGTCACTTGAAGGGGTATGCAGATATTGAATCCGCCAACGATCCATTTGGGGAGAACCTGGCAAGTGTCTGAAGAGGCTAAGCGGAGATGATGCTTCGTGACTGCAATGATGTCCTTCTCGTGTTGTTGCAAGACTTTGCAGAAGGTCTCAGTCGCTGTAGCATGCGCAATTCGTCTAACAACGTCAAAGTCTTTTCGTTTTGCTGATTCATACGTGATTGGTTTGCGATTGGGAAGGTTCAGGGTAGTCGTCATGTTGGGGCGTATCTGGGGTCGAATATATGTCGACGTCCGCGAGGGCCGACTTGGCGGATGGGCTCAAGTTGTAGCCTCAGGCGCTCAAATTGCAGCCTCAGGTGTTCAAGAGTCAAGACTCGGTCAGGCACCAGTTGGCAACACGCAGGTGCTGAGCGCACGTGACGCCATGTATAACCTCTTGTCATAAAAAGAATGTCACAACTTGCAAGGGGATATTGCAATTCGGCGCAATGCAGTTCACGCCGCCTAGAGAAAAACGCCCATAGTGGCGTCGCCCAACAACCGACACACGAGCTGCCAGTATCCTCGAGTTGAACCGTATAACTCCAGAGCCGCAGACGAGATGAAGAGCTTTCTTGTCCAAACAGCGGATTCTCCCACAACATGTAAAGCCACTTGCTACGCGTACGCTAAATACACAGAAACGACAGTTCCGTCAAGAGTCATTCGACCCCTTAAAGCTGCATGCTTCGCCTGACGCCCATGGCATGGGCTCTCTAAACATCGTAGGAAGACTCAGCTCATGTTTTTCGTGCCGGTTCAAGTCGTTCCCTGTTCCTCTGTGTTTTCAACCAGAAACAGGGAGAGGTGCCCCCGAAATTGGATCGTCCGGGCTGGTAGGCATCGCGGCCACTCTACAGACTCTTTACGGGAGCGAGCTGCAGCTGGGGAAGTCGGATATCTGGACAATGCAGGGTTTCAAGACGTATCAATGGAAGCTTTTCAACGAAATGAGGTCGCAACTCAACGACGGCCATGCCCCTTAGCCCGATACGCTGCCGTTCATTACTGTCGTGTTCTCTTACCAATTCGTGCTCGCCTCCACGAGTGGTCTCGGCGAGACGCAACCTCAAAATACCCAATATTGTCATGTCATGCTCCCCTCGTAAGAAGTCGTCAACTTTCACTACTCGAAGGTGGTCTGAAAAACGTGCACGTGGCCCTTGCGGTTGTCAGATATCTGTACTTCGGCTTTTGGACTTTCGGGTGAAGAGCGTCCCTTACCCCCCTGGATCTGGCGGTTGCCTTCCGGGCGCCCATCACGAGCGATGCCACTTTTATTCTTGAAGCAGAAGCGCTGCTCAAGCAAACTTGAGGAAGAATCCAGCTGATGTGATATTACAGAAAGTAAAAGGCACAACTTTTGTGCACGGCTTGAATCGATAAACCTCACAAAATGGCTCGATTACATAGCCTCTCTATTCTCTAGATTCAATCAATCTATCAATCATCACAAACGACTTATTTCATGCTACAAGCAGTCTACTACCTTCTTGCCAAGGTTATGCAGTTTCGCGTTCGAGAGCCCAATCTGTACCGGCAATGGAGCGCCAGGCTATACACATGCTGACATGACTGGGGCAGACTGATGGGGAAATGAAGCATTGCTATATCCTTTGGCTGATTGGCCTCGACTTTCAACCGCAATCCCCTACGATGAGAAGGCCATTGTAATGAATTCGCCGCATTCGATGCCGATCTAGCTCCTGTGGTTTGACGGTCAGAATCGCGTATCAGCGCCAGCAGGCAGGCAACCACAAGATCTGCCAGCCGGGTTGCCTATACGTGGCAATAAACTTATTTCAAACTGCACCTCTTACGAGGTACAAAGCACGCAGTAATACGGCATGCGAATATCCAAGAGCATTATAGAGCGAAATACTTTTTCACTCTTGTTTCCTCATATCTGCTACAAGCAGCCGGATTAACTTTTTCGATGTTGCAGATATGAACTGATATCAAACTATATGCCTAGGGAGAATGATTGCGAATATCCACAATATATGGACACGAAATCGTTCTGACAGACCAAGTCAGTCGTTTGCCTCGGCCGGTTGTTGGCCAAAATTCAATCCGCATCGTCCGCCTGGTGCTGGATTGCTGTGCAAAATCAGACAGGGACACGGCATGCAGGCCGAGGGAAGAGCCTTGGCACTCTCCTCGGGTTCGAGCCAAGATATAATAAATAGCTTTTTGCAGCACTATAGTTTTCGCATACCGATCTGATTCCAAGAGCCAAGTTACCGCAAAGACGTGCGATTTCTAGCTTCAGAGTATTCTAGCCATTCGACCAGGCCTGTGAACCTTCAACGTGTTTGCCATTATGAAGATCGAACCCATTCTTCCGGCCATCTTCCTCACCTCTATCGTCAGTGGCTCAAAGACAAGCCTACATGGAGACACGGTCAGTCTCTCTAGTCTCATCTTCTCGTGTTGCACGCGTTACATGAAGCACCGCCATCTTTCTCAAGTCGACATCCGGCAGACATGACCGGACTGATCACCGAGGACGTGCCCCTGGTCGCGCTTAGAACCTGCAGATTCCCGGATTTGGTCATAAGAGAAAACTTCGCGCACACTTTCCTGACGGGCGTAGTAGTTTACTGAACTAGAGGACATATACTACTCGGTGGTGGAATATATCCCTGGAGTCGGCACGCTCTTCTTGGTTTGGCGCAGCTCCATTGCCTACAAGGAGAAGGAGCATAAGCGATACTGGCATTCCGTCGCTAACGCACTCGAGAGCTACGTACGCGATGTCGGCATATGGTTTGGGCTTGGCCAAGTAATCCAGATGCAACTCATCTACACAATGGCCGAGTCCTTGGCATACAAAATGACTGACATCTTCGTCAACGACACCGCCTCCAAAGCTCTGCAGACGCAGTTTGAACATCATCCCCACCTGACGTACGTCCTGAGCGCCGAGGGCGCCCAAGACAAGTTTAGAAAGCACATTTTCGGTGGCCAAGCCGAGGGCGTTCACTACTTCTTCGTATCCGTGCTCAGCGGCATCTTCGAGGATGTCACGGGCAATGCACGGCTTGGACTCGGAGCACGACTTGAGCTGCCAAACGGCCTGTACGACTATGCTCCTTTCACGTTTTGGACGTGGAATAGGGGCAGCCCATTTGGTGACCAAGCGCACAACATGATGCTTGGGACAATCGTTTTTAGAGGAAAAGTTGCCTCAGCAATTCCACCTCGTGCCGTACCAGGGAACGCAGGAGCATTACAACGTCACTATTACTTGCGACAATCTATCTCGAAATCACCTATTCGGCATGGCTAGAATGGGGTCTTCGAACACTCATATCAAGCTCTGGCTTGAACCCTTGGCTCGGTTGTGGCACCGGGTGCCTTGCAAAGGTACCATTTTAGTTGAACAAAGGTCCATTGTGCGAGTCTTCACTCGACTTTTCCGGCAACCTCTGCGCCGACTCTATACTGCTTAAGATTTAATCTCGGGAACTTGAACGAAATTCCAGCCTCTCGACTGATTCTGATCTGCCTGGCCGACTCAACTGCTCAGTTGGTCACTCATCGTTGGAATCATATGCTTCGTATCTAGATTGTTTTAGAAATCGACTCTAAATAGAACTCGCTCAAATTCAGCCGGAAACCCTGCCGCGTGCGTCTCCTACGAATTCTTTGATAGCCTGAAAACGGTTTGCCAATAATGCTATGTCTGTTAGCAGCCTTGAAGGCCTAACGAGCCGTATCGAAGAGGCTATTCCTGTCTGGCTTCAATTGCATCAACACAATCGTCGAGCATGACGTTGCCGCCTTTGCCCAATCCTCTAGTCTCCTCGCATCTGAGATTCGTGGGAACAGGTTGGCTTGAGATGGGCGATGAAGCCGGGGATCTTCAACTTGTTCCCAAGAGCAATATTACAATTAACCTTCATGTATATCTTTGGTAATTAGAACTCTTTTGCACAGCGGACTATTGACTTGTCTGCTGGTCAACTCAATCACCTAGTTCCTGCTATCGCCAGCTCAATCTTCTCAATACCTCAGACATCTGATGAGTCCAGACAGACACATATTCACTAGAAGATGAACACCCATTCATCTGTTTCTCTGGTAAATTGGGACATACCATTGACGAGCAAGAAATCGCGAAGCAATGTAACTTACTCGTGGCCTCACTTTTTACTTGAAACCGTATTCTGTAATACCGAGCAAGGATTTCAAGACAATCTGCATAGACTTGTGGAAATAGGACATTTCAAGTAGCTGCCCAAAACAAACAGGACGCTATTTCAGTAATGTGAGGCGAGTAAGGCATTCGCCTCTGCCAAGCGGTTGTGTTCCGGAGCTGCAAGATGAGGATCAATCAGGCCACTGCGTAGCAAAATGAGAGCATGTTGTGTGAGTAAGGGAAACATTGCACTGGGCATAGTGCATCCTACCGTGTTGTCGACGACGTGCCCGTTGAGAGTCGGAGCCAGGATCGAATAATGCAGCGTGGCAAGGAAGGCTGAGAGGTTGCCCCGTAACGACACGTCGTGGGAAACTATGTTGAAATCACCACTTGGAGACCCGGACTGATTCCCCAGCAGACTTCTCGTGTCGCCTGTGAGGGCGAATGGGGACAATTCGGGCTGGCCATGCATAGCCAGTTCCTCTGCAGGATGCCGTGCCGTCCCAGAGTCTGCAAGCAACAGCAGTCGCATGCTCACACGACTTGTCATTGGCCCGACAGGCCGTCATCATGCACACCATCGCTCATAATTGGGGCGTACTGTAATGTAGGATCGCTTGCGCAAGTCGCATATGTACTTTTTGAGGAGCCAAGAATCCTCCGTGGTCACGGCTGGGGTGGCATCGGGGCCCTGTATGACGCCGCCCCTGGACTCGCGAACGCGCCTAAGGAGTTGCTCGACTGCGTCGGACGCGCAGTCCTGGCGCCGGCTCGCGGTTGAGGGAGCGTATCAATTCGCGATACTCCTTGGGCGCCTTGTGGCAAGGCGGCAGTGGTCGTGACAGTACCGGCTGTGGTGGCTCGGCCAACATTGTCTGGATTGCAGTCCTGAACAAGGTTGGCAAAACTGTCTTGGCACGTCAAGAGCCGTAAGGAGGTAAAATGAGGCAGCGGCAGGAACGGCTTGGACTGCGAAGCGAGACAAGAGGAGCTGGGCCCCGGCATGGACCCTGAAGGACGGCCCGCCACACGATGGCAATGCCGTCCGGGGTTCTGTCCCGTCCCGTCCTGAACCGGTACATGCGATGCAAGGAGCTGTGAGTAGTCAGTCGGTATCCTGGAAGCTGGGAGAGCCGTGTGACGAGACGCAGCAAGGCGTCGCGGACAGATTACCAGGAGGGAGAAGACCCAGCTCGTGGGCTCGCAGCACCAACGAACCGGATGGCAAGATAAGTCGTCATTGCCTGCGTCTGTTGGCTGGCAGGCGGGGCGACCATTCAGAGAGGCGCGACGATCCATCGGGACTCTCTGGAGTGGCGTGATGGTGTTTGTGCGCTCACCTGTGCGGTATTGAATGCACACGCACAGTACTGCAATATCGTCTGTACATGGCCAAAAGCGTTTCGAGGCCCTTGACGATCCAAATCGGGACACCGGAGTTCATCACTCACCGGCGGCAGGCGCTAGCGAGGAGAGGAAGTTCGAGGGAAGGAACCAGGGTCGAGGGGCTTGAATCTGCGGGGAAAGAGCCAGCGCAAATTGTGATCTGTCACTTTCAACCTCTGGGCCGGCCACGATCTCACACATACATTCAGACACGCAGACAGACAGTGACCGAGCTACCGAGTAGGAGTCGGCAACGAGCCAGCATCCCCTAATTTCGACAGGTAGCCAAATTGCCACCAGGCCAAGTTCACTTCATCTGCGCAGGGGCGGATAGGGCGCCGCCCAGTCACGAACCAAGGGCTACCTGTTCCCGAGTGGCCAAGGATAACGAGATGGATGCAGCAACCCTTGGCGATTCTCCCCAGAGACAAGGCTGCCTCGGCGTCCTGCTGGCCGAACCAGAGATGAAGAGAGATGATGCGTCCTGCGCAGTTTTAGTCACACACCACTCTTCGACGACGGCAATCCTTTTCCACTTTGGGTGCGCCGTGCGGCTTGAAGCCCTTGCTACGGCTGAGTCTGTGCCAGACGCTGCCTAACATCAACTTTCTCTTTGCGGTTACCCTGTTTCCTCTGATGCGCGATGCCGCTCGGGCAAAGTCCAAAATGTGTGCCTCCACGACCATCTCGTTGGAATGCCTGCCATGGGTCAATGGGCGCTCTCATTCGACGATGCCATCGAAGCCGACAGACACTCTGTGCTCCTCGCTGCGGCCTGCTTCGACCAAGTTACCCTCTTCTCTCGCAACAAAAACCTCAACCGAATAGGCGGTTCAGGGCCAGGCTCATGCGTCATTGTCAACCACGGCCAGACGGATTGGACAAGACTGGCTGCTGGAATGAACAACGATGCAAGACTCGTGTCTCGCTGCAATCACGTTCCGGTGGACTTTGGGCTCGACACGCACGGAGAATAATGTTCACAAGGTAATGCCGCCATGGAAATGCAATGAGCAGTGGCTAGCACCATCACGGCCTCCGGCGTGGCCAAGCCGGGACTGGAAGGTCGAGCAAAGCGGTACCACCCGCTTCCGAATCCACGGCGCCCCTATCCGTCGAGTGTCACAAGAGCTGCACCTGATTGTGAGCTTGCCGCAAGACAGCCAAAGTCACGTTGACGCCGCCTTCTGCGCAAGATGCATCGTTACAAGCCATGTCGGCAGGCTGTTGTCCGATACGAGACGCTTACAACGAGCCCGTCGCTTTTGGCTTCCGTCAGAGACATGATTCTCGAATCTTGATCAGAATGAACGTGACAGTTGAACCGTGAAAATTTACTCGGTCTTGTCCGTCGAGTGCCGTGAGCCGAGCCGAGGCGCGAGAAGACTTAAGCCGAGGCCGGCTCTTGTCGCCGCCCGAGAACGCATGTCTCGTAACGTTTCGAGCCCTGCCAAAGACCCGTCTCTGCCAGAGTCATTCATGGCATGCGACCAACGGACATGAATGGTTCAGGGGCCGACGAGTGCAAGAAAAGACATCGTGTCCCAATACGTCTCAGCAGCTGCAGATGGAGCTACTGTTGTGTAACCTTGGCCAGTGGGTCGAGACGCGGCCCGCTATGGAGATCATGGGGAGCATGGGGAGAAAACCTGGAGGGAAAAAGCACCGAGACGGCGCCTGTCAGAGCGGGCCGTCCCCAGCCGTCGTTGCTTGCAAATCCTGTCTCGTCCTCGTGTGGGGAAATGACGAGGGCGACAATCATTGTACGCTCTCGACATCCCGAGGCTGCCCATCTAGATGGTGGGATTCCTCAATGGCATTTGTCTCGAGCAAGTGTTTGAGCTGGCAGGGGTGCGAATCGCTGTTTCTCATCTTGCCGCCCAGGCTCACGAGCGCCGCGCCGGCACGGCTGTAGAGACGGACCCTTCGGATACGAGTGCGCAAACTATCGAACCGCGTCAGCCGGCCTTGTTGAGTTGTGCCAGACAGCAAACGCTACGCGGGAACCCCGGCATCAGGCACGGCTCGCAGCATGCGAGGTTCTATTGAACGAGTGCCAAGCCTCGTTTCTTTGTGCGCAGTCGTCTTCGGCCCTCGGCGCGGAGCCATCGTGGGGGATGGTGACGATTCTGGAAGAGAACAAGGGGGGACAAATCCTGGCTATGATCGAATCGAATTAGCCTCGCTATGTGGTTGCAACTCTTCAGGGGACGACGGGGAATTTGGGTCGGCGCATGACCTTGAGGCCCGAATTGCCCCCCGGGTGCGCAATGCCCGTGCACCCATTCGGCGTCCTTGATGAGGACAAGCTACGAAGCAGGCGGCGCAGTCAGAGGGACCTTGCATGCTCACGTCGACCGGCTCTGCAACTTATCACATTTAGCGTCGAGTCTATGGGTTGAGCAACTGCGCGTATTAGGTGAGCGATCGCGATCGCTTGCATGAGATGGGCGTCGCAAGCTCACTTGTGGGCATGGACGAGGATGGCCCAGCCAACTAGCACCAATGATGCCCCCGGACATAGTCTTATCCTCTTGGCTCCTCTTTGTGCCTTTAACCCTCGACTTTTCTTTTTTCCTCACCTCGGGTCTCGCAATGATGAATTCGTGCTTGGCCCAGCTCCGGCTAATCCTGCCGTCCGTCAGAACAGGGTCAGGCAAGCTAAGGGGGATGATGCTTGTTTTGTGATTATGGCATTTTTCCGGCATGGGTTTTGCCATGCTGGGCAGCCTATTCGAGTCCGAGGGATACGGGAGAAAGAGGCTTGGGAGATGCCACTGAGAGAGAACCATTAGGAAGCCGGCGACGCACTATTGACGGCCTTGGGCACCTGGCACCAATCGAGAGCTGGCCAGACAATGGCGACTATTTTCGTCATCGGGAGACGGTGCAAGGCCCAAAGGAGCATCGCCACGCAGGCCTCGTGTGTCCCGAAACAGATGAGATTCCTCTTTTGAGCGCGCCTCCCTCCATCCTGCTGGGCCGCTCTCCCCACCCATTCGTGCTGTTGCACCCCATTTTCAAGACGGCAGAGACGAGGCAGAAAGCCACGGGTGGCGGCGGGCGCTGCGCACGTTTTGCGGGCGGTTTGGCCTTTTGCTTCTCTTGCGCGTCGTTTCCTTGCATCTGGCCCCGATTCCTGTGACCTCGGGCGTGAGAAGGGGGGGCGAGGCGAGGGATCAGCTTACACTCCCCAGAGCAACAATGGCAGAGGCACTTGACCATCGATCGAGCTTTCCAAAGGTTTCCCCATCGTCAGGACCATAAACCAGGCAAAATGCACTCTCCGGCTCCATCTGCCTCCCCCTTCCATGGCGGCCTCTGCTCACACCCATCGCCTTGGCTCTTGACCCAACTGGGCATTGCCCCCGGCGGACTATCCCGCCCCCCTACATCGCTTTCGGCGCTCGTGATCCTCTCTGTTGCCCGAAGATGGCGACGACTATTGTTCTAGTAGTTCGGCCGTAAGACTGCTTCGAGAAGGGTGGCGTGGATTCGCGGTGCCCGTCATTCGCCGCTGCTACAATTATCCAGGCCTGATCTCGCGGGACCCTCAATCTTGCAATGTCCGGGAGGAAGACGAGGAGGGGGCGCCATCGGAGTCGTGATTCGCCGACGGGGGTTTTCCACAGCCTTGGATCTTGGAGGGTTCATTTCTTGAACTCGGACCCATATGTCTTGGTGGACGAGCATGAAGGATGAAAGACGCTTGTGTAGCGACTGTGTCTGTGGCGCAGGAAGGATGCTTACTCCATCAAGACTCGATATCGCTCGTTGCCGTGACGAGACGTCGTGTGCGGTGGCGCATGCTCGGCCTTGTCTTGGACGCGTGCCTTGGTCGAACTACTCGGTGCTGCTCGTCGTGACCCGAGCCGAGGGCATGACTGGCCCATGATGAAGCCATTCGCACCATCCAACGGGCGCCTACCGGCCCTTTGTCTTTGGGGATGGGGGCAGCGGCGATAGGGGACAAGCCTGGTTGGACCGTCTTGAGGAGCCTCGATCCCAGGTTGCGCGAGCCACACGGCAGTGATCAAGAGGCACGTCCCGCGAGCGACTCTGTCTCTACACGATCTCTTGCAAGTGGAGGAGACGCATCTACGAACCCATTCTCTCACTCAGTCCATCCCCCAACCCCCCGTGATCATCCACACTGGACCACACACCATACTCTGCTACACCAACACGACGGTCGAGGACGCGCGCGGATCTCCTACAGCACTCCTGCCCGCCCACACCCTCTCAATCCCCCGCGCGCCCCCCAGATCGACGTGCGTGCAACGAGCGTGTGGATAACGATAAACGGGCAGACAAGGCAAAAAGAAACGATGTCAAGAAACGAAGGCAGATGAGGGCCGAAAAGCAAGGTGGCGGGCCACGGTAAGAGAAAAGGGGGGGAGGGCGAGGATTGCCCGCATAAATGCGACTTTGAAACGTCATGCCCAAGGCGCCCCGTGGGGGGTTTCGAAGAGGCAGGCTACTACGTCCAGCAGCTCTGCGTGACGCCAAGGCCACGCAGCGGCTATCTTGATGACGGAGTGAGAGAGTCGAGATTTCTCGTGATGTGCAGCCTCGCCCTGTGGCACCCCCTTGCCATTTGCGTGCGTCTGTTGACCCGCATACGAGCATGCGTCACGCAGCACTGTTCCGTACGCCGAACATATCCACGGCCCTGCGGCAAGCAGAGAAAATGGCCTTCGCGGACCACCATGTTTGAGCACAGGAGCCGCGTGGGCCCTTGATTTGTCTGTCTATGCCTCCGTCCCCCCGTCGCCCATCCCCTCGCGTCAACGTGACTCTGCGGGCGCATCATCGACGATGGGCGTTGCTATGTCAGAGAGGCCAAAGAGAGCGCCCGTCTACGAATACAGTGCTTTGCATCTACCGAAACCGTCCGTCTCGGCAGTGGGATTGGCCCGAAAACGACGCAGCAACAGCGAACAAAGGGAGCGTTTCCCGCATTTTCTTTTCCATTTTTGGCCGCACCAACACACGTCGCTCATGGCGTTTCTAGTCTCCCCCTCTCTCTGCCGTACGTGAGCCCTTGGCGTCGGGTTCCGCGACCGCTTCGAGAACCTTGCCCTCGTGCCCCCCTTTCTTTGACGGCGACCCGCTCCGTCCAGAGACGAGAACAGACGGACAGAGTGTCCCTTGAGCCGGCAGTGACTCCCGCTCCCTCGTCGCTGTACCGTCTTCGTCTGCGGCTTATGTTACTCTTCTGTCGCTCGTTAATCTCTCCCGTCGTCATCATTGCAACAGCACATGCACAATTTCATCACTGCTCTTGCTGATCCGCTTCTCCACGCGCCGTCCGGGACTCCACGCCGGATGGTCGGCTCCGTTGTGGAGCATGCCGCTCTTGACCCTTGCCCGAATCCACCGCCCCGCAGATCTGCCCTGCAACAGCCTTCTTTGAAATTCGTCCGTCCCTGCCAATCTTTCCTTTTTCCTCCTCCTTCTCCTCATGATGACCGTTCCCTCTCTACTGTGCAGTATTTCGTACAATAGCATGCGATTCATGGAGGAGATAGCCGCCCGCGCTTGCATAGATCAGCAAGCCGCCGCCGCCTCTTCATCCGTCACGGCTTTCACTTTCTTTTGATGCCTTGGCCATCTGCAGCAAACGTCTCCGCAGACGAGGTAGAAAAGAGTGGAAAGAAATTGTCGAGCTGCGTGCCATCTCGATCGTGGCTTCGTCGATCACTGGGACCTTCTTCTTTTTGGCGTTTTGCAAGGCTTGCCGGCTTTGCTGGGCTGCAATCCTGGCCGGGCGCCTGCGAGCCTCAGACCTTGTTGCGGGTATATTGCGCCCGCGGCCAGGCAAGGCAAGATGGCGAAACGCCTTTGGACACGTAAAGATTTTCGAGATTGGGTCGTGGCTTGGAGCAAGGAGGCAAGAGGCGCCGGCGATCCAACGGACGTGACCCAACGCGCAAGACAAGTTCAAACCGCCTCTTCCTTGGTCGTTGAGAATGTAGGATCGCACGCCACGGCCACCACTTTTGCGGTGCCGTGATTGTTTACCTTGCAGATGGTCCATCTGCGCTGTCCAAATCTGCGGCAATAGGCAGATGGACACGAAGGGTGCGCCTCGTTGAGTAAACACGATGGCGGCTCCCATTGGCAAATCGGGAAAGACTGGACGCCAGGATTCAAAGAGGCTCCCGTCAGCAAATCCTGGCAAACTCCGTTCATGTACCGTACTTGCGGCACGTGTATTCCGTTCAATGTCCGCGCATGCGTCTGCTTGCACGACATCGGCCACGGCCTCGTGCGTCACCCGCAAAACGGCCATGCCCAGAAACCGCGGCAGACCACGAGTTGCATTGCACACCGAGCCGTGCGTGTCTTGGGGAGCAGCCCCCCCCCCCCCCCCCCCCCCCCCCCCCCCCCCAGATGCTTCGAGAGAAACGAAGCGTAGGGAGGCGAGGCTGTCGCGAACCGTGGCGTTTTATGCCAAAGAGCGTGTGCGGGCGCTGACCCAACTCCCGGCGGCGGCGGCGGCGCATCCTGGACTTGCCCATGTTGCGACTGGCCAGATGCCGGGGGGAGAAGAAGGCTGGCTCGCTCATCATTGGATTAGGCAGAGCATGGCGGCAGGCACTCAAGAATGGAGCTTCATGGCCTTACGCCTTGCTTCGGCGCCCTGGCCAAGCGATCTGGAACCGCTAGAAACACGTCGGATTCGGGCTGGCCGTAATTCTCCTGTCTCGCCCTCGGCCTGGACCTGGACCCTTGCTGCGATTTCATTCCTGGCCAGAGATTCCATTCCTGTCCGTCTCCCGTCCTCAGGGCCTAGGCCTAGGTCGTGGTTCCCAGCGGGCGAGGCGATGGCAGTGTGTGTACAAGGTGGTGACGGTCTTGAAGCATGCCGAGCTGCCGGCCACTCACATTGCCGCTTCTCGACCCTTGATATTCCCCCCCGCGTCGGCGTGGGCGATGGGGCCGTGATTGGCTCCCTGCTTGCACCTCCCAGGCCGGCAAGCTGCTGCATGCCTGGGGGAGGAAACGAAGTGAGGAAAAAGGATGCGCGTGAGGGTGTAAGAGCCAGGCAGGCCAGAGGCCTATCCTCTGCTGCCCCCGTCCAATTCACCTGTCATGCCGTTTCCGTGCATCGCGAGCCAATACGACCGTGTGGCGGCTGCCACAATCTCCCTGTGCCTCGCACTTCTCTCTCTCTCGCGTCCTGCACCATGACATTACGAGGCCAGAGAGGCTCACCAGACCCTGATGATGACGTTTTGGATCGCCCCTCTCTCTCCCCCCAGGGTGGCGGACCAACCTCAACCCACACGGTGCACGGGCATGCATGCAGTGGCCCTCTCGCTTGACCAGGTCACGAATGGACCTGTGTGCCAGACGCCAAAGTCAGTGTGAGGCACATGGGAAAGTGGCCGAATGGCCAGATTGCGCGACCCTGTTTTGCTCTTGGCCAAATTAAGGGACCCCGTTCTTGCTGGAGCATGCCGAGCGAAGCAGCCGACCCGAGACTGCTGAGCATGCCAGTGTCCGGCTCCCCAAGACAAATCCCGGCAGGCCGTCTGTTGCGTCTGCTGCGGCCACATGGAGCTTTTTGACGTCTGGCCGTCCAACTGCCCTGTAGGCTGTGCTCAACAATGTTTGAAACCGAACCATGTGGACGCAAATGTCCGCACAGAGACTCGAGTGTCACGTAGAACTGTGGCTCAAGACATTGCTCACTCCCCCTCCACCAGCTCCTCGTCCGTGGAAAATGGGACGTGAAATGACGAGCAGCTTGACAGGGGACCAAGACGTCCTCAATCTTCGGGCCAGGTCTGTCCGAGCGTCATTGTGCCCGTGGAGTGAACCATGCCTTGGTTAAAACAGCCACGCCGAACCGGGCATCGTGAGATACGAAGTCTGAAGCATGGCGCAAGAGGTCAGGTGGCAACGAGCGGGGACCCGTCAAGCTTTGTGATGGTGCGGAGTCGTGAACATGGTTTGCCGGGGGGGAAGAGGGTCAGAAGGATCACCATGTCTTCCCCAGGGTCCCTCTTCTCACTTCTCCACCCCCGACCATTCCCCAGATTACGAGTCAGAACAGGCTTAGCCAGCCTCTCGAGTCGACGACACGGACCACGGTCCACACCCACCGGCCTCGACCACATGGCTGCGACGCCCACGGCGATGCAGATGTCCCGGAATCCGTGCTGCTCTTGATTCCTTTGCGCGTCCCGTCGTCTGCTCGACTTCTTGCGTTGCATGCGCCCGCGCTGTTGCCTCCCCCGCCGAACCTCCGCATCCATGGCGTTTGAGGCGCATGAGATGCCCCAGACAACGACCCAAGAGGGCTGTCTCGACGTGCCAAAAGACATCATGGTGCAGCCGTCTGACGATTGTGCTGGTCCGGCAGAGACGAGCGAACTAGGAGCAGGATAGGGGACCTCGGGAGGCTTGGCCCGTCGGACTGGCGTCGCGCCCTTTGCAAACTGGGAATCCAGAACAATGCATGGCGTGACCTTTTTTTGCGCGGCGGACGTGCGCACTGTCTCAACAAACCGCCCGTCCCGAGTCCGTCAAACAGCCAAGTGCGTTACCAATCAAGACAGCCGGTCTCACGGACCAAAGCACCTCCAAAGCCCCCAGCCACTATGAGAGGTGACCCGAATGCCGGAGAGGGGGAAAATAAAAAAAGCCAGGACGGCACGGCCGTTCATTTGTTCCTTGGCCGACGAGGGTAGCGCCAAGCGTGCGTGAGACAACCGGAAAGAGACCTGGCCAGACCAGGAGGGGGAGCGGGAGCGCAAGTCGACAAGACGGCGAGGCACGCAGGCGCTATTTGAGACTGTGACCATGAATGTTGTCGTCGTCGAACCCGTCCACACACCATCATCCGCGGGGTAGCCCTGACGCCATCCCAAGGCCTTATTGGACCCCATGCGTGAATGCTCGAATCAACCGGGACGCGGGTCGGGGTGAGAGGCTGGACGGCCAATGACGGCTCGGGCGCCCGCATACGACTGCTGCAGGTCGACGATGCAGAGCGTCGCACCACGTCCATGGCGTCGAATCGACGAGAGCCTATTCCCCTCTCGGACTGTCGTCTGTCCTTTGGCTTCCACGTTTGTGATCGAGGCCGTGCTTGGCTTTTGCTGACTCGCGAAGGATGCTCCGGATCACTCGAGGCAAAAGACGCTGGTCAAGGCCATCTCGCGAGCTGTTTCAACGCTCAAGGCCTGCCTAGCCAGCGCCATGCGTGCAGCGGGAACAACGCTGCCCGCCGAGCCCATGCAAGACCATGCAAGGCAATGCCATGCCATGCTGATGCAAGATGCAAGGCCATGCAGCAAGATGGAGCCTGGTCCACCCCCCACGCGGCCTCGCGTTCCAGTGAGGTTTCGCGACGTCTCTGTCCTTGAGCGTCTGCGTCTTGCCTCAACGGCCACCGGGAACGAGCTCGGGCCACTATGAGGTCCATCCAGGCTGTCTCCCTGTATCCGTGTCTCTGTGCGTCGGGCTCCTTGGGCTCGGCGTCAAGCCGTGTCCCATTCACGGATCTCGACGTCCTTTGCCGTGTCGCTGCCCTCAGAGGCCGAGGCTCGCTGGTGCTCGAGACCTCATTGGCCATGGCATTTCTTCCGAGACGCGAGCTGCGGCGCGAACTGGAGGGATGGGAGACGAGAACGACGCAGAATGCATGTTGAAGAGACCGGATTGGGCCACTCTGGGGGAGCCGTCAGGGGTGTGCGAGGCGGCTGTTAAGGCGGCGCCATTGCGAATGCCCTCACCCACCGTAGACTGCCGTTCGCCGTCGTCTGCAAGGTCGAATGCTGTTGATAGCCCGTAACGGCGAGAACATGCGCAAAACGCTAGCCGGCCCCCCCTTGCCCTTCAGAGGTCGTTCTCGTGTGTGTGTCCCGAGAGTCGTCGGGGGACATGGTGGTGACCATCCTGGGGCAACGTCGCCAGCAGACAGCCAAGAGACGGGCAAAAAGAAGCAGCACACATGACGCCAGCCGCCGAGAGTGGAGACGGGGATACAGCACTCGCCCCATCAAGCGTTGAAGCTCTCACAAAGGACCCAATCAGGGCGACGGGGCTAGGAGTTTTGCGGTCTAGCGCACTCGCCGCCCAAGAGACAGCGCTAGTCCTCGTTGCGAGAGTCGTGCAGCACGCCATTGCAGTCGCCTGTTTCGCTGCGGGCCTGCTGCCTCAGGCGCCCGTTTCCCCATTCTGCCGTAGCAAGTATGGAATCATCAGGGCCGACGCTTGCCTGCGTCTTACGGTAGCCTTTTTCTGTCGGCCGCTGCATCCTCCCTTGCCCGACGCCATCCCACGCATCACCCGTCGTTGAATGGAGCCAAGCCCGCTGCACGAAAAGAAACCTTTTTTCTCCCCCAACCGTCGCTCTGCCTGCTTCGGCCCTCGACAAGTCGCAGTGGAAACGTCTCTCCATGGCAGCCGGGGTTGCTGAGACAGGCCTAGACAGAACGAATTGGCATCGACGTCAAAGGGAAGCCAGCGGGTCTCTGCATCACGGATTCACGGGTGCCCGAATCTAGGCCCATCTCTTTCTCCCTTTGTGAGAGCGGGTACGCCTGGCGCCTGGCCGCGAGACCAGGCCGCCATTTCGTTCTTGCTGGGCTCACCAGTGCGCGCATCTAGGCCTAGGGGGAGTAGTCTAGGTGGGCCAGCAGGCATCCTGGGGAGCCTTTGGTCCTCGCAGGTCCTGCGGTAATTTGGGGAGCCGCCCAGACAGAAAATGGGCCTGGAACCCCCCCCCCCCTGGTCCTCAAGGGGACGAACGGGCGACGGGAATAATGACCGAGTCTCTGTTTAGAAACTTTTTACTGACCGTCATGCATCGACCAACTCGGCATGGGTGCGTCACAAATCTCGCAGCGCTTGCGTAGGTGGATGAGATCTTTGGTTCGCCGTCGCCGAGACATGGCAGCCAGGCGCCAGAAGACGACGAAAAAGGGGGCATGAAGGAAAAAATAAACAGGACAAGAGCCGGGCAGGGAGAGCAGACGATGCACCAAACAGCCGTGTGGTAGCATCATGGTGGCGGCCGTTCCATCATGTCCATCATTTGATTGCGCCCACCCGGGGCACCGAGTGGCTGCTCGTTGCACGGGTGCTGCAGATTCCATGCACATGTTGCGTGTTTGCTCGGCCGTACAGATGCCCAGTCATCCAGTCTCGAGGTGCGTGGGAGAGAGAAAGCGTGTGAGCACCATGCGCGTGTCCTCGTCGCCTCCCCACCAGAGTGGAGTGGCTCGTCCTCGCCTCTGAACTGGCTGCGTGTGGCAGCAGACGAGGCCATGGAGCTTGTGCGCCCTGAAATCTACACGCGACAGCTACGAGCAGTCCGTGTTGCACTTATTGGGATGGGCATTTCTGTCGTGTGCCATGCTGCCTCCATCCCCACCCATCCACCAGCACGCTCCTTCGTCGACCCTTTGTGCAGTGCAAAGTGCTTGCGCACGGCATGCCTCGGCGTACAGTCTCGCTCTATTGTCCGTCCACTTTGCCCCAACAATGAGCGAGCGTGCGTACGGCTGCCTACATGCAAGCAAGTATTGGCCGTGCAGGCGTCAGATCAAAGGGACAAACAGGCGAGGCACGAGTCCGGGCTGCCAGGCTGACCGGGGCAAGAGAGCGGCAAGGTGTCATACTGCGGGAGAGGACGCCAGACAAAGAACAGGCGACGATTCGGAGACGACAGCGCGCGCGCACGGGTACGGTGCCCGCAGCAGACCATGGCTCAATGACTGGACAGTCGGGTTTCTCGTGCCCCCCGGCCGCCGGACACTCTCTCGTACCCACGGCGCCTCGTGGCCAGGCGCCCTCAGAGGCCCTCGAGCCACCTGGTGGCCTCACGTCGCGCATAGACATGATGCCATGGTGAAAGGAAGGAGATCGCTGGCGTGCTTTTCGGCGCAGCGAGTCTCGCTTGCATCCAAATAGCCGACAGCATCGCATGTCCAGGGCATGGCCAAGAGACATGGCCGTCGAAACATCATGACCATCATCACACGCTCCCGAGGCCGTGGTGTGACTCTGGGATTATCCATGATGTTGCCGCTGCTGCTGCTGCTGCTGCGAGTCGCGGAGCCGGAAACACAGGCTAGCAAATAGCGATGACAGGACGAGGACGCGTACGTGTGTGATGGAGCATGTCTCGCTGGGCGGTTTCGTTGGCGAGAGCGAGAGTGTGCAGCGGCATCAGAGTCAGTTGCGCCGTGCTGCCCGTTGAATTCCTGGGCATGAAACGGCCTCGCTTGTGTGTGCCTCGCAGTGGGCTGCTGTGCCAAGTCTACCTTGGCTCACCGAAAACACCGCACCCTCGGTGCACGCACGCAATGCACGAGCGCACGCCCTCTGGCGAGGACCCGGCTGGCCACGCGTGCGTGCTCGCTGTACCTCTTTGGCCGTTTTTTTCATCTCTTTTTTTCCCGCTTTCGAGGGCCTTGCTGGCACGTGTGCGAAGTGCCAGTCGTCATTCCTTGAGCACGGCCGCGCTGTCACAGTCGGGTTCGTCTCTTCCCAGCATGGCATTGA
Organism: Hirsutella minnesotensis 3608; assembly: GCA_000956045.1. Classification (NCBI taxonomy): domain Eukaryota; kingdom Fungi; phylum Ascomycota; class Sordariomycetes; order Hypocreales; family Ophiocordycipitaceae; genus Hirsutella; species Hirsutella minnesotensis. The sequence continues at coordinate 501,481 of KQ030498.1, forward strand.
CGATGGTTGTGTAGCTCGTCCCTGTGCACACTCGCCATACAACCACTGACCGCATGGATACCAGGTATTCCTAAGCTATGCAAAGTGCCAGGTACGCAGAGAGCCTGACGCATGGATAAAACCACGGTGCATAAAACACTACCAGGACAAAAAACTCCCCGTTCGCTCCAGACAGCGCCAGCAATGGCGGCCACGGCAGCCCGGCGAACGCCATCTCGGCGCTGCAGGGCATGGAGGCGGGACCCGTCGCAGTTGCAAAGCGTCGAGAGGCACGGCCCCGTCGACCGAGATCAGTCGTCAAAATCCAATCTGCTGCCTCTGCCTTGCCTTGCCTTGCCTTGCCTGGACTGATCAGCCACCCCCCTTCCCGCTTTCTCCCCAGCGACGCTGCCCATGAAAAGGTACGAGCACGCAAGTACTGCATGGAGCCAGCTCCAGCCTCCCCCCACTTCTCCCTCCCGCACGAGGGCTAGTGTCTTGGGTACCCGTGACGGAGTGCCGCAACGTCCCTGAGCTCGGGTACTCGCGACAAAGCGTATCCGCTCGAGGTATCAGATCAGTGGGGCCAAGGCGTGCGTCTCGCAAGTACTCGCATGCATGTACTTTGGGACTTGTCGGCAGGTACGCAGACGCAGCTGCCAACGGCGCTAAAAAGCCTCTTGTCTCGCAGAGGCAAAGAGAAGTGGTCATCCAACCCACACTCCACTGCCCAGGCTGTGTATGGTTACGCTGGGCGTGTGTGTGTGCCTGTGTGTGTGAGAACAGCGCCCGGCGCCAGTACTTACATACATATGCATCCCGCTGCCCTCCTCCTGCCACCTTCTTCGTCAGTCCCCTCAGCATCACATCTTTTACTTGTTTTAAACCCTCTCCCTCTCGCTCCTCCGCATACCTTGCTCCTCCCATCCGCTGCTTCACTCCTCAGTCACTCGAGTCCACAAGTGGCTGCGTCACGTCGAGTTCCTTGTTGCTGCTCCACCGCGTCCAGTCATACTCGTCGACCCGTTCCGCTATCGCTCACTTGACTCACAACCTCCGACATCAAACATCTCCCCACCCGTGAGGGGATACTCTTGCAACATTGACACGTCCCGGTGGTGCAATCCGTTTTGTTTGGAACAGTCGATAAACGTTGAAAAGGAAGACGCCCGCTCTTCCTCGACAATCGACCGCAGACCCTTCCACTTCCTCAACTTCATCCAACACCAATCCTCCACAATGACCTTTGACCTGTGGACACACCAGTTCTGCCTCGCCTGCGACAAGCAGGTGCAGAGCGACGGGGAGGCATACTGCTCCGAGTCCTGCCGCCTGGCAGACCACGAGAGAACGTCAACGCCCAGCTCTCAAGCCAGCTCGCCCGGCTTCACCCCTCCCTCTCACAGTTACCCTTGGTCACCATCGACTCCCCCTACGGCCCCATCAACGCCATGGTCAAGCAGACACAACCTGTACCTACCACCCGCCTTCGACTTTAGCAACCACGGCCGCTCTCAGCTACCTACCCCCTCGAGACAAAGTCGTCCCACCATCGACACCATGTACATGGGCGAATCATCCCGACCCTCCCCGTCGGCCTCGAACTTGACCCCCTCAAGCTCGCACAGCAGCCTATGCTCTATGCGGAGCTCGACGTCATCCGTCGACTCGACCAACTTGTCGGACAAGTCGAGACAAGAACTCAAGGCCTACGCCATCTCCTTTGAGCATGTTCGGTTACAACGCAGGCGATCATACTAGAATCGAGGCACTCGAAGGGATCCCGCGATATCAAATACCTGGGTTGAGATGCCTCGACGGTGGCCTCAACGACCTCACTACTCAACCTGTTACGACGAAATTGCACGAGACTAGACCCGGCGGTCTACCACAACTTCGCTCTCTTATTCACTTTGTTATATATGTCTCAAAAAAATCGGGGACGGGCATGGCGAGGAGCACTGCATATTAAACCCGGAGAAAAGCAATTCTTTTCCGACCTTTCCCTTCCAATCTGTTTTCTTATCCATGTTGCCCTCAAGAGATGAGGGCTGGCTGCAAGGAGTTACGGGAACCAGGAAGCCAAAGAGGCGGATTGTACCACACGCAGATTTGGGTCGGCAATCAACCGCTGTTTACTGCATGGCAGAGCGAGATTGAGAGGTACCTGTGAACGATTATGACTGGGAGGGACGAAAAAGTCGGCTGGCCGAGAGAGCTGGCAGCGACAAGGGCTTGGGATGACGACAAGGACCGGAGCAGGGCTGGTTGGCGAGGCCGTGGACCTCGGACCCTACCGGCAGAAGAAAACAAGGAGACGGTGTTGGCGGTGGAGTCTGTCAAGCGAGATAGAGTGAGGAGTTGCATGTAGGGCAAGATTGGGCGAATAGCTGAAGGCCAGACGGCTCGAATCAATCCATACTGGCCATGTCTCAAATCAAGTGCCTCGTGTCAGACGTGAATTGACGCCTCGGCTGGTGCCCGACAGGATAAAAGCAGGGTCCACTGGACATGACTGCAGAAGGCGCCATTGGGGCGTGTTGCACGAAGCGTCACGGACTTGGAGGCGGAGGAGGAGGAGCCTGGAGGAGAGACTGGCCAGGCATGGAGTGACATGACAATTGGGGAATGGCGGCGCGGGGGGTGAGGGGCGTGTGCACCAGCTGGTTCTACGGGCGAGGCGAGGGCAGCTCTCGGCAAAGGCCCAGGCCCATGCCGCTCGAATGCGACTGCGGAACGGCTAGCCCGTCTTCCCAATGCCCTGTTTGATGCCTCGAGCTGACTTTTTGTCGCCGGTTTGAGATGGAGATTTGGGCGCAAAGTGCACCAAGTAGCTGCTCAAAAGCACGCCAGGTTCAATTTCCCAAGAAGGAACATGTCGAGACACGGTGCACCAGGAGTCACTACAAATTATGAACTGGCCCAGTTGACATATCAAAGACACTCGCAAAGATGAGGGCGCAGATGGGGCACGTGTATAATGTAAAAAGGCCTTTGCTACCCGGTTGAGCCGAACGTCGTTGGTTGTGCGAACATGGGAAGACTGGCCTCGTTGCGTGGCGTTTGAGTAAAAGGTGGTGGCGGTACAAGGTTGGCGGTGGAGGTGCTGGTATCCAGGCATCGTTTCTCACTGCCTGCGCTGCAAACACCGAGTACGTTATTGCACCCAGCTGCTTTACCCTTCTCATGCTCACGGGCAAGTTGTTCTCGGTTCCTTGCAGGGTATATCCAAATCGTTCACGTCTTCGACTTCAGCCGTATGTAGGCTAGGTGCTTCCACAACTCACCCGTTGTACAGGAGAACGGGCAGGAAAAAAGGCACAAGGGGGGTGTGTTGGTGGGGCAGGGTCAGTCGCTTTGGCGTCGTGGTCCCACCTTGAGACCAACTGGGCCCGACCCAGCCCAAACCCAAAATATCTGGCGGATGCTAAACGCTGCCCCAGTGCCCATACCTTTCCTACCCGACTAGCGGTAGCAGTGCAGTACGTACGAAAATAAAAAAAACTCTCCGACGTGAGCAAGGCGCCACTGGGAAGGGGAGGGGCATTGGAGATGGAGACGCAGAGGTCACCGAGGGGCCGTGCCTTGAGGATTGGCTTCCTGTATTCTTCCGTCGGGGCGATGGGACGGAGCCGGGCGGATTACCGTTTTCTTGGGACATGTCTGCTGCTCCATGAATGGCGGGACCATGGAAAATCCCCGAGCACGCAATAGACGGGACACTTTACGCATGTCCAGCGGGCAGTGTGCGAGGCACGAGTGCGAATGCGCTTGGATGGCTGCGCCTCCGTTTACAGATATTTTGTTCTACTTGACTCTTTGAGGTTCGCGTTTATGCCCTTTGCCTGGTGAGGCTGCAATATAGTCGTGGGCAGCTGCGCCCTGCGTTGGGTCGCTTTCTTGCGTCATGCGCGCACGCCTCGATGCGATGAAACGCCCGACGAACGTGCTGTAGATGGCCTTCTTCCCTTGATGCTCTGTGGATACTCGTCGGAAGGGTCGAGCGTGGCCAACGCCGACCAAGAGGGGGCCCAGCGGCGACGCCGACGACGCGAGAACGACTGCGGCTTCTAGGGCGGATCTTGAGCTTCTTTCTCAGCGGCCTTCTCCGGGCTTCCATCCGGGCCGGGTCCCTTTTTCCCTACTCGAGTTTCCAGAGGCCCGAAGTCGCCGGCGCGAAACCTAGACGACCCTACAAGCACCACCCTGCCGGTGTCACCCAGTCCCCTTTCCGAACCCGCTCTTGTCGACTAAACTGCACTTGGCCTCGTTGCATTCCTCTCGGTGGGTTGGAAGCATGCTCGCTCGACGGCGAATGGGCCAGACCGGTCCGGAGCCGCGCACGGGAAAGCTGGGCCACGTATTTGAAACAGAGGGACGGACGGTGGCATGGGTGACGGGCAGAGTCAAATGGTGACTTGCGAGGCCGTGCCTGATCGGGGACGGGCCAATGAGAGAGGCCGGCGGGCAGAGGGCAGAGATGGGCTGTGGCGCATGTGCGCACCCCACTGAAGATTTCCAGGGCGGCCGGTGCAGGCATGGAAGTTGCAGTGGAAAAGTACCTCGCAAGTACGTGGCGCCCTACAAGCCCTAGGACGTTCCTTGCACAGCTCCAAGCTTGCCCGAGGATTGCGCTTTACGGGCGAGTCAAGACTAATCCGAATACCAAGACTTGATGGCTCATGTTTGCGTGACGGGCATGAGACGGGAAACAGGGCGGCACAAGCATGACACAGGCGCGTGCTCTCACCAAGGAAAAAAAGTCACAATATCAGACCACCAAGATGCACCGATCCGGACCCGATTGTGCGGTTCCCGTGACAGTCGGGATGGGCGAAACCCAAAAGGCAGATCTCCGGCGTCCGCGATCGGCCGCTTTTAATCTATTCCTCCCGGCCATTATTTCGCGAACTAATGTGTGCTTGCTCCGGCGAGCTCCATTCCGATTGCGTGTAAGCACTCTGGGCCTCGGAGCGGTGGATCACCATGGGCTGGCGATGCACGTCTGGTTCGAGCCGTCGTACGAGGCCGTGGATGGGTACATGCGCAGTACTGCACGCAGGTCCGGGCATGGCAGAGACGCAGTCGCGGGAGGCGTGTGCATGCCGTACCTTGTAGGTGCAGTGCTCGCACAGATGGAGCGGATTTTCAACGACGTTTGCCAGTCAACATCTCATGTCATCGACTACGACGGGACGAATAGCCAGGAAAAAGGTTCACCAAGAAATGCAGCCCTTTCCCACCTACCGCTCTCTCGTGTACAGTAGAGCGCCCGTGAACGTCCTAGCAGTCTCGGTCGAGCCCTGAACCTCTTTAGCCATTTGACTCACCAATCTTGCCTGCATTTCTCGTCCCTGGCCGCGTCTCGGCTTTCTTTTCCCTCTCGGGCTCCGAAGCACGCATGCGTACGGATTTTTGACGTGCGCCGGCGTGTTTCGCCTGTGCGAGGGGAGCAGAGGGATGCCCTGATTGATTTCCGGCTCCTGCTTGTTAGATTTGTCGGTACGTCAGTCAGGCTTACGTTGGTGAACTCCGGGCAGCGAGACAGGTCATCTGAAACGACGTGGCCTCGGCGGAGACGAATCTCCTGTTCTTGCAAATCGCGACTGTGCTGGTGAACCAACTCGCTCCGGGAAATGTAGGTACCTGCCAAGGGCGTGCGTTTTGGCGACATTCGGCCGGGGTATGCTCGAGTGACATTCGCCATGGCCTGCAGGTACCGTATCCTCATGCCATTGATCCACGGGGGCCGCTCCGTAGGAGCCTCGCTCCGGACCCGGTCCCGGACCACGGCCCTGTCAGAACAAAGGACCGGCCCACGGAAGCAGGGAGGGAACTGCTTGGGGGCCAAGGTCCAGCCGGAGCCAATTTTGCGCCTCGCTGCCTCCCATGTCTCGTAGGGCTGCCGCGCGAGAGCGGGCGCGCACATGAGACTGGCCACGGCGGGTAAGCTGGCTGTCTCTGGCGCTCCACAAAGGCAGCCGTGGAATCATTTTTGCACTGCGCATACCTTGCCTTTTACGCTCTGCAGGGAAGCGCGTGCATGATGTCGCTGTATGTACGTTTACCAGTACAACTGACTGGGAGTGAGCGGTGGGAGAGTGAAACAGGGGCACTTGCACAAAAACCCTCGAGTGCGGCCTTGTGAAGAATGTTTCAAGACACGCCGTTGGGGCATAACTTTAGACGTGCATGCATCCTGCAATGTCGAGCAGTGCAATCGCTTAGACGGATCTGTTTGCATGGCATCAATTTCTGGCCAGTCGGCCAGTCTACAGCATCTGGCGTGTCAATCAAGCCATCGTCGATGCCAGGTCTATCACGATTTCAGCTTTCAGTTCACAGTACGTACCTACCGCCTGTATTTATTTGTTGCTCGCCGATCATCGGTCCTCCCCTCCCTTGGCATTAGCGCATGACTGACGGGCCCCCCTCCAATCCAACCGGTCCCAGCAGCTCAGGCCAGGCCCCGGGAGCTCCCGCGCCTTGGAAGAGGATCCGCCCGGCACAGGAACCCAGCAGGAGGGGATCATGGATCTTGGCCGCTGGAGCTTCGCGCCCAACTGGTGTACTGTCGTTGCTCCCTCGGACTACGACAACGGGTAATGCGCAGCGACGCCCACGCAATGCTTCAATTGGATTGACATCGCACCCCGGCCTTGCAACCAGAGCCTTCTTGTTGTCCGTGACGATCGTGACCCGCGCAGGGACAAGGCCCATCGCCGTGGTTTCTGATGGCCCGCCCTCCGGTAAGGAAAAAAAAATGACGGTGAGCAAGAAAGGGTGCCCGCCGATCCGGCACGCATGGCAACGGCATGAACAAACAAGCCCCGAAAAAGAGATGGCTGCCATGTTTCAGAAGCCCTCCACCTCCTTTCTTTTCCGATCCGGCCCGCTCTGTGTGCAATGCAAAGCCCACGATGCCCTCGGTGACGAGGATGGATCTCGCATGCCGGGTCAACATGGTCTTGGCTTTCTCTGCTTTGTTGATTTTCATGCTGCTGGCAGGCTGGGCACTTTGGTTGCTGCTTCAACCAGAACGTGGCCGCCTCCCGCTCGTGACGCCCTGGCCTTTGATGGAACTTTGAGCAGGGGAAAAAGAGGGACCGAGGGAGTCGCGAGACGCTGTTTCTTTTCCTCTCCAGTCTTTTCATGTCTTTGGGGTCCGAGATGGCTTATGCACTGCGCGTGGGCTGTTTTGCGCGGCTGTCTCTTGGTTTCTTCTTCGGCCAAGGGATGGCGGCGCTGCGTCCCTCGTCCTTCCCCTGTCAAGCCACTCTCCTCCAGCCGGGCTCGACCGACTGGAAACGGCCAGGCGGACCCGGCTCGTCGGATTCCTGCGCGCGTCCCCTGAGTCGGACACCTACGTAGACCATCCGAACGCATCAGAGACAAGCATCAGAGACAGTGAGCTAGCTCGCTGCTGGCCTGCCTCGGCCTCTTGGGGCGCCGCATAGAGGCGGCGGCGAAGAAGGGGTATGCGAGACACCGTCTTGGCTCCTGGGAGCTCAAGGTAAGACGGGACAGAGTGAAAATTTTTCCATTCTCCATGACAATCTGCGTGCAAAGTACTTTCTCCTTCACGCTTGCTCTCTGTGGCCTGGTTCTGGCCTTGTCTGGATCGATTCTGGCTCCTGGTCGGGACGCACAGGCAAGGGGGGGAGTGCGTGGTTCGTCAAAGGTCATGGTGACGTGGTGTGTGTTTTTGAGCTTCTTTTTTTTCCCAGCACCTTTGTCTCTGTGCTGGTCTCGCTGCTCGGGGGCCGTCGTGACTGCTGTGCGCCAACCCGTGGTGCGACTCTTGTGCTACAGAGGCTGCCGAGCATTTCAGTCTTGTATTCGTATGCAGTGCTCATTGCTTTCTGTAGGCCTACATGGCATCAACTGGAATAACGCTATGCAATTGCACTTGTACCTGTTCCCAATTGGGTTGCGTGAGGCTGAACCAAGCATCTCGAGGTACAGTACCTTGATGGCCGTCAGACACTGTCCTGTCCGCAACTCCGAAAAGAAGAAACGAGGCCACAGCATTGAACAGCCTAAACTCAGCCGGCCGTTCCCTTGCTACCGACGTTGCGGCATCCTCATCTCATGTGAGAACGGCTAAAGACTGGACGACGTGCTGTCGACTTGAGACGAGGCCATTGGAGTTTTTCTCTTTTTTTCCCACTCTTCCATGTCTAGCTCGCCCTTTGCCTCATGCCAACGCATCGCACAGGTACGTGACAAGTACTGTACATGCGTGCAGGGTCAAGAAGGGGGCGTGTAAAAGTCGCCGGTCGCTCACCATGGAACCTCACCTCGCTGAGGATACTCCGCGCTAGGTATCCAAGTTCCTTTTCCACCCGGCACGCCCTCGCGGATACTTTGTGCATTTGTCTCGCTCACCGACTCACCCGGTCACCCTTCTCTTTTCTTTTCTCCTTGTTCCTCATCATCGCCAGCATCACCGAATCTGCCGAATGGCGTGTGCTGACGCCGCCTGCGACTCGACCCACGGGCGCCCGCACGTGCATGGATGCGTGCGTATGTGCATGCTGTCCACACGTCCATCTTTGCCACTTGCTGTCCAGCGCGTCGTCTTTTCCCTGCCGTTCCGATCCGTCTCAAGCCGCTTCTCGTCCGCTCGACGACCACCGGGCTGTTGAGTGCCAGCCAAACCTCACCATTGAGCCCGCACCTCTCACCTCGCCGTCGAGTACTGTACCGAGTGCCTGGCCCCGAGACTGGCAGCACCGGCAAGCGTTAGTTTCGCCATTCGCATGCGTGCGAGGAATGTTCTCGATCTCATCAGCCCGGCCCTCCTGTTTGTCTTGCTGTCGCTTCCTTTTTCTTTCCCGCTCCATTCCCTTCCCCAAGACGATCGATCCCTTGTCTCTTGCGTCTGGCCATTGCTGTGCATTTGTTCCAGGGTGCACACGCCAGCTGGACCCGTCATCTTTCTCCTCCCACGTGGAATTCCGGCACAGACCCTGGACAGTCTCACCATCGTCGCCAGTCACGGACAAGAAAAACGAAGAAGCGAGCACCCGAGAGACCCAGGGAGCGGACCATGAAATTAGCCGGCCGTGTTGCTTCTTTGATCTCGCCTTGGTCTCACCGGCATTCGAGATCGTCCCTGTCAAGAGCGCTCGCTCCAGTCAGCCGGTGGATTGGGTCCCGTTTGCTGCTCCAGCATCCGCCTTCAGCTGGCGTTCCGTGCGAGGGGTATGCCGAGACGACGAGACAAGTCGTCCTCTCCGGCTCAGTACCTAACAAAGCTCTCCGGCGCCAGACGGAACCGTCGGCCTCGTCAAGGCCAGCAACACGTCGCGCGCTCAATCCATCAGCCGATGCCCTGGCGAGGGGAGTCTTTGCATAAAAATGCCCACGACATCCATGCCCGTTCCAGGGTCGTGCAATGGCCTCCTCGCCTGTCTCTGACCCCGAAGCAATAGCCCCCTCTCCCAACAAGACCCTTCCGCTCATCAAAAGGGCGAGGGGGGAGAAATTTTCTTCAATTTCTCGCTGACTTGGGGCCCCGTCTGTGGGTACCCGTGGACGCTGGTCGAATCTCATGGCGGTGCAGAGTCGAGACCCTGCTGCATATCCCTTACCTGTTTCGAACGGGCTGCCGCTCTCGAGGGAATGGAGGCTAAAGCCTCTATCCTCGTCTCAGTTTGGCCTCAAGGAACCATCTTCCCGCTGCAGCACGCACGCAATATTTGCGGTAATTAGACGAGAGGCGTCTCGTGCATTGCTTCTCTCCCCGCACGCCATCTTGATTCTCCGACGCCTCTTCAGCCACCTCGATTCCGACTCCGGAACGGCTTCTCGGCGGTTGCGAGCTTCCTGCATACCGTAGCGAGTCGCTTTTCGAATAGCGTCAACAGAACCCAGCTGGGGAAAAAGACACGGACCCTTCAGCGGCCCCCTGTCCCGTCCCGCCAGCCCCCCTTGTAGCCGCGGCCGTCAAGCCCGGTAGCCGGCTTGTCAGGAAGTCTCGACTCTCGTCGGGCAGACAGGCCGGCCTCGCGGATCGTGTCTGTCCCAGTCACCGGGTTTTCGTGAGCGTTGGGCTAGTGCAACACTCGAGGCAGCCTATCACGAGCCACTCTTGGCGAGTTGCCGCTGTCAGTCGGTGGCACGGTTCTACTGGGCGGTGGCTCATTCGGCTGAATGGGTTCGAGCCTGGGATGGCTCTCGTTGCTTCCCAGGAGGGTACGTACGTCTTGGGTTGGCAAGATTGACGTTGCCAGCGTCCCAACTGCTACGCATATCCTGGAAGCTACCGCGCCGCAGGCAACCCAACCATCCTTGTGCCTGCGTCTCGGTCCCGTGTGCCGCTTCATTGAATGCGTGACACTTGTCAGGCAACATTTCTCTGCCAATTCACATCGCATCATGATTCGCTCGGGCGCCCTCATCACCCGTCACATTGAAGGCAGATTTGCAGATCCTTGGCTTCATAATGCCTCTTCCCGCTGCGTCCTGGACGAGTCGGGCTAGCTGCCCAGCACTAACGGCAGCTTGCAGGTGAGAAAATTGCCGCTTACACGTGTCGACACCACGGCCCTGGCCCATCGAGAACGGACAATCCAATGAGAATTCTGCGTCCGTCGACGTCGTAGCCAGGCGCGGAACGTCTTCTGGCGATACGCTGGCTACGCAGTGACGTCTCTTGTAGTTGAGCACAGCCAACCACGGCACATACTTAGAGATGCCATTGGCCGATGATCCTTGCCAGTAATACGGTTTGAAGTGGTCGAACGCATTCAGCAAAAGTTCCCGCGCGTTATATCTCACCATTGGCAGATAGGCCCTGTTGATGCGGCGCTGCGGCCTTTGTCAATTCCTAGAGAATGAACGTTAGCCGCTGTTGTCTGACGCGCGCTCCGAAGATCCCGGTCATTGGACTCTCCATGAAATATCTTGGGATCAACACAAGAACCTGAATGGCATTTCGTGTCCCTGTCAGGGCGGTTTCTGGTGATGCTCGACCGTCTCTCGACTTGGCCAGACTTGAGTGGACAAGATCGCGGCGGGCCTAGAAGCCGGTCGCCCCGTCCTCTTCGCGTCTTTACTGGACTCCATAATCGGACACTCTCATCTCTTTCAGGCAGCCAGATGGTCAGACAAATGCTAATTTCGGAGAGTTGGGTAGATGTGCGTCGGCACGTCATCGCGACAATGCGCGTTTGGTGATGTCTAAATCTCATTGGCGAGTAAATGCAGCGATCACATTCTCGTGTCCTTATCCTTTTCCGTCCCTTGCTACGGAGGTATGAAAACGAGAGTCTACATAGCGAAAGCTAACGTAGGTGCTTCAGCTACCTTGGTAATATTGAATAATCCTCCAAAGATGGAATAATTTGAATCAGGTCCTAGACTGTCTAGGGTAGGAAAGGCTACAGGAACTATAACCATCCTCAAGATTGGTGAGTTGAAACGTCGACAAGACTCTTGATATTTGAATATGGTCCCTCTTGCGGGTGATTTCCATACTTGTTCGTGGATGTGTGCATACGGTTGCAAGAACTTGGTATAGCAGCAATGGCGATTATTTGCTTATAATCACGATTCTCAAATCCGAGTTCGTGGATATAGTAGTCGTGATTGCTCCATAGACAGTAGCATGGGGGGAAGCTAGACCATAAAGCAGCCGCTTTTGTTAGGAAAGTCTATTGAGCGGCGTCCCTAGAACGGTCCATGTACTCGTGATGCGATGAGTTATATTTAAGCCAAGCAATGTGACGAGAAAAATCGAACGACGTCAACTTGAAAACAACCGAGATTCGAGATTCACCAAAGGCGCAAGTATAGGTAAGCTTGTCAACCACATCGATGATTGAAATTCTCGCTTCGGGTTACATGGCTGTTCCCGAGCTCTATGGACGTACGGCGAGCGTCTTCGCCTCTCCATCACGACGCATCAACCACGGGGTGGTTTGGGTGGTGAACGGTGCCGAGCTTGGGAAACGACATGAGGCCGGAGCGCTTTGAGAGAGACGAGGACGAGGACCCTGAGAGTTACGGGGAGGCCTGCCGCAGTATAACAAATTTCGGACCGTGGTTTTCTCGCTCTCCCTCAGGGTTAAATACTCGTGTTAAACAACGTCGTGTTCTCGTCCAGTCCATAAAACAAGACGCCAAGATACAAGAGAGGAGGTCGTGATTTGGATATCGTTATGAAGCAGAAACATCTCTTGACTCGGCTACATCCCGAGCCGGGCATCTCTTTTCCCCTTTTCTAGGGAGAACAAGGAGGGCTCGTTCATCCTCTTGCGGATATGGAGGCCAGTCGAATAGTCCAGGAGAATGACGAGTGTAGCACGCGGATATTTGACGACTTTGACACCGTATTCAACAAGCGCCTGAGACGGTGCTCACACCCGAATCTTGCAATGCGAAGAAGACACGACACGAAGCCAACTCCCGGACTGGCGTTCAAGGACAAAGGATGAAGAGGTCAACGGCACTTGAGGAGAATGGCTTGGGGAGTAAGGTCTTGAGGGCGAACGTGCTATGTAGTGTTCCGAGCGAGTGGCAGTAAAGTATAAACAGCAATCGACGAGATCCTCAGACGGCTGGTCAAGGCCGCGAGGCAGTATATACAGATGGGGGCTCGAGCCGTGCTCGTGCAAAGAGCCGGGCCTCAGCCGCTCAGTTCTTCTTCTCCTTCTTGTCCTTGCCCTTTCCCTTGCCTTTCCCCTTACCCTTCTTGCCCTTGGGCTCGCGTTCCTCGAGGATGGCGGACTCGTCACGCTTTTCAGCCTGCTCTGCCTCGACGTCTCGGGGCTTGTTCTCCTTCTTGCCCTTTCCCTTTCCCTTTCCCTTTCCCTTGCCCTTTCCCTTGCCCTTATCCTTGGGCTCACGCGCCTCAAGCACAGCGGCTTCGTCACGCTTGACGTCGGCTTCAGCTTGCTGGGATGCCTCGACGTCTCGGGGCTTCTTGTCCTTCTTGCCTTTTCCTTTGCCCTTGCCCTTGCCCTTGCCCTTCTTGGCTCTCGGGCTCAGGGCATTCTCGTCCCGCTGGGCCAAGGTGCCTGCGACGCCAGCATCGAGTCCAAGGCCGACATCTGCACCACAAGATTAGTTGGTGTTCTGTGCAAAGCAAGGATAATATGGAAGGAGCGGCGTCGTTGGTACTTACCACGGCTGGCCAGCTGTGCAGCGTTGGCATCGCCGCGGTTCAGGGCAGGCTGCGCGAGAGTCGGGGTGACGGCGGCGAGGGCGACGAATGAGAGGATCTCGAGGAACTTCATGTTGACGGTTGACTTGAACTGAAGAGTTGAAAAGTTGCAAGTGAATGTAGTGTGTTGTGAGTAATCAAACAAGTTGTATGGATAGGCGGTAGTGATGGTATAGACTCAGTCGCAGACTAGAGTCCCAAGTGATTGAAAGTGAATGATGAGCTGATAGACAAACAATTCACCATGAGACGGCAAACAAACGCCTTATTTATCATCTCACAAAACTCGACGGAGCACCTCTACTGCGCCATCGAAACTCCTAGCTGCCACCAAGCCACCTAGGTGTCACCGAGCCATCACCCCAACAGCCTCCGGACCCCGTGCCGGCCCCTATTCGACGAGGTGCCGACTTACCGGACCACACCGCGCGGCTGCGGTTCCAAGATGGCGAGTGACGCGGCAGGTCCGGGCCCCGGGGCAGTGGGCGGGCGGTCGGGGAACCCGTCCCTCTCTAGCCTGACCTTGCCAAACGTGAAGCACTCACCCACCCGCTGGCCCATCCAGAGTGCCGAGTGCCGGCGACGGGGCCTAGAACCCCCCACACAGTGAACGAGAATCACGGGGGCTCGGACGATGCGCTAGAGGAAACCTAGACTGACATTTGGAAAAGATCGAGGAGGAGAGAGATGGGGTTACGGGAACGTGGGGTTCCAAGAGGCGAGTCGATGTCGAATACGTCGACACAGTGCCGTAGATGCGTTGTCCTGTCAGGATAGACGATGCCTGTTGCCGTGGCTGTTCCGAGGCGCACAGTCGAGCGAGAGGTCAGGGGTAATGAAACGGCCAGGGCGGAAAAGTCGTCGTAATACGGGTCCCGCTTTCATCTCAGGTCGTAGACCGGGGCATTTCTTTGCCACTTGACGGGCGTTTGATGTGTTTTGTTGCTGCCGTGCTTGAGGGAAGCGGTCTTGAGTCGGCTCGTTGATTCCGCGCTCGACTGTCCCCGAGTTTGTGATGACGTGGCTCGACAATGCTCGGTGCTGGTTCTCAACCAAGAGCTTCAAGCATGGAAAACACTCTTGACTTTGTTGCTCAATATTCACTGGCCAAGTCAGCATGGCAGGCCGGGCGTCCGGGCGGTTGGTGTTGTGTCGTTGCCTATTACCGGAGCGAGCTCTTCTCCTGTTCACGTCCATGGCCATGCAATAGTGATACCCGGTCAAGCGAGGTCCGTCTAAACGACTACCGCATGCATTTCAGATAAGAAGGTTCCTAGTCGATACTCTTGTCCCGCCGGCTTGTGAGTTGCTAATGATATGCCACAGCCTACATGCGCTCTTCCATGCAGTCTCATCCTTCCCACACACAAAATGCGACAGCCTTACTTCAGCGTCACCAGTTCCTCGGCACTCGTGGGATGAATGGCCACGCAGCTGTCGAAATCGGCCTTGGTGGCGCCCATCTTGATGGCCACACCAAAGCCCTGCAACATCTCGGCGCTGCCTGCACCCACGATGTGAAGACCGACGACCTTTTCTTCGCGACCCGTGACAATCAGCTTGTAGCTCGTCGGGCCCTTTTCCTCCAGCTCCATCATGGCGTAGTACATGGCGGTGAAGTTTGTCTTGTACACCTTGATGTTGTCCTTGCCGTACTTTTCGGCCGCTTGCGGTTCTGTCAAGCCAATGCTGCCGACTTCGGGATGGGCAAAGACGACTGATGGGATATTAGAATAATCGAGCTTGGCTGCCGAGTACTCGGGCGGGCCAAACAGGCGGTGCGCCAATTTGCGACCGGCCGCGATGGCGACGGGCGTCAGCTCGACGTGGCCTGCGACGTCGCCAAGAGCATAGATGTTTTCGACACTGCTGTTTTGGAGCTCATCCACGACAACGTGTCCCTTGGCGTTGAGCTTAACACCGGCCTCTTCCAAGCCAATGTCGCGCGTCTCAGGCTCTCGGCCCGTGGCCCAGATGAGGTGTTCAATGTCCGACACGGAGCTCTTGTTGCCCTCCTTGTCCACGTACGTCACGGTGAGCTTGCCATTGGCGTCGCGCTCGACCTTGGACGGGTTTGTGTTTTTGTGCAGTTTGACACCTAGTCGCTCGTACTCCTTTGTGACCGTCTCCTGGACCATGGGATCGAAGCTGCGCAAAAACGTGCCGTGTCGGATGAAGAAATGCGTCTCGGTGCCCAGCGCGTTGAACATGCCTGCAAACTCGACGCCAATGTAGCCTGCACCGACAATGGCAACTTTTTTGGGCTGCGACTCGATGTCGAAGAAGCCGTCGCTGTTGATGCCGAGATCGGCGCCGGGGATCTTTGGAGGCGGGTTGGGGCGACCGCCCACGGCAATGAGGATCTTTTTGGAGTTGATGAGGACCTTGGAGCCGTCATCGAGAGTCACCTCGACTTGGTTCTTGGACAGCAGACGGCCCCAGCCGTGCAGGTACTCGACCTTGTCGTTGCCCAGATTCCGCTCGTAAATGCCGTTGAGGCGTTTGACATAGGCGTCGCGCTTCTTCTTGAAGGAAGTCCAATCGAAGGGCGCCGTTTCCTCGACAGAAAAGCCGTATGCCTTGGCGTCGTGTATGGCCTCGGCAAAGGCAGCGGCGTTATAAGTGACCTTTTTGGGAACGCAACTGGGGATCAAGAGTTAGCGACACATGGGCGCAATGGAGAAAGAATCATCGTACCCAACATTGACACAAGTGCCTCCAAGACGCTTGGACTCGACGACAATGGTCTTTGCGCCGAACTTGGAGCTGGCCATGCGAGCCGAGGCCAGTCCTCCGCTGCCGCCGCCGAGGACGAGATAGTCGGCTTCCTTTGTGATGGGAGCCATGATGTGTGCTGAGGCGGAGAATTGGCGAGACAGAGAAGCGAGTCGTAGGTGAGCAGCTCTTGCGGTCAGGAACGAGGTCGCGCGGGTGATTGCTTGCATGGAGCTGTCGTTCTGGAGGCGACGAGGAGGAGAGAAGCTCGTACAATAAGTAGCTGTCGGCTGGCGGGGTAGAGGAGGGGAGAGATAGTCGACTATACGCGGGGCGATGAAATGCCTAATCGAAACCTACGAAGCCGGCGCGCTACTGTCTACCTTAGCCTTGGGGGTCCCGAGGAAGTGCATACAACGTCTCCGGTGCGCCGAGCGATTTCCGCGGGGACGGATGCGGGCTGGATCGTGTTGTAGTATCATGATGAAGGTTGCCTGGCACGCAATTGTGCTGAGTAATCCAGTTCGGCGACGACGACTTTCGACGACCACCAGGGCTCGATTCCATTTCACTTGATTTCAATCCAGCTCATGACACGTGGCCAGCGGATGAGTCGGAATTTGTTCGCGTACATGGCGGCATGCAGCAGGATGAGGAATCAAGTGAGAAGAGGCGGTGATGATGCAGCACTGGCGGCAGCGGCAGTTGAAGAAAGCCCAAGAGCCAGTTGGCGGTTGCGGTGGAAGAGACGGCGTTGAAGGCACAGGTACAAGGCACACGCTAGCACACACGACGTCCTGTGAGTAAATGTACTTGTACTCTTCAATCTGCCCTTCGGGAATCAGCATCGCCGTGTTGATCACAGGTATCAGTAGTCGAAGCTGTCACGAACCCGAAATCCAAGGCTCGCATCAGCTCAGGACGACGGCATCGCACAAGTCGCCGACCTGAATTCCGTCATGAAACAATAATGCTATGCTGCGCCCGACGAGCATTCATGGCAGCTTTGATGCGTGGCCAAGTCGAGGGAGCTGATTTTATCTCAGCTGGAGGCGTAGCTCGAATAGCTTCAAGGTCAGCGTTCGAGTCATCGAGATATTCAATGGCACAGGCTGTCTCTTTCTCTGCAGGCCATGCCTATCTATGCCTCTGCATTCGACGTCTTTCCTGCGGGCAACGGTTGGCTATGCGAGTCGAGCAGATACATGCATCCGCAGCAGTGGTGGGGTAGCAGCTCAAGTCACTCGTTGGGGAAATCATTGGATAAAGGATCATAAAGCACAGATCAGGCCCATCAGCCACACTCACTATGGCCATAGCCAGCCCTGTACCCCGTCGTCTCTCACTGACATGTACTGCGCGGTAACTCTTGCTCTGCAGGCAACCGTTCTTGAGCTCGCCGGTACTTCGCAACAAGTACCCGTACCACCAAGGCTGCTGAGTGCGCCCAGCCTCTCGGCCTAACAGACGGACCACCTGCTCGCCGTTTGCTTCATCTTTCCCCAATCCCATCCTCTCGCCGCGGCCCAAAGGTCGTACCGTTCGCTGCATGGCGCTTCGTCGTCGACCCTCTCCATCTCCTAAGCAATCTATTCCTCTCCGCACACTTGCTTCCTCCTTTGCAGTCGACCTCCTGCGCCGCTGCCCCGAGCTCTCTCCGTAATCATCAACTTCTGTCCGCCCCGACTCGCTGCGGCCCAAGCCCACCACATCATCCCAACGCCGCAGTCCTGAAACGTTGATCCAGATCTTATTGCACCTGGCCTCCCGAGGCAGCTTGGCGGCATCATGTCTGCCGATGCCGGCGGCGACTCTGGTCGGTCCAAGCTCTCAACATCCATCCCCTCGCTCACTGCCTCTGTGGCTGTTACTGACGAGATCCCCTTCTAGCTGCGGCCAACCTCAACCTGACGCCCGAAGAGAAGCGAGTATACGGCGATCTCTTCAAGCAGGCCGATCCCGAGAACCTGCGAGTCGTAACCGGTGATGCAGCCCTTGGCTTCTTCGACAAGACCCGTCTAGACTCTCGCGTTCTGGGAGAGGTAGGCACCCTCACCTCCACGCCCTTCTGCCCGCCTTCACTGACGCTTGGCATCCACAGATATGGCAGATTGCCGACAGAGAAAACCGCGGCTTCCTCACTCCGGCCGGCTTCGGCATCGTCTTACGTCTTATCGGTCATGCTCAGGCTGGCCGCGAACCCCGACCCGACTTGGCATTTCAGCAGGGCCCGCTGCCTCGCTTCGATGGCATCACCCTCATGACGTCTGCTGCGTCTCCGACGGCTCCCGGCCCGCCCGCGATGCAAGCGCAGGCTACCGGAGCTGGCCTTCGCATACCCCCCTTGACACCTGACAAGGTGTCGCAATATACATCCTTGTTCGAGCGACAGCATCTTCAAGGCAACATGCTGGCCGGGGAGCAGGCTCGTCAGATTTTCGATAAATCCGGCATGCCAAACGAGGTGCTTGGCAGAATATGGGCGCTGGCCGATACCGAGCAGCGTGGCGCGCTTGTCCTGGCTGAATTCGTCATTGCCATGCATCTGCTCACCTGCATGAAGACTGGCGCTCTTCGCGCTCTTCCCAACGTCCTTCCCGCCGGTCTTTACGAAGCGGCTACGCAGCGCACCGTCGGCGCGGCTGCACGCCAATCGCCAACCCACACGGGCATGTCCGCCATACCTCGGCAGCTGAGCGGCACCGCCCAGCCACGCACCGGAAGCCCGTTGGGACGGCCTCCCATGGCGCCGCAGGCCACGGGCGCTGCCGGCGACTGGGTCATCTCGCCTGCTGATAAGGAGCGCTTCGATCAGCTCTACGCTACCCTCGATAAAAGCAAGAAGGGCTACATCACCGGTGACGAGGCTGTTCCCTTCTTCAGTCAGTCCAATCTCTCCGAAGACGCCCTAGCTCAGATCTGGGACCTCGCCGACTTCAACAGTCAGGGACACCTGACGCCAGAGGGATTCGCCGTTGCAATGTACCTCATTCGACAGCAACGAAGCGGACGGTCGGCGGCTTTGCCTGCGACGCTGCCGCCTAATTTGATTCCGCCCAGCATGCGCAACCAGCCGCGGGCCCGTCCTACCTCGGCCTTTGATCCTCCGCCCATGACGCAAGCTCCGCCTCCTCAACCGAAATCCGCTCTCGATGACCTATTTGGCCTCGATTCGTCCTCCTCGAGTCCAGCGCCGCCAGCACCCGCTCAGGTTACAATGTCCACTGGAGGCTCAAACGCCAATGATCCCTTTGCGGGCGGCGCCGGAGCCTTCTCGCCGACCTCACCCCTCAAACCTGTCGCAACCGGTTCCACCTTTAAGCCATTTGTTCCATCTTCCACCTTTGGCAGAGGCTTGGCGGTGCAGCCATCAAGTGAGGGCATGGGGGCTGCGCCCAAGCAGGCACATTCCGAGGATCTGTTGGAAGATCACGACCCAGAGTCCACCAAGAAGATTACCGGTGAGACGACGGAGCTGGCGAACCTGTCCAACCAGATCGGTACCCTGTCGAAGCAGATGCAGGACGTCCAGACGAAGCGGACGACGACTCAGAATGAGCTGAACCAGACCAATTCCCAGAAGCAAAACTTTGAGCAGAGGCTGGCGCAGCTCCGCGCGCTCTACGAGAAGGAGGCGGAAAACACCCGAGCTCTTGAAGAGCAACTGAGAAAGTCTCGGAGCGATACACAAAAGCTACAGAGTGAATGTATGACCCTCGAAGGGACAATGAGAGACTTGCAAAACCAGCATCAACAAGTGTCTGCGGCGTTACAAGCGGATCAACAGGAAAACACGAGTCTTCGAGAGCGCATTCGCGTCATCAATGGCGAGATTGCCCAACTGAAGCCTCAAATCGAGAAGCTCAGGTCGGAAGCGCGCCAGCAAAAGGGCCTAGTTGCAATCAACAAGAAGCAGATGGCTACGACTGAAGGGGAGCGTGACAAGCTCAAGATCGAAGCTGACAACCTAGCCAAGGGAGGTGAGGATGCAGCCCGCCAGATGGATACGGGGTCGCCCACTCCGGGAACTGCCCAGGTCGCCAGCCCAGCCCTGTCCACAGCAAGCGGTAACAACCCTTTCTTCAAACGGACAGCCAGCACAGATATCATGGGGGCATTCTCCTCTCCCCAAGCACGACCTGTTCCCGACAAGTCGTTTGACGAAGTTTTTGGGCCGTCATTCCCAGCCGGCTCCGCAAGTCCGCCACAACCGCCGGCTGCCTTTAAGCCCCAGCACACCGGTAACTCTGCCGCCAGTTCGGGGCGTGCCTTCGAGCCGCCACCTCCCCCTCCCGAGTCGAGGCAGATGAATTCGAGCTTCCTACCCTTTCCTGAGCGAAGCGAGTCTCTTTCCTCCTCTCGCCAGGTGTCGCCGCCTGCTTCACGAGCCGAGGATCCGACCACCAGTTCGAACCCTTTCCCCATGACCACGGGCGGAGCCGTTGGACAGGTGCCCTCGAGCACTCATGTCACGTCCAAGAGCGATGACGGTGAGAAAAGCGACACTCCTAACGCGACCCCTGTTCCTGTCAACACGCACATGACGACCGCGCATGAATCAACGAGAGGCGATTCGGGGACTACCGGAGCTGTCGCGCCTTTTGGCAACGCCGACCAAGCAAAGGCCAAGGCAGACTTTGACAATGCCTTCGCTGCATTCGCCGCCTCTGGTCGAAGTCAGGCGGCTGCGACAGAAGGGTCGGCTTCGCAATCCGCCTTCGATTCCGAATTTCCCCCTATATCGGAAGTGGAGCGCGATGACGACTCAGATTCCGAAAGCGAGCGTGGAGGTTTCGATGACGACTTTGCGCCACTGTCACCACGAGTCGCGGCCAGTGAGAAACCGACTGACGCTCATGAAGGGCAACTTGGTGCCACGGAGAACGTCAACAAGGATAAAGCCGCCGCGGCTGGATCCATGCATCAAAAGTAAGACAGAATGAGGCAGGAAGTTCGCGGCATACTGATTGACATATCCTAGCGCCGAGCAACCGTCATCGCCAGCAACCATCACGAATGCAAACGCTGTGGGCTCGAAGCCGTCTGCCATGGCCGACGAGATTTTCGGCTCTGGAGGACATGCGCCCGCACCCGTGCCTGCAGCTGCCACTTCTGGACCTCCGCATGTGACGGCCAAAGCAGTCGTTGATGATCTGGATGACGATTTCGAGGGTCTCGAAGACGCCAAAGAAGGATCTGCCGATGATGACTTCGCCAACATAACCCGAGATGACTTCAACCCCGTCTTTGACAGCAGCCCACCTGCCAGCCAAACCAAAAGCGACTCGACGGCTTTTGGCAACGAGAGCAGCTTTGACTTTGTGGCCTCAAACCCAGGAAGCAATTCGATGACGACTGCTGGGAATGGTCAGGCGAAACCGTCGGATAACCACGATTGGGACGCCATTTTCGCTGGTCTTGATACGCCGAGTGCTGTTTCTCCTCCTGCTCTCAATCAACACAATACAGGTAGCGAGGACAAAGACTTGCGCCCAACTGGACCGGGTCGCGCACTCACCGAGCAGGGTGAACATGACGATCCCATTGTCAAGAATTTGACGAGTATGGGCTACTCGAGGGTCGATGCCGTAGCAGCCCTGGAGAAGTATGACTACAACTTGGAACGCGTAAGTCGAATTTCATGTGATGGGTAAACTTGTCTATTGCTAACGGACTATTTAACAGGCCGCCAATTACTTGGCTAGCCATTCGTAGGACCCGGCGAAGGCGCGCAAAAGTGGCCGTTAGTGGAGGCTACGTAGCCGACATCCGGGACGTGGGTAAGATTGAAGGCGGTCGTTTGAGGATAAAGGAAGCACGACGAGGTGCCCAAGAGTCTTGACGATGCACCGGGATTCCCGTCGATTTTGCTTATACACCTGCTCACAAGATGGCCGTGTTGTTGACTTGACTTTCCTCATATCCTGCTTTCCGATCTTTGCTCTATTTTTTTCTTGTTCTACTGTTTTGAGCGAGACTTCACGTCACGGCGTGAGTGGCATGGCGAGGTTTACCTGGGCTTGTGTGTGGAAGAGGGGGGATGACGGTTGGGCGGAGGATCATCGAGGAGCTACATAATTCATTGACAGGGGAATGGGTGTGTATGTTTGGACCGTCAATGTCCTTTTCTCGGCCTCGAGACGAGGGCCTTATACCTAGCGATAATGCAAGAGAGCCGCGGAGGGTGAAGGGTGCATATTGCCAATCATTGTCCGAGTCCTGAGTATGTATATATCGATACGTGACCATGACCAAACCTCGGCGATGGTGAGCACATCGAAACCTCTCTATTAATCCCATATCATGCCGTATTTGTAGTAGACGCCCTTTTTCTACGCAAGTTCCTTTGCACGTTTTTCCTCCCCGGCTGGGCGTCAGTCTGGTGAGGACGAGGGATGTATTTCCATGATCGGGGACTAAAGACTCGGGGTTTTCAGGGAGTGGCCGTCTGGAGTAATGGAAGTCGCCGGAGCGAGGCTAAAAACACTGCAAGAGAACGAGGGTGGTGACTACGGAGGGACGGAGAATGGATGGGTGCTGCTGGAAGGAGCCGTGTATTCATCTAGTCTGACATGAAGCTTGAGTCACTGCGGAATGGCAAGGGCTTCTTGCAACTCGGTTCACTTGATACATGGGGGGAAAAGTCGTTCTCGTCGTTATGCTGCGGGGGAAAGGGGGATGCCAACCATCGCTGACCATGACGCCTTTGGGATACTACTTGATCTTGCCCATGATGGTCTCGGGTCCGCGGACCACCTCCATGCGAGCCGCGCGCGCCTTGACTCCATTCAGCATGCTGCGATCAAAGTCGTCGCGGGCGCGCAAGACGGCCTCGACCCAGCTGAGCTGCAGGTCCCAGTAAGCGGCCTTGAAGGCCTCAAAGGCATCGGGCACGGCGTCGCGGTCGGCCGAGAGGAGATTGAGAAAAGGTTCGGTGACGCGCCACGTCTGCTTGATGGCTTGCGCCACGTCGGGGTTGGGCAGGCTGCCAAAGAAGTCAAAGGCTGTCGAGACGTCGTCAAAGAGCTTGTCGCGAAAGGGATCGGCTCGGCGGAAGCGCGCGCCCTTGTTGCGCACCGAACTCAAGTAGCGCACGAGCAGCTCATCGGCAAAGATTTCGGTAAAGATGTCGACGAGCGAGTGGTGCAGCACCTGGCGATAGTCGCCGATGTACTCGTCAAACGTCACCACCATCTGCTTCATGGCCGTGTTTGCGTACCACTTGGGCGTGAAGAAGTCGGGCATGACCGTCTTGAAGTCGACGGAGAAGATGAGGGATGCAAACTTGTTGATGCACCAGGTGCTAAAGTCGACGTAGCCGTCGCGCAGGGCATTGAGCTGCGCGTCGGCCCGCTCGAGATGTGCCGGCGTTACGAGCGGCTCAAACTTTTGGCGGAAGCTGCTTAGGTATCCGAACCGACCTTCCTCTTCGTTGTCGTCGATGCAGGCAATTTGGTCGTTTGCCGTCGCCACCAGCCAGTCCTGCAGCGCCTGGAAGCCCTCGAGCTCGGGCCCGCGACCCGTCTCGTAGGCCAGCGCCTCGTCCTCGAGCATCCGCTGCCAGGACTGCTGTCGGTTGCGCAGACGCGCAAACATGGCATCGATGACGCCTTCTACCACGTCGTTGCGCTGCGAGTTGCCAGCAGCGTCGACCTGTTCGCGCAGCATACGCCAGAGAGCCACCAGGTTCTTGGTGCGGAAGTAGCCGTACTCGTCCTGATCCAGGTTGGATCCCTCGACGTTGCGCTCGGCAAAGTCGCGCTTCTCTTGCGCAAAGATGCGGTCGATCCACTCGTCGAGGAACTTGATGATGAGCTGGCGGAAATCGCGCACCAGCTCAGCTTCGCGATTATCAATGACATGGGGCGTCAGGTCTTCCTGGCGGAACCCCAACTTGGCCATTTTCTTGTAGTACTTTTCAGGGAAGCCAGCAATCTCCAGCGTGTGGCCTGAGCTGCCCTCGGGATCGGCCACCATGCCGACGAGGAAGTCGTGCATGAGGGTGTGGTAAATGTCGGCATAAGTCTTGGTTATGTTCCAACGACGGGGCATGAGGGGCGTCATGCCAATCTTGACGGCGTTCAGGTCATTAAAGTACCATTTCATAATCTTGTCGAGGCGTGACGAATCGTCCAGAAACTCCTCGCGCGCCTGGTCAAACTGCTGTTCTGCGCTGATGCGAATGGCCTCGAGGAACTTTTCCTTGTAGCCGCGCACCTTTCGCGCACCGTCGGTGATGCCCCGGAAGCGGGCGGCCATTTCCTGATGATCCTTGAGGGCCTCTTGCAGGGCAACGACACGCTGGTCGCTACGCTCCTCTGCCTCCATGACTACGGCAAAGCGCACGACGAGGCCGTTGTTGTCGTTGACGACGAGGTTGATGAGGTTCATGGCGAGGATGCCGACGTGCTCGTCGAACCAGTCAATCGTGTCGTCGAGTCGAGCAAAGTAGTCCTCGAGGGTGGATTCGAGGCCCGGGTCCTCGGCGCGCTGAATCTGCTCCATGGCATCGTCGCGGATATTTCGCAGCTGGGTGAGCTCGTAGTGGCACGGCAAGAGATTCGGCATATTTTCCTTGTCGTCGTCGTCCTGCCGCAGCATATTCTCGACGACGGCGAGGCGCTCGTTGAAGGTCTCGAGGTTCCTGCGCATCGTCTCGACGGCGCCAAAGTTGCGGTGGGCCTGGGAGACGAGGTTGATGCTGGCAAAGTCCTTGATCATGGTTTGCGACTCGGAGCAGAGGCGGTCAATGTTGACCATTTCGTCCTTGATGAGCTGGACCGTCTTTTGGCCGTCGCTGAGGCCCGTCATGCCCGACTGGGTCGTCTCGAGCTGCTCGCGCAGGCCGGTGCGTAGCTGGCCATCGACGGCGCTCTTCTTGCGTGAGAACTCGAGCTTGAGGGCGGGTATCTTGTCGAGGTCATCGGGATGGCGCAGCAAGTCCGACAGCTTGGGCACCGGAGCGTCGTCCATGGTGACGACGGGGGACGGGGTCGGTCGGGGTGCGCTCACGGCATGGCGCACGGTGGGCAGGAGAGCAGGAGATGAGCTCCCCCGGCGAGGGGTTCGAAGCACCCGATGCGACTGGCTGGGTTGGTCGACGGTCGCCTTTGGTGTAGATGTTCTGAGTGCTGCAGTTGTGATGTAGGAGTTGATGGGCGAGCAACGTCGATGGTCAATCGGAGCATCGGGGGAAAGGGAGCCCGCTCTCCGGCGGTCGATCGTACCTTGGAGGCCCAGCCATCGCAACTGGTGGGGCTGGCGGCCATTTCCCACGCTACTGAGGACGAGCCTAATTGCTTCCAGGAACACTGCACTGAGCGTACGAAGTACACGACTATAAAAACAAGACAGCTATCCAATCCATTGATTGATTTTAACAATCGTAGATATCTGTCCGCAGCATGACGTAGCATATTCACAAAAAACAACGCCTGGCAATCAAGTCTGTTGGGGTATCGGGTAGACCAGGGTCTAGACGTCTAGACATGACCATCACTAATTCGAGAATACACACGCTCCCAAGCCGCCTATTCAGAGTCGCTGTCTGAACCAGAGGAGCTCGTGGGCGACTCATCTTCATCATCGTCCACCTCTCCCCAGTCCTCTTGTGCTCCGTCGTCTGAAAGAGCCTCCTTGACGTCTTGCTCCATCGCATGCTCATCATCCTCTCCGCTGTCCATATCGACTTCGTCAAGGCCGGCTCCTCCGTCATGGTTTCTTCGCTTTGCCGAGCCCCAGGCCTCTCCGTTCTCGGTTGCCGGACCTTCTTGACGCTTTGTGCCATGTTCAGGCAAGACATCCTTTGGTCCAAGCGTAAAGCCGTGAGGCAAGGCTGCGCCCGCGGTCAAGACGTAGACCGTAGGGAACTCGCGAACACGCGTATTAGCGAGAACGTCTCGGAGACAGTCTGTCGACTTGACAGCCGACACGGTTGTTGAAGTGGGTGAGCTAGCCGGTGCTCCTCCGATATAGAATTCAAACTGCCGCTTCTGCAGCCCCTCTCTCTCTCGCGGCCAGACGTCTCCAACGTCCGCTCCATCGTATGAGCACCACTGTCCTGTCGATGGATCCTGCGCCGTATCAGTGACTGCATTCCACTTGGTGTCCATTGGGCGTTGTGGATTTTCCTGTCGTGCGCCCCTCGATGTGTTCTTGACGGGGCCGCGGCCTGTCCGCGTCTTTTCCTCGCGCAACGAAGAGTAGGCCTGGTAGAGAGGCACATCTTCGAGGACCTTGGAGAGCCACCTTGTCGGCGTTCCCGTTTCCTCGCCAGGCTGTCGTGATTCTCCGTCGGCCCAGGTGAGCCACTCGATTTGCCAGTTGATGCATTTGGTCCGGCGGTGAAAGGTCGTGTTGTTCTCCCTCTGCCTGGCCATGCCCATCGGCGCGCGCACGACCTCGACGTTGAGCTGCCTCAGCCTATGTGCCAGGAACCGCTCAGTCCTCTTTTCGCGCGCTTCCTTGTTGACCACCTTTTCAATAATGACTTTTCGCTTTTTGCCGTCGCGGCCCGTCTTCCAGCGAACCAGCCGCGTCGTCTGCGGCCGCAGCTCGTCTCGTCGGATGAGGCCCTTGTCGCCGACGAGAACGCGCTCCGCTCGCTCAACCGACAGGTCCATCTTGTGCAGGAAGTTGTAGTCGTGGTCGACGCCGGAAACGCTGCGCAGCTGCGACCGCGGCATGTAGGCTGTGGCATCGCGCTCGCCGTTGCACTGCGACCAGGCCTTGTGTTTCTTGACGCAGGCCGCGGAGCAGGTCGGCAGTCGGCAACGGGGACACTTGTATTTGGGCGGAGACAGGTGGCAGATGGAGCAGAGAGAAGTGAGCAGAGGGTCGGCCATTGTGCGGTGTCGAAGGCAATCGCCTGGTAAAAGAAGACGAAATTGGCCGAAGCGTCGAAAATAAGAGGGAATCGTCTGCGACGTCACTGCGACGCCGTTGATGGGTTTTTAAGGTCGCATCAATTGTTTACTGCATGGTCTCCGCAAAGCACGCCGCAGCGGGGCAGAGGCGACAAAATAGCCAGGACACTCGCTACTCGATACAGCAAGTTCTGAAATGGCTGGTTTTACTTCCTGCAAAGTTTCAATGTCAAAATCTTATACATCGAATCACGAAACAGCCACTCTTCACTCGACTTAATAAGTGGGTGCATTATTTGCATAACATGGAGGTTGTCCAAAATTACGTAGTCGCACGGTTGGCCCTTGCTGAGAAGATGCTCTTCATTTTGTCACCATTCCTCCGTGCGAAAGATGCACGTGATACGTATCGCCCTCTCTACAAAGTACTGCAGCCCCTCTAATCTAGAATCCCCCATGTCAAAGAAAGCTCGTTAATTCTCGACATCCTCAACTCCAAATCGATTTCCATTCCCAGGTCAAGATGCAGCTCAAGTCCATCCAGCGGCTGGAGCTCCCTCCCGCGGCGGACATGCACGTCCACCTGCGGCAGGCCGAACTCATGGACCTCGTCGTCCCTACCATTACCAAGGGCGGAGTCGACACCGTCTTTGTGTAAGTGACGCCCTCGACACGATGGAGTAGATGAAACTAAAGGAAATTCGCAGCATGCCCAATCTTGTAATATTCCTAGCCCATCATGTATACACTGCATGGAGTGCTGATCTAACCATCTTCAGATGCCTCCATTGACAACCGTCGACCGGGTATGCATCATCGGCCGTCTTATACGCAGGATCCGTAGGCACTAACACTATGCTTCAGGTCATTGAATATCAGACAAAACTCAAGAGCATTGCTCCCAACGTTCATTTTCTCATGTCTCTATTCGTGAGTACCTTGCCATACTATCGAGCTACTCGCCCGCCGAGCCCCGTCCAACTAACAAGCCCAGCTTCATCCCTCCGTCACGCCTCAAGTCATTGCCCAAGCCGCCGCCGCCGGCATCACTGGCGTTAAAATGTATCCCCAGGGCAAGTCCTTCTTTCCCGAGTGTCGTTTCGGTCTCTATCTGACCTCATTTAGGCGGTACTACCAACTCCGACTCGGGTGTCGCGGATCTCGAGGCTTTCTACGACACATTTGCGGCCATGGAGCAACACGACATGGGTAAGAGAGCTTTCAGTACCTGATTAGCATCCATCCAGCAGCAGCTTTCTCTAACGCACCTACTCCAACTAGTCCTCAATCTACACGGCGAAGTCTTGGAGTCCCTCGCCCCAGCCGGCGTCACGCTTGAGGAAGCCTTTCTCCCGACGCTCAAGAAGCTCCATGAACGGTTTCCCAAGCTGCGCATAGTCGTGCGTGTCCCTGCCTCCACAGCAAGACTTCATTCTAACTTGCACTCGCAGCTCGAGCACTGTACTACTGCAGCCGCCGTGGAAGCCGTACGAGCCTGCGGGCCTACCGTTGGCGGTATGTTGGTGCCCTAGAGGCAATACAAACTTGGCAACTGACCTGCTCTACTAGCCACCATCACGGCTCACCACTTGTACCTTACCTCGGACGAGGCCTGCTGCGACCCCTTTGCCTTTTGCAAGCCGATTCCAAAGAAGCCCACCGACCGAGACGCCCTTGTCAAGGCCGTCGTCAGCGGTGACTCCAAGTTCTTCTTGTAAGTCTTCAACCTCCCTCACTGCCCGCATTGCTGACCCCTCTGCGCAGCGGAAGCGACAGCGCCCCTCACCCCATGCACTCCAAGACGTCTGCCGCGCCGGGCAAGGCCCCCGCCGGCGTCTTCACGCAGCCCTACGCCACGCAGCTCGTCCTGCTGGCCCTCGAGGAGGCCGTCGACCGCGGCGTCATCGCCGACGCCGACGTCACCCGCGACGTCCTCGAGGCCTTCCTCTCGCGCTCCGGCCGCCGCTTCTACCGCCTGCCCGCGCCCGAGGCCTCGCGCGCCACGCTCGTCCTCGAGAGGAGGGGCGAGGCCGTCGCCGCGAGCGTCGCGAGCCCCGACGGCGCGCTTGAGGTCGGCAACTCGAGGGCGGGCGCAAAGGTGTTTAGCTTGGCGTGGGAGAAGGCGTAATGGGGCCGGGACAAAAGTCAAAGGTTGAATGGGATACCTTGTAGAGCAGAATGTGTTTGCTCATGTCAATCCTGCAAATCTTGGATACACACCACACATTGTCCACTACGCGCTTCTGGTGGCACACACACACACAGCACCCAGAACCAGTGGATGGCGGGTTATACGTGTCAAGTTCGTAAACGTTTCGTGGATGAGCCACTGTACAGAACTGGTCAGCTCGTACATTCTCGTCAAAAGACACATTATTGGGGCTAGATTATTGGATTGACTGCTCAAGCTTTTGCCGGATTTATTCACACCCTGCTACCGAGAACATAACCAGGCAACACCATGACATTGCGCGGCCCCGAGAGGCGGTGCCGTGTGATTGATTCAGTGCAGCGGGTGGCCTTGCGTCCCCGTCAAAGTCAAAAAGGCAAGTATAGAAGATTCAAGATTGCAACAAATTAAACGCCTTCCAAGAAATCTTCTTGGTCCAGATATTTTCCCCATCATCAACCCTTTCGCGGAGGCCAAGCGAATGAGGCATTGAACTTGGCCAGTAGGTATCAAGTGCGCTTGCGAAAAGATGAAAATATGTCCAAGCTGAGGCAACTGCTCGATCCTCGCTGCCCATGCAAACCGCAATTGGCTCCAGACCTTCGTCGACTGCCTCCTATCCCAATGTTGCCATGCACGTTCAACGAGCACCACCCAGGGCGCTGATCCTAGCTCCTGTAGGGCGGTGAAGTAATGATTCCGAATGCTTGGCCACAATGCCACTCTCGCTGGCGCCAGCACTGTTTTCGCTGCGGTTCTCCTCAAACACTTCCTCGTCGTCTTCAACGATTTTAGTGGGGATATCACCACTGGCCGCGTACTGCAGGCTGGACCGCTCAGGGGTGGTTGTCGCGGACGCAAACGACATTGCGGTGCTGCTACGATTCGGAATCAGATCCGGCGTGGGTGGAATGCTCGAGACGCGCCCCGAGGCCACTTGAGGACGGCTGTCATCACCAGCGTCAGTCGTGGCTACTGATCGGTCGTCGATACCGTCCTCGCTCTGAGCGTGCGAGAGGTTGCTCTGGCGGCGAAGAGATCGTGTCTCTGCATCTTGTGCGAGCTGAAGGCCCTCGACAGCGGCCTGGCACTGGTCGGCAATATTGCGAACAATGTGGGCGATGGCATCTGTCTTGTCCTTGAGGTGACGGTCGGCGACGTCGAAGAAGTGAAGCGAAGAGATGCGCTTGCTTGCCCGGGACCCCTTGGTCGAACCATTGCTCTCAGAAGGCGAGACATCACCGTCAGCCTCCTCAGCCTCAAGTTCCTCTTCAATCTGTTGCGTGAGTTCATCCGGTTTTGTTAAGGAATGGATGAGGTGCTCCATGTGGTGGCTTTGACCGCCAATTAGGCTGCGAAGGTGCAAAACCACCCGGCGTGCCTCGTCACGCTGGCGGGATATTGTGCTGTTGGTGTGGTGCAGCTGAGCAAGCTCTTTCTTGTTCCTCTTGCGTTCACGCTCCAACTCCTCGGCAATCTCCTGCTGGAGCACGAGCGCTTCGAGCGCATCGTCGCGTTGCTTCTCTGTACCCGTAAGGCGAACTGATAGCCGGGCGTTGTCGTCCTTTTGTTGATCGATGAGACCCGTAAGACGGCGGTTCTCCCTCTTGTGGTTCTCAATCTTGACCTTGAGGTCCTGCGTCTCCTTGGTGAGCTGCTCGGCAAAGGATTGGAACTTGAGGAATTGCTGTTTCCAGCTCTCGAGCTCTTCCACCAGGTAATTGTTCCGCTTGTTGACCTTGCTGAGCTCAGTGTCCATGCGACCCTTGAGATTGATGAAGTCCTGCCACGCCTCCAGCGCATCCCGGGAGTACTGGTTCCGCTCGCGGACAATCTCGTTAAGGTGGCGCATTGAAACCTTGGTCATGAGCGGTTTCTTGACGGAACCACCGAAGACGGCCTTGATGCCCGAGTTGCGACCCATCTTCTCGCATACGTGGTCCATGACGGTCATGACGGAATCCTGGTTCCACCAGTCCGGATCCTGAATAGACTCGACTTCACCACGCATGACGATGATTTGGCCAGCAGGAATCAATTTGCCACCTCCGTAGGCGGAGCGCAAATGTTGAGGGACGCCAGAGGGGGTGACGTCGCCGTTTAAAGCCTGGGTGAGCCGGGTGACGAACTTGTTGCGCTGGTTGGACGTCAGAGCAGTAGGGGGACTCGAGGTAAGGACGAAGTTGCGGTCCAGATCGACGACAAGGGCATCGGTAGGAGCCGTAAAGAGTGAGCGGCATTCGGCAGTTATGCCAAGGATGTAAGGGCCGGGCTCTTGGACGAGCTCCTGAGCATGACGAGCATGCACGACCGGCACGTAGAGACCGCTCCATTCGTAGACGCGGACACAGAATCGTACCGTCTCGGCGGCAATAGTGAGCATAGCGGGATAGTGGCTCACGAAGATGATGCGCCGTGTGGGTGAGATGGCTGCCTCGACGACGCCAACAATGTTGGGGATAGACAGACAAGTAAAAAGAGGCCACAGGGCAAAGTTTTGAAAGCCCGTAGGCGACGAGGGGAATTGATAGCAGAGCGCATAATCCTTCATGTCAATTCGAACCAGGTCGTTGAGGCGGGGTGCGGGAAAGCTCAGGATACGCGACACCTCTTCGGCGTGGAATAGATTGGTGGCCTTGTTCCAGTGAATCCACATGCCGCGCAGGTAATCGCCGAGTAGGTTATAGAGAGGGTATCGCGAGAGGAACGACAGACAGTAGGGGATCCAGTACGTCTCGTCTGCGTTGTCGTAGAAATCGGGCTCGGTTCGCTTTCTCAGGTCGCGGATTGTCTCTGCGCGCTTGTCGTCGGCGCGGGACCAAACGCGCAGACAAATGCCGTAGAGGGTGTGAGACGAATCCTGCTGGAGGACGAAGGCGTGGTGAACGCAGTGAGGCTGGTTCCTGCCGGTGCAAATCTCGACGTCATGGGGGAAGCAAGCCTACGAGCACAAGAGACCTGGTCAGTACGGCGGAGGACGTGAATGCCAAGTACGTTGCGCGGCGGCAGTTGCGAGAAAACTCACCCTCATAGCCGCGTGAAGGGCGCGGGCGACCTCATTGTCCTGCTCCAAACGAGGACTGCTGCCTAGAATCTCGGGAAGCCAAAACTGGCCAACGGCGCCCTTCATGTGGCCGATTTTGCCTTGTGAGGGAGCCGGAGCCTTGACCCATTGCGACGGCTCGCGGCCGACACCACAGACCATGTAGGCATGGGTGAGGGTCTTGGGGGTGCGCTGCTGAGGCTTGACGGCCAGAGTCGAGGGAATGGGCTGCGTGATGCGCGAGTGCAGCGAGGAAGTGCGACTGGGAATGAGCATGTTGTCGTTCGGGGCCAGCTCACGCGTGATGGGACGGCCTTCGCGATCTCCAGTCCGAGGACGTGTCAAGGACGGATGGGTGCTCAGAGAGGGAGGCATGATGGGCGAGAGTCGGCGGATGGGAGCGTTGGACGCTGTGGGCCGGCTGGCGTAACGTGTCTTGCTCTCTCTCGTCTGCTCCTCTGCGCAGCCGGTATCCTGACACAGCTAGAGGAAGGGGGTGCCGGGAGGGTCGCTCAACGAGCCATCCAACAGAGGAGAAGGTCGGCGGGGAGAAAAAGTGCGGAGTGGGTTCTAGATGTAAACGGTTGGGAAGGAGGTAGGAGAAAGGAAAAGAGGGCCAGGGCGGAGAATGCCAGTTACAAAGCGAAAGAGGGGGAGCAGACGGAAAAAAGGAATGTTGAAGTCGAATACGCAGACTGGATCCCCGGCGGGCGTATGCGAAGCCAAGCGAAGCTCCTGCAGGTCGAGCAAGGGCAGCGAGCCAATGCGAGGCTAATGAAGGAGATGTACTTGTTGGCCAGAAGGAAATGACCCGGCCGAGTAAAGTATCAGGTACCTAGCCAGGGAAGACAAGTTGTGTGAGTTGGTCGAGTGCGCGGCGTAGGCCAAAAAAAAGGACAAGCCAAGCAAGGCAAGTTGTGTTTCTATGTATCCCGTCTTGAGATTGGGACGGAGAAGGGAAGGGGGAGATGGATGGACTGATGGAGACAGTCATAATGACGGACGGGGAGCCAGGCAAGGGTGCGAGAGGAGGGGTGTGTGTTTGGTGGCGGGGGATTAGTACAGTATTGCTGCTGGCGAGACAGGGGGGGAGGGTGTCGAGGAGCCGCTACGGAACTTGGGCCGCGCCGAGCAAGCAGCGAAATCAAGCCCGAGGTGGGAATCGATGCGGTGCGCTGTGCGGTACAGTAGTTGACTAGGCCTAGCCCGTGAATTTGGATGGGACGACCATGATCCTGGGACGGCGATGAACCCGCCCGTCCCGTCAACTTGCCGCCGTCACTTGCTCTCTCTTTTCTTTCCATCTCTTGGGCCGCTACGTCTTCTTGTCTACAGAATTCCCGGGACGCGGCCTGCAAACTCTCTTGCTCCCACCTCCTCCGGCGGCGTCGAGATTGGAGTCGGCAGAAAAGGATAGGCTGGCGGCGGCGCGAGTACTGTACGTGAAGCACGAGGCTGCTAGACTCGGCATCCTACCACCCTCCACCTAGCCCGCTCCACCCGCGCAGCCGAGAACCCCTGGTCCTTGAGTCGGATGGGTTTGGTCTTCCCAATGTCATGTTTCAGGATACCCGTTGGGCTTAGACTCGACCTGCATCAAGTCGAACCAGGTTGAACTGGCAGAACGGGTCTGCCATGGACGTCGACGTCGAGCAAGTTTTCACCTCGAGCTTGCCGTGCGAGCGCCAACTGGCACGTGGTCTGCGGTTTGGAAAACGTGCCCGCAAAGACAAGCGTTGAAACAATGGCAGCGAAGCATTCCTGTTGCGCTTCCAATGATTAATCAGGACAATGGCGTCGCGCACGGACTCTGCGCCAACGTCGATTGCCGTACAGTACGGATTGTTGCCATTACCACTCCTTCTGCACCCATGTACGAGCAGTCAGGTACAGTACACGCACTGCCGCGAGCGTCTTCTCGTCCGTTGCTTTTCATGCGTACATAGGTACGTAGGCACCATCCGTGCACGGGCTCACCGCGTCGCTCTGTCGGCACTAATTAACTGCTCTTTAAAGCCTCGTGAGAAATGGAAAGATGGGTTCGAGGACATAAGGCCTACAACTTCCGAGGCCGTTGCATCAAAGAGGAAGCTATGGCGAGAATAAGTTTTCTTTCCCCTGCCTCAGTAGCACTCGGCAACCGTCGCACACGAACAATGGCCTCGTGGGCCGGAGGCAGGTACGAAGCTTGTTGGCCGTCATCTGTTGTTCAACTTCCTATACCCTGGCCAAACCATGAAGGACGACGCCCGTCGCGCCCGCACTCTCCAGGGCCGTTCGTCGGTGTCGAAAATGGAGTGCTGTTTTGCCACCGCCTGGACGCCAAGTACCCGACGGTACTTGGTCCAGGCTGGGGGCAAGATTCAAGAGACAGCTCACCAAGTGCCGACCAAGTACCTTGGTACCACTCCCAAAGCTTTTCCTTTCGTCAATCTCCCGTTCCATCCCGGTCTACAGGAAATACTCAAGCTTACATTTCAGAGGCATATCACGCCCGGGCTCAACAGTGCCCCAATTGCTTCGGTCCTTTGGTCAACTTGTTCCGTGCTCACGATGCGCCGTCGCTGGTCTCCCCACGTACCCAGGTACCGCACGAGACAAACGGGACGGCGCAAACGCCCCTCGTTGCTTGTAATCCATTGCTGCATAGCGTCAGGCACGGGCCCCGTCGCCCTATTGATTCCAGCCGAACCCCTCTAGTGTCGGGGAGGCTCTTGGCGGAAAACAACGTCCGTGCCGACGTGATGCAACAAGCACCGAATCACTGCCGTCTATGACGAAAAGCAGCCTTGAGAGGAAGATGCCACGGATTCGGAAAACCTGAGAGGAAATTCTTTCCGTCGTCGCATGCGCATCTAGATAACGCAAGGGAAACCGAGCAAACAAAGCAAAGAGCTCGAGCTGCTCGAATCGATCTCGTCTGTTGGCAGGGCATGCATGCTTTGCAGACTGTGCGGCGCCCGCAAGCAAGCAATCAAAGAGCACATTGCATGCACCAATCAGCAGACAAACACATAACAAATCATCTTGACGGATGAGGGTGGATGGACCCTTGCAGAGTTGGGAGCCGTGGGAGCCGTCTGCACTCATTCGCCTGCTTGCGCATCCGCATAAGCCACGCATAAGGTGTGTGTCTGTGTGCATGCATGCATGCGCCCGCGAGTTCGCTTCGTCCTCGGAGTACCTGATCAGCGACGACGGCCTTGTGAGCATAGCGCGGGATCAGAACCACGGCGCTCACGGCTGTGCAGTCCGTCCTCCTCGTCGAGGTCCGAGGGGGGAAGAAAAACATCCGCCCGTCAATGGATTCGCGATATTATGCCGAGAGCAACGTGACGCGGCGCAACCCTCTGTGCTGGAGCAGCCCGTCCAAGGATGCACGTCGCAGGGCCGGCCGCAAAGGGACCGGGCGTTCGATTGCTTTTTCGTCTCGCCCGCTCCTCCGCCGTTCCCGGTTTGCGTGACAGCCGTGGCTGCATGGTAGCAAAGAGGCGTCCTCCTTTCTTGGGGACGATGACGACACATGACGATTGGTGCAAAGGTTCGTCCCTGTGCCTGCACGATCCGCGACATGCAGCTGCTTCTCGACAGTGGCTGGTCCGAACCGGATGCAGCTGGACATGGTAGACATGCCAGACGAGCAGCCGCAATTCCCTGGCCGGCCAGCCCGCTCGTCTTTCTCTCTGGGCCGCCAAAGTCCCGAGGGGGCTCTTGGAACTGGGACTGAGATATTTGCTGTGCGACCGAGGCATCCTTGTTGCGAACAAGAGGATAGTGGTCGTGGCTGTTCAATAGCACGCTGCGTTCCCTGCGGCTGGCCGTCTTGCTTCTGCGTCGACCCAGCTCTGACAGCTAGTCATGTTTTATATATACTCTGCCGCATTGTCGATTCGAGTCCTTGCTGTATCTTCTTCTGGTACAGCACTGTAGAGTCGCAGCACACGTGGATGCGACGACGCCGGGGAAGCGCCTGCATGCATGGCCGCCGCGACGGACCTCGCTCGGGTCTTTCTGCGACCCACCCCATGGCTACTGGCGAAGACTTGAGCTCGAATGAAATGACAAGGCTTCGACTTGTGCATAGCGTAGGCTTACTGTAGGAGTAAGCAACTCGGCACCCAGAGTATGCATCCGCGGCAATGCACAATGCCCGCATCAGCGTTTCGCGTCGTGGTATCCGTACGCACAATGACTTGATGTTGAGCGCGGCAATTGGGGCCGCCGTCTTTCCAGCTTCGAGCGGCAACGAGTGGCATGGCGTTGGGGCGCAAAGTGCAAGACAGGACTGGCCGTGCCTCAACCAGCCTGATGACGGTGTCTCTGCGCAAGTCAGTTCATGGTCTCCGGAAATGAGCAATCTGTCCCCTTTTCGTCGTCAGTGCTTTGCACCTGCCCTCCAGAGTACTGTACGTGCAAATGCAGGCAACAACATGGAACAGCTCCCTGGTACCTGGCATCCGTGGATGCACGCAAATGCGGAAGGTGCGATCGTAAACAGCATGCATGCACGTATGAGGTACATGCGCCAAAGGGAGCAGTGCGATGCTCCGCGTCTGTCTCTATTGGCCACTATTGCCACGATGCCTGCTCTCGGCATTCACGCCGCTTCCGCTTCCCCATCCGAGCTCCATGTTCGCGACGCTGCACCTCGCATGTCAATAGACGATTCGCAAACCCTGGCTCCTTGCTCTTCTAGTGTCATTGTCATAACCAACCGCTACGCTCGCGCCAATCTAACCAGCTTCCAGGGGTCCCATGTCTTGGGCTTTATGACTTCTTTCGTATCGCGTCTGCCACCGCCAAACCAGACAAGGCCATGGCATGCTTCATGCAAAAGACTATTCAACCTACGATGCTAAAGATGCCACAATTGCGGCTGGACTATGCGGCGATTTCGCGGGAACGAAAGACTGCGCTCTGCCCGCCTCGTCCAGTCTGCATGCCTCTTCGGGACAGTTCGAGCCATCAACACGCACGCCATGCTCCCTCCCAGCTCTCAATGGCCGCAATTTAACATGGTGCTGACCTAATGCGAACGCCCATCCAGGACGCTTAGAATCGACGATCCTCATCTGCACTCTATCCAAATTTCAGCGCTTGCTTTGCTCAACTGCGCTTGTGATGAACCTGTTCTAGAATGAGTGGATCTCCTGGAACCATCCCCTGTTTTTGATGCCAATCGTGAAGCTCAACTGCGAATGAACGCATGTTTTCGTGCGATCTGCATTGCGTTTAGAGACAAACCCGTCCTGTCAGAGCCAGCCATTTCTCGCCCTCCCGTCTTCATTCTCCTTGGTGGGCTGGTACAACTGAACCACTACTCTTCAATCTGCCACGGAATCATTGTCGAAGGCTTGGCCAGGCTTGAGCCGTCAAGTTGACCAGTTGATCCGAGATTGGGCTCTTCCAGCGGTTTATGTGTATGAGCCCGGTTATCACAGCATCTATCCTGGGTCAAGAGAGAGACTCCAAGGTGAAGACCAGCCCCGGACTGGCGGGAATATCCGCACCCTCGTCTGGACTGAGGATAGCACGATACAAATAGGGGAGCAACCCCAAGAAAATAACAAGCAATTATCAGATCTCCTGACGGAGATTTTGGCGTCCCTTGACAGCTGTTACAATGTTGCTGTATTTACTGAGCGGGACCTAGGCGATGCAGGCCGCTTGTGACATATCTCATTGAACTTACTCTGACAAGAGTCGCTTCAGAGTTAAAAACTCTTTGAACGGCTCTCGATCCACAGGGCTTACTGGTCATTCAAGTACAAGGCCCCAGTACAACGCAAGTCCGATATTACCATGCCTCATCAAGCAACCCGTACAGGAGATCTCCTACAGACATAAAGTCCAGATTCGATGTAGCGCCCGGAGCGGCAGGTCGTATTCGACACCGCCCGGTGCGTCGTTGAGGGCTATTTGTACCATCTCCGAAAACCGATTGATGTGCCTTGAGGTTCAAATGTGCCCCTGACGTTGATGAGAACGTAGTCGTGGCAGTTACCAGAGCCTGGAATGTAGGTGCTCTCCAGGATGGCGCGACAATAGCGCCGAGATAAAGGAGCTGTCGAAATATGATTGCGTTCGAGGAACAGCGGTCTTTTCCCCTAGAACCTCGAGAATCGAGAGTACGCAAAACTTACAAGGCTCATTATAAGGAGCGAAGTCGCCAGAGAGCTGGCGTGTATCATTTTCTTCAAAGGTAGAGTAGTGGAAGCTGGTTGATACTTATAAGGACGCGACGTCAAGTTTCCATTGCCGACGTTGAAGTGGCACCCTCATTCCAACTCTTGTCAGCAAATGAGAGCTGATCAACTCAATGCGTTGAAGATGGTCCTAGCATAAAATACGAGGCAAAGACTGAATCTGGGTCACCTGGGACTCAACTTAGTCTTTCCGCTGTCAATGCCTACGCCATTAGAGTTCAACTAGAAGCCCAGTTCAAACGCGCGAAGCCCAATGTGGAGGGCCTCTGCGAAAACCTGTGTGCGTAACTCGTGCATTGTTCTTGAATGGAGGGCTCGGACGCTCTCAAGACATTGTGAGCGACATCACCTAAGGTCCTAAGCCTATCTGAAAGAGGTCACACAGTCTAGCGCAATCGGCTCCTTGGTCGGCTGAGATAAATGACATCTTTCTTGTTGATTGCCACCTGAAAAACTGAGCTTTGATCGGCGTGTTCAACAGCCCGTCTCCGTAAGCTGGAGCTTTTGTTCTGAACCTGCGGGCTCGTCGCCGCAGAAAAGTTACCAGGAACGGATCAAAGGGGAGGCTTCATCCGTTGACTGGCATGGGGGTCGCATGAGGTCTATAAATGCCGATCTCCCGTTTTATATAAGCTTGCCCTTGCATTATAGACGTGAAAAGCAGAAATTCTCGGACATAGGATATGGACGTCTACATGTAGCCTTTAGAATACTTTGGAAGAGCCCCAGGTATCTAGCCTCTGCTAGCAACGCATATCTCTTCAACTTCTTCAATTGTCATTACAAAGACCGACTCATCTAGACAGGGCTAATAAACCATCATAAAGGTTCCCTGCGATTGAGTACATGTAGTCCTGTTGTCAACACACGCATCAATTGCCAGGCCTGAGGCGTTTCCTGCATTCTGATCGTATCCTTCAGGTTCGAATATTGAAGTCTCTTTCAACAGTGTGGTTTCTGTGCTGATTCTTGGCACCGCCAATGCACGCTTTACGAATATCAGCCCTGCCCATAGTTTGTCAAGCTCCTGTTGTTGGCGCTGTTGAAGAAGTTTGTCTCGAATTGCAACGCAAGACGGAATAGCCTATTAAACGTGTTGAAGTCCTCGGTAGTGTTGTGTCGAGCCAAGTCAGCTTCCAGCTTCTCTGTGGTAGAAGTCAGTATCAAGGGGAGCTTTTTGGGCAGTACGGCATGATCTTACCTGACAAGTTTGCCCCATACTTCCACTGCAAATTTGGTACTATCCAGCTATTGTAAAAAGCCGTGTCTGAAAAGTCAGATTCTGTGTCTTTGTGGAGATCGCGAGGCTTCAAACATCAATGCATACCATTTTTCGTCCCGGGCCGGTTTTGAAGATGATACGCTGCTTCAGCCCATCCCTTCTTCTTGTCAACTAAGTAGCTTCAGAGGCAAGTCATGAATAGAGGATTACTCACATAATAGCATGGAATCAAGGCCACTTGCTTCGCATATAGCCCGAGTCTAGCGATTTCTTTCAGCCAACTCACGTAACCCGACCCAGCAGCTTCGAAGCTTCTTGTCGTGATAGCAGCATCTGGAATATGAAATTTTGTAATGAGATCTTGCCGGAACTCTCGCGCTCCAGCAAAGTGATGACCCATTTCTGCGATAGTCGCGTTGATGGCCGCGGTCAAGTCTGGCTCTGATTGCGGTGGAAATGTGTCGACGAGCACAGCGTCAAGCTTGATTGACTCCAGCAGGTAATAGTAGTCTTGCTGAAAACCAACTTAGATGAAACAACTCCAGGGATGAGGAACAATGCCTACAAGCTGATAATACTGGAACGCAGGCAGAGGTTCTTTACTGGTGGAAACGGCTTGAGATGTCAGAAATTTGTTATTGAGAAACTCATCAACCAATGCACAATTTTGTTTCCAAAGCCGGCCGATGAGTGTACTGGGACAATTGTCAGACAGATATTAATCACGCCTTTCACCAGGCAGTCTTGGATCTTACCCATCTTTGACCAGTGGGTTCGAGCGCGGGCAATTATTACCAAACGCCCGGCTTGGTGAATCCAAAGAATAGTGTTCAGTAGGGGGCCCAGGAATCACGAGAGAATATGGGGTCAAGGAGAACACTGCCCAGCAGATCAGGGCGGCTTGTCGGACACAATGATTTGGCGACATTATGGAGAAGCGACTGAAGTTATCGTGAACTTGAATTGTCGAGGGATCTGTCTGATAAATGTCTTGCCTCTGTGTTTGTACACGGTAGGTAGACATGACTAGCACGGCACGGCGACCATCTGGCTTGCATGTCCGGCGTAGCACATATGTGATACCATTCTGCATGGATCGTCACGAGAGTAACACACGACAAGGGCCAGTAAGCTGAGTTCTATTTCAATGGGGTGGAGGTTTGGTAGGTTCCCGGGAATCCCGACAAGACACATTACAGGGGACAGACAATATAACCATCACCTTTCAGCTTTCGATGTTGCCTGTGGCGCACATAGACCATCTACGTAGAGCCCCAGTATCTTAACACTGGCTACAATTGTGAAAATTCGAGCGAATATTCTTTTTATTGCCAGTTTTTGGAAGAGATGACGAAAGAGCAACAGGAGTTGAGACGCAGTTGATAGGACCGCATACATTGATGTCCCCCTGGGACTACATAACTAACCTATGTTTGAATCGAGAGGCGATTGAAGAGCTGAGGCTACCTGAAAAGGTAACGAATAAGCAGAGACTCATGCGGACCAACCCCAAACGCTTGCGAGTATGATCGGGGAAACCCATTCAGCCATGGCATTGAGTCAAGCTGCATTATCTGTGCGACCGTCCAACCACTCCGGATCGAGCTGTGCTCACATCAGACTGCAACCGCACTTTTCACACACCCACGTCGAAATAGCACGGACTCTACCAGATTATGAGTCCTTGGATTGGGCATCTCGTCCGGCATACCTCGTCTAGTGAAAGGCCCGCTTCATTGTGCTTGGTGAGGAAGGGCTTAAGCCGAACATTTCAATGTCCATAGACGAGGCACTTCAAGCACAAATCATAACATTATCGCCATCAAGATTCGCCTCAAGTATTCTTCTCCCTTGCAATCCGCGGGACGTGAGTCGAGATGAGGCCTTCACCTGCAGGACCGGAATTCCGCAACCGATCGCTGCCTCGCAATGACCTCGTGCGAGAACCAGTCTCCATGGAAGCCACTTGGCACCCGCTGCGGCAGCCGGATGCGAGCCACTGCATTTCTCATCGAACGGGCGTCGATAATCCACAGCTCACTCTGAGCATCATCCCTCGCCTCGCCTTCTATGAATTGAGATTCGTCGCAGACATACGTCAGGAGCCAGCCGTCGTCCTCCGAGGCAGCGCTCTCTCGCGGCACAAACGCACATTCCTGCGCAGACCAGCCCCTGGGCAACTCAAAAACTTGAATCGGATCGTTCGGATCGCGGGAAGCAATAATATCGTCGATAGATCGTTCATCGACGCATCCAGATATCTGAGCAGGGGGGGATTCGAGTCCCTTGGCAATGAGTCGTCGCACATCAATCTTCGCGATGCCGCTGAACTTTACGTAGTCCACAGCCTGTATCTCGTTGCCGCAGCTTCGCTTCCAACATCCATAGACGTAGCGCGTAGAAGACATGGATAGATGTTGGGGAGTGCGCGGAAGTTCGAATGCGATTGCGCTGAGGGCCCACTGGTGTTCTATGGCTACTCCGGACTCGTCGAGCGTCAGCCGATAGTAGTAGAGACGGAACGTGTCTCCGAGATTGCGGTGCGCCCCTGTTATCTCGTCTGGTATTGGCAAGTTGCCTGCGCTGTAGAGAATTGACGGGCAGGGGAATCGGCACACCAGCATGTGAACCACGTCACAGCGCGTTTCCCCGTTCATGGACTCATCCCATGTATTTACTGTATGAAAGATACAGCAAGCCTCGGTCGAGCACCATTGCGCTAACTCGGGTGAATGTCGTGGAAATACGCCAAAACGCATCCTGCCTTTGGCGTTGTACGAAATTATAGGCTTCCGAGTGATGATATTGAAGGGGTTTAGCGAGAGTGGCACGTCGATGATTACCGAGTAGCGGCGAGACGCGCCAAAGTCGTGCATCATCTTTGGCGAGGATACACCTGGAATCGGTTGGCCAAATAATTGTTGATGAGAGGGTGAATCGCTAGTTGATGGCCCTGCAATAACAGAGTAACGACAAAACGGCGCTTTGATACTATTGTGTACCAGCAACATCTCACCGGTCATGGGATCAATATGAGGCTATCATGGTTAGTATTCGTGGACTCATTGCTGCCCGAGAGACTCCCATCAGTCGGAGGAGGAGGAGCCAGGGAAAAGCTCACATGCGCCAAAGTCCACCCCCTAAAGAAGCCCAGTAACCCCTTGCCGATGAAGTTGTCATTGCGCGAGGCTTTCTCCTTTTTGCCGGTCAACTCCGTTTCTCCTTGGGCCCGACTTCCGTCAAACCAGCCGACCGTCTCGAGCCCGGGAAGTTGTACTCTCAGTGGTGGACCGCTTTCGCAAAGTGCCAGGACCCTCCCGTCGTGATGAATTATGTTGGTGTTGGCAACGCTGATCCTCCTGATTGGGGTCATGGATCGTTTCCATGATGAGACTCCCATTGTCCATAATAAGCGAGGGACACCCTGCAGCAGCTTGACTCTGGAGTGAAATGACGAGTCGAGCATGGTGGTGATGCTGGGCAATAATGGCCGCTGCTGCGTTTCTTTCTGGCGCTCAGCCAGGTAAATGTCCGTCAGTACGTAGCAGTTGCTGTAAAGGGGCACGATTCCATGGCTGCTATCAGCCGGACGGAAGTAAACGGCGCACAACATGCCGTGTGCATCGAACCAGTGTCGCGCGCGTCTTGTATCGGTGTATGCCAGCTCGTTGCCGCCGTTGCGTACAAACTGCCCACCGCTCAACTCAGGGGGTATGGCGCCTATCACTTGGGGGCACGGCTGTTGATGGAACTGCTGGCGGATCGGCTGGAAGTTTCCTGTGAAATATCTATAGCGCAAGTGAGTATGTTGATGAAGTATTTGAATCTCAGGCGGTCAGATTGTAATAAACCCCCTGTTGCTGAAACTTACGGATGCTTGGGCGTCCTTGAGGACGACTCCATTCTCACCGGCGCCATGTTTTGTTGTAGAGCAGACGGCGAGTACTGCATGCTCTCTCTCGGGTCGCCGGAGGATCGTCTATATACTGTATATGTCGATGTGACAAACGGACGATTGTCCGCTGCATTAGTGTCTTTGCCTGGAAGAAGAGATGGAATACGATTGGACACCGTAAGCGTATATGGCTAGCATTGCATTGCGTGTACCACAACGTCTCTGCAGCTTGACTACTTGGGATGGACTTATGATATGCATCAAGGGACCAGCTATTCTCAAATAATGCCTGGGCATCACAGGTCTGGTTTATGGAATGTTGCTCAGTGGGATAAAGGCCGGCGTTTAGTCTCAATGCTGCATTGTCATGGCTGTGTTCGCGCATTCTTCCTTGGATCGTTCCGATATAATCTCGTCACGGTGAATCGTCTGATGCGTCTTCTGTTCCGTTTTCGACATTGAAGGGTTGCCCTGGACCACCCTGCCATCGCTTAAGTACCCGAGGCTGCAGCTCTCTGCCCAGGGATTTCGGCCAACATCTTTACACGTTTACGGTCATTGCTACATTGCACGTGCAAGAGTCGCTTCTGAGGAAGTTTCGGTCAGCTGATATCCCGCGCAAGCCAATTTCCTCTCTTGAAAAGTCTACCGAGTTTATGTACAGAGCCGACTTGATTCTGCAATAAGGCTGTTGCCGAAGTCGCGTCTCCGTCGTTACCGTTGACGAGTGCAGGATAACAGAAAGAGCACTTGAGGCAAAAGCTTGCTATTCGATGACCATAATAACGGGTCTCGTGCAAGGCTCCCAGGTTCTCCATCCCGTTGAGCAATTGTTGTTTCATGCCGGACCCGGGCTTCATGTTTCCACCGCAACGGCCTCTAGAAAGAGGAATGGGGTGGGCCCCTTTCCTGCGACACAGATCTGGAAACACAGGTAACACAGGTAACACAACCTGAGTGTTCTGCAGAGGCTGATGTGACCACTCTCTTCCAAGTCGGTTCTAGAGCATCACCCTAAAGTTATCTTTGCCTACAGCTGTATTCCCTCAGATGGCGCCACCTGGATGAACCGTCAGGCTATTGGCCATTCGCGCAGGTACACACATGATTTATTGAGACTGCCATACCCAGTTCAAACACAACTGTTCAGATATGACGAGCCTCGCCTCTGGACCAGTCAAAGTTGGTCTCGTCCGCAAGATACTCCGAAACATGGGCACCTCGGTCCTCATTCCCCGAACAAGATTGAATAGTACTTCAAGGCCAATAAGCTCAAAGCCATGACCGCTCGAGACGTGAAGCTTCCTCGCGGTTGTAATAACGGCTCGATAGGCGATGCTGCCATACAAGCTTTGTCACATCATGTCAGTGGACGCAAGGCTGATGGACTGGCTTCTGAAGCTG
Organism: Hirsutella minnesotensis 3608; assembly: GCA_000956045.1. Classification (NCBI taxonomy): domain Eukaryota; kingdom Fungi; phylum Ascomycota; class Sordariomycetes; order Hypocreales; family Ophiocordycipitaceae; genus Hirsutella; species Hirsutella minnesotensis. Next base: position 546,151 of record KQ030498.1, read on the forward strand.
CTCACAAAGACCCCCATATAAACTAATGCGAAGCGACGGGCTCCTCCAAGACCTATAGCCATAACCATGGAGATGAGAAAGACGTCGAGAAGGATTATGGAAAGCGCTGCTGTCACAAGGACCAGAATCCACAGTCGTCAGTAAGGGGATCGCCACCAGCCTGCACGGTTACATGTAGGTCCAGTCAGGACGCTCAATCAATAAACACTGCACTTGAGCGGGATTCGGAAGCCTACCAAACCACGTAGCGGATCCAGAATACCTATTGAGTTGGACGATGCGATAGGATCGTCATCCATTGTCCGCGGATGCATTTCAGCGTCAATGGCGACCCAGCCGACGTCAGCTGCCATGGCTCAGTAGTCCATGGACATGGCGTAATATGCCAAGGCCGTGAGGTAACATAGAAGCGATGCCGCACGACTATGCCACGTATATAAAACCGAGGCCATGGGCGGCAAAGACGGCCGTCACGGTCCAGAACCTGGAGCTCTCAATGTCAGTATTTCAAGGATTGGGAGACATGCCTACTATGCTCCGACACAAGTCCGCCACCGCAATATCTGGCGAATTTGTTTCGACTTGTCTGGACTCCGGACACTCGTTTCGATTTGTGCGATTATTGGATTGGCCGTTGCACAAAGGTCGGCAATGTGCGCAATGGGCGGCTTCAAGTGTAACGCGCTCTCTGCATTCCGGATTATTACAGATCGTACTGCAAAGCCGTCATTCGTATCTGCATGTCTCATGGGACGATGCTTGGCCACTTGATTCGTCGAGGGGCTGAACAGGTGCCTTGGCATACCGCCCTCGGTCCATGATTCTCGAATATGAGGTCTAACTCAGGTATCTGCACATTCTGCCACCTCCGGCATGGAATTGAAGAAAGGCTGGTGGCGGGCATGATGAGTGTCCCTGCGAGCTTCATTGCTCATGTTTGGTGTGAGTTCCGAAACAATGGTTGCGCAATCACCTGCCGCTTTGGGGGCAATATTTGAGCAACTCCAATCTTGAGGCTGGGACTGAGGTCTGGTGCTGCATTCCGGGTGACACAGCATACGCCGTACATGTAGACGTCTGTGTGTCATGCCATATCGGTATATCAGCGCTTGATGACATGCGTTCAGTACAGTCGTCAGTTGCAAGTAGCATTTGCTAGACACGTAAACATCATTATAGACTGCAGATTAGAACAATTTTAGTAGGTCGCTATAGATGATTAAGGAGTCTTATATCCGGCTAGTTGCGCCTTCTATTGGGCCAACTCTTAGTAGAATAACGTAGCGCAGTGCAAGACTGACAAGGTACAAGCAGCCAAGGTAGCAGAGCCTCAGGAGTAAGTAATAGAGGCAAATACGGCAGGCAGAAGTGGTAGAGGAACTACAGGTAGGCTGGTACGATCAGGACTTCCTCCTCTACATCTACCTAGCTCTAAGTTACAGACCCAACTCGTGCCTATTATCACCTCTCATATCTACCTCTGCCCATCATGTGTGACTTTATTACTCGATCCTCGGGTTACTACTTATATGTAGTGGTTGGGCCTCCAACTGAGACTTATGTCTTCGCCAGGTTTGTCCTACGCAACGTTATCCTACTTGGACTTAGCCTAGTAGTAAGCGCATTTAGCCGGTCAAGAGGCACTGCCATCAACTACCTTCTAAACCTCCTCTTGTCATGGAACATGAACACTTTCCATGTTCCCAAGAATCTGATTCAGGCCTTCAGGCGGGTCGTATCCTAGCCTCCAGAATAGTAAAAAATACTATTCTGTGTCGTCGATTGTTATATATGCCCTGTTAGTTGTTTCTGATATATACTCTCATTCCATTTCGGTAAAGCCGAAGAAGAGTTTATCAGTTTCGAGGCAACCACCACGTAAAGATCAAAATTTGTGAGAAAAAAGGGATTTGTAAGTTTAGAAACTCGACCCATGCCGTCGGCTCTCATAAATACTTCTTCCCCTCTACGCGACTAAGCCGACGAGTTCAGGCACGGAAAGAAGTCGACGACATTGCGCTCTCCAGGTTTCACAGCCCTGCAAGATGTCGCCGACGTTCAAGTTACATGCAATATCCTTACAAAGCCTCGTCGAAAACCATCACAAACTCAACGATATTCATCGGTTACATGTAGTATCGATATTGTGACGTGTTGACGTGTTGGTAAAGAGGCTGACAGCGTCCCTGCGTTATTCATGACCACGGTATGAGCTCTTGGGTCGTATTGGCCGAGATCCGAGCAAGCGAAGAATGGTGGAAAGTCGCACAGTCGCCGGGAAATGATTTCTGCTCCATTGATGATATCAGTGAGTCTCGGACTATGAGCCGCAACTCGGATCAAAGGCCGGTCTCCGCCACGGTTTCTTAAATAGTCCTAATCGAATGCTTGCTCAGGTGTGTCCGCAAATGAGCAAGATCAGCAAGTTCCTGCATAAAACTGCTTCGCCACTATCCATACAAGAGGAAAGCTTCTGGATATTTTCAGTCTTCTTCTACTTTCATTGCGCTTGATCGGACTCATCTTGTCACCATGTCGAGTCGCCTGTTCACAGACCTGATCCTGGATCTCGGCGGCGTTCTCTTCACTTTCGCACACGACGGAAGCACCCAAATCCCCCCCCGAACCGTCAAGCATATTCTCGAGTCGCCACATTGGCATCGATACGAGAGCGGCAAAGTCTCGAAGCAGCTTTGCTATGAAAACATAAGCGCTGAATTCGGCCTGACCCCTGAGTTGTGGGATGACACGATGCGGGAGCTCGCGGCAACGCTGAGGCCGAGCCACGACTTCGCCAACGTTGTTCGAGGTATCAAAAAGACATATCCCTACTTGCGGATCCATGCTTTTTCGAATATCTCATCGTCCGACTTCGAAACGCTTAGGCCTATGATGGCCGACTGGGACTTCTTCGACAGCGTTACGACATCTGCATCCCTTGGTTGTCGGAAACCCGAGCTTGATTCCTACCAGAGGCTTCTTGAGCAGCTCCGCATTGACCCCCGAAGCTCGATTTTTGTAGACGATACATCCGACAATGTTAGAAACGCTCAGATCCTTGGCTTCAAGGGGATCATGTACGATAATCCGCTAACTGCGCAAATCCAACTTCTTAATTGCCTCGGTGACCCTGTGGCAAGGGGAATGCAGTTTTTGCAGCGCAACGCCAAGAATCTCTTTTGCGAAACCCCCGATGGGACTATTGTTAAGGATAATTACTCTCAACTGCTGATTCTGCAGTGTATCGGAGACAGGTCGGTCTCCCTTGACCTGTACATCGATTAGTAGTGACGCTAACATGGCCATATGAGAGTAGGGAGATGGTCGTATTGGAGAATGACGATGATCCCCTCTGGCAGTACTTCATAGGCAACCCTGTATTCACAGAAGAGGCCTTCCCGAAGGATTTCGAAACGACCTCTCTTGCACACGTCGTTCTTGACAGCTCCGCGAGTCAGAAGCAGTTGGCCATGGAAAAGATTCTGTCGCATCGAACAGTTGATGAGCTGCCATTGGTAAAGTACTCCCGGAGTCCGAATCTGGTGGGACTACTTGCTAATAGGGCATCCCTCCAAGTGCTATCCCGACTCAATGCGGCCGCGCTTTTGCCCACATGTTGCTGCCAATGTGTTGCGCTTCTTCTATCTCAACGGTCAAGGACACAGACTTGACGCTACGCTGCGATACCTATGTCATCTCTTGAGCACCAAAGCATACGAATTCCCGACGCGCTATTATTTTCAGGCAGATTGGTTGTTCTATCACCTGGCAGACCTTTGTGCGAAATGCTCAGACGAGTCTCTAAATAATCTCCGTGCGCTACTCACCGCAGCGCTGCAACAAAGGACGGGATGTGACAAGGACGTCGTGGGGGCCGCGATGCGTGTTCTGGCAGCTCAGTCCCTGAAGATGAAGAACAGTAGAGACCTGGAAACCTTGCATGATACGCAACAGGCGGATGGTAGTTGGGGCCCGGTCCTGCTATGGCGTTATGGCAGATCGACTCGTGTTCGCATAAGGAGCCGTGGCTTCCCGACGGCTCTGGCGATAACAGCGATTAAGAATGCAGCCAAGGAATAACGAGGACAGTCCCAGATAGATTCTGAAGCATCGTTAGCTATCAGGAGCAGATAAACGGCTCATGGCTGAGTTGGTGATAATTTGGAGGATATTTCCTTGCGCTGCACGTTGCACAAAATGACAATATGGACGGGGCCATTCAGCCGCGTCACGTGATCACTTACCCCCTCTCAGAGTTTAGACTCCCGAGGCAATACTCTCGAGTCTTGACATCTGCTCCGTCACCACACGCCGCCGCCTGCACGCTCCTTAGCAATCTCAGATGTTCCGACTTCAGCTGAAGAGAACCTCTGTAATAGCAAAGACATTGCACGTTTGCAGAACCATAACCACGTTCTTCCTGTTGTCGTGTCCAATTGCGATGCATCCTCCTCGATTGCTCGCCAATTTCCGTTCAAGCTTTCGAGGCGATGGCTTGCCAGCTTGCTCAATCGACCGGATCCGATATATCAATGCCTATGTACCGCGATTCTCGTGATGTCATCTAGCCTTCAGTGGTTCTATCCCTTCCATTGGCCTTGGTAGCTCCATGTCTGCTTCACTAACAATGGGGACATGAGATGGCTAGCCGTCATGCACTGGTAGCCGCGTCTTCTTGAATCTTTGCAGAACTTTTCGATCCATAGTTGACCGTCCTGGCAGATTACTCGACCACGATGGGCATCTGAAGCTGAGGAAAGGCCGAAATTACCATAGTCCCTACAGCTTCTCACGTCTCATTCGGTCCCCCGGATGCCGTCGCCGCACAAACGATGGACGCCTGCCAGGTACAATCAGCCGATTATTCGCATTCGCCTGGACAGCTTGCATGGGCCGCTGTCGTCAATGTTCAGGCGCGGTTCTCAAGGGCATGGGCCGCCTGCTCAAGTGTTCTCGGCTGCCGTAGGCGACTGAACAGCCCCTTGAAGCACCTGAACAGCTGGGCCCGTCAACGCCATCACTGCTGAAGCGCCATCGCATCAGTGCCGGCTGTCCAGGCCTCTGTCTCATCCCCTCTCTGCCCCTCCAATACCCTTATATGTGAAAACATTTGTTCAGTCTTCAACAGGGCAACTGAACAGGTCTCAATGGCCTGTTCGGTTAACCACCACACCCCTCTTCTCCCATTATCCTGATCACGCCACAACCACTGGAGACCGTTGGTTCGAACCCGGTTCTTGGTGTCTGGCTAGGGGTAATGCGAGTCGGGTTACTATCACGGTGATTATGAGGCGCCGCCTCCTCGGGGAATGTCCTTGGGTCCTGTGTCAGGGTTATCAACCACGGTGATTATGAGGCGCCGCCTCCTCGGGGAACAGCACCTTGGGTCTTGAGGAGAGGGGTAGTGATTCTTTTTTCTTCTTTTTGATTTTAGTCGATAATTCTCCCCCGTCAAAGCTTCGTCTCGGCATGTTCGGAAATCTCATTTTTGAATTTCGCGATGGCTCGCTTGGCGAGTGCTGGCTTAGTGCTTTATACTCGTTCTCGTGATGACGGGCTTAAGGGAGCCACCGGACGGTGCTACGCATGCAATGCTAGCTTGCGAATGCCTGCTTTTTGGATCGCATCGTTCGCCGAGTATATCATGTTGGCAAGTGGAGTTGAGTGCGCTCGCCTGGGATACCAAGCACCGTGTCGTGTTGTGCGCTTTGGTGCAACGTCGCAGGGCTGGATATTCCTGTTGATCCTTTCGTGTTGTAGGTGCTGTCGCGATAGATCATTCGCCGGTACTGGAGGTCACGATCTGGAAATGAATTATCTGGCACGACGATTGACGGAGCAAGGCGAATCATGTTAACTGGCATCTGTAGCCGAGCGTTTGACGGACTTGCGAGCAACGCCCACGGTGTTTTGATGCATTGTTTCGCTCCTTGGTCACGACGTTCTTGTCAAGTGAACAAAAGAAGCTCAAAGCGTCAAGGCAGGCAAACACTGAAATCACAAATGCAAAAGTTTTGTTCTTGTCGTCGGTTCACCTTCGCAAATCTATCGTCTTCAGCCCAATTGAGGGACTCTCAGAGGCAGACATGTCCTCTCGCCGACGGGAAGAGCATGTGACTGGCAAAGAGAGCGAGGATGCATCAACTTCCAGGGCTGGGCCGACGTCGTACTGCATGGGCTAACGGTGCATCAGATTCCAATGCGCGTTTACAGTATTCGTACACGTCAAGATGCGCGCTTCCATTGGCCATGCATCGTCTATGCCTGTCACATCCTATCGTCGATACCACAGCGTGGGCACGATTATGCAGTGTCCCGGGGGGGATCGAAGAGCATGAGGGACAATGCGAGACGATCAAGCAAATGGAGGCGACCACTCCTTCATCACATTAGGTTATGTATGAGCTACCACTGCAAAGAGACTATCTCTACACCGAGCTCGCGCAAATCCTTACCAAGCTGAGCGAGGTCCGGCCAGACCCGCCGCGAGGCCGTTATTACCCGAACGGCGAAGACGAATGAGCGGACCGTCGCGACGTCAGTAGGTTTGACAGGTCGGGAGATTGTCCGCTTCTCCCTGGGGCAACTGTGCGCAACTCATGCAATGTTCAACCAGCCGTGCCGCGTGCATCAAGACGCAACTATCACGTGCCGAAGATGACCGACCGGAGGCTTTCACGTCCAAGGCATCCTCTTCCGCCGCACGTTCTCTGTCCTCGGCCGCGGCGGATGCAGTCAGCACAGGTATCAGACGGTACGTGGGCTGGCTTCGAGAGCGGTCTGTCGCCGACTCCCCCGTGTGTATGCTGGATGGATGGTGCGGTACGTCTGCAACACGAGTCATGTTGGCAACACTTCTGTGGCGCGAGAGCCTAGAAACACAATACCAGGGCTTTGCTCATGCAGGAACCAGGGCGCTATCGAGGACCCCGACGCCACGAGAAACGGCTCGCCTTCGGCCCTCTGATCCTGGTCGAGCGCGGCAACATGTGCAAGAGACACTTGGAATCTGCGAGCCGGGGCCGTCCACTGCATCTCCGCCGCTTGGGCGACGTTCGTACAGATCCCGTCATTGCATGAGACCATCGGAGATGGCTTTTGCACGCCCTCGCTCGGTACGTCTGCATGAGTACCATTGCAATATCGCGGCTACGAGGGGGCTGCGGCACGCATATTGCTTGTACATACGTACAGAAGAGTCAGCATGGGCCGGACGCATGTTGGACACGCAGTCAGTATGATTTGCGTCTTGCTGACCAAGTTTGCACGTTGCGAGGCCCTGCTTGTTCTCGACGGGCTCGTGCAACCGCGGCATTCGCCTCGGCGTGGCGGAGAGAAACCTACGAACGTGTTCCTCGGTGAGGATTACGAGAGGTTCTTCTCATCTGCACGTTCGTCGAATCGTAGTTTACGGGTCTGTCCAATATATTTGAAGATCCGGTTCGCTGGAGACGACGAGGAGACAGACGACATATTGACTCATGATGGCGTAGCCGAGGTGGTTCGAGCGCATGAGGCTTGAAACCAGGCATCTGGCAACGGTCCGGTCGGGTATCAAAAGGAACGCGCCGATGGTGCCGAAGCACATCATCCAGGGTCGTCATGTCCTGATATCTCTGCTATCGGAGCGTGAGCGACGGGGCGATGACGAGTCGGCCGACGCGTAGCCTGGCTCAGTCACCGCCTCACGAGCTCGTACTGCTGGGAACTGACAGGCACCGGCTCGATGCGAGACAGACCGGGGACCTTGTTGGCCTGATGAAATGCCGTGCCGACAGGGTCGGTGACAGGTGATTTTCGGTGTTCTAAGGCGAGGGGCGTCCGTGGTGATGCAGGAAGAAATTGTGGCTCAGCAGATTGGCGAGGACGACGATGGGCGGCCACTGGGTACCTGCACAGCGAGCTCTTGGCTGTTGCGTCATTTCCCAAGGGGGGCGTATGGGCTGAGGCTGCTCCCGCTGACATGTGACGGTGGCTGGTGCGCGGCAATGAGTGGGGCTGCGAATCCTCACGGCGCCAAGTCGTCTGTACCGCTCCGAAACTGGCACCCAAAATTGTACAGCAAGGAATCGTCGAAATGCATGTGCAATGACGGGCGACACCAAGGTCCACCGACAAGGCGCCCAGGATCCCAAAGGACCCAGCAGGGCGACCGACACGCCCCCGGTCTTGGGACATGGAGGGGTGTGCGGCAAGAGGACGAGGGCAGCAGGCCCGCTTCAGCGGACCCGAGGCCCGGGAGACGGAAGCGGACGAGGGCTCATACATGACCTGTAGGATACAGGACTCTCTACCGAGCCGACAGAAGATAGGCCAGGAAAAAAGTGCCATGTGTGGCAGAGACAAGAGGCGCCGAAGGATGTTTGACGGGGGGCCCTGCTCAGTCTTTATCCTCGACCCTTGGAAGGCTGTATCGCCTCGTTGTCGAGGCGAATGACGGGCAGGCGAGCCGATGCCATGCTCAGAGGAGAGACTTTCCTATCTCTCTTTTGTTGACTCGAGCGAGGGGAGGGTGATGTGGATAGCAGCGGCAGCTTGGTGTGCATTGCCTTATCTGGAGGGTGGCAGTATCGCAGGCTGCGTCCGCGCCCACTTTTGCCGCAGCGCCTGGCATGGGCAGTAACGTTTGATGGGGGGTGAAGCTTCCAACCAGGCAGAGCGCGATGATGTCGCGCGTGGTTTCGACGTCAACATGGCGGCTAGGAAGAGAGCCCTGATTGTGGTCGTCGCCTCGTTTTCTATACAAAGCATGAACGAATTGAATCTAGAAGAGCAAAAAAGTTCCGAGAAACAGCGCGTCAGTGACAGTCCGAGACCCATGCTCCGAGGACAAGTCGACACTGCGGAATGGCAGCGGCAGCATCGGGGTCCGGGTGCGGGTAACCTGTGCGTCAGCGGGTCAGTCCATGCCCGTCAAAGCACAGTCATCGTCGAATGTTGCTCCGATACAACATGGATCAATGGCATTGTCCTGCCGCGGACTCTGACGGCCCTGGGCCAGCCGTGCTTGCTTGCGGACCTGCCAAGTAGATACTATTTCTGGGTAGAAAGAGCTGCAACGACAGCAAACGAGATTCAGAAAAACGTTTAGCGCCATGCACGCAGGCAAAGGGGGAACCAAGCATCGACAGGTTCACGGTGACCGAGTGAAGGCGACTGGCTGGCGTGACAGAGGTAAAGTGCCAAGGGGGGGTGGGCAGAATAGGGTAACTGACGACGGCCAGGCACAGAATGGCGATTCGGGGGCTCGTGGCATCGGCCCGGGACGAAAAGGGGACAAGCGAACAATTTGTGGTGCGGCGACCCAGGCAGACGGAACCGGGGAGCCGGCCCGTGGCGGACAGCGAGAGACGCCAGGACCGATGAGACGAGGGCCCAAGGGCTTGGAGGCTTGCGACGAGCATTGCTGGAGGCACGCTTCGACGAGCCCTACGCTGTGAAGAGGCGACATTCCCAACAGATGAAAAGGTGCTGGTTACATCAATGGCACGGGCGAACAAGGTAACGTAGGTACCCGCTACTTGGTGCCGAAACCTGAATCTGCCTCGACGCAACCACCCAACAGAAGAAGAGGTGTTGGTGAGATGGGATGGATGGATGGGCGTGAGAGGGCTAGGAGTTACGTAAACCACCGACGGGCCAGGTGAGAGATTTTGCCTGCCGTCTGATGATGGACTGGACACGAGCTGCACCATGCGACTGCGACAGGAGCATGGTAGAGTGCAGTCTTTGGCGCGGGCTGCATGTCCGGAACCGGATGCGCGCTGCTCGAGTAAATGTACGCCACGGCCATGTTTTGTCGAGTCGTCAATGGGCAAAGTGCTCCATGGGAAATCCGCCAATGTCGACGGCGGCTTCACATGCTGTGAGCCATTCGACGCCGATGCAGGCACACAGGAGCTTCTCGGCTCGGACTCGCCCAGGTATCCGGTACCTGATGGCAGCGGTGGGGAATCGCGCAGGCCCACGGGCTTGGCGCATGAGCTTTCGAAACCTCGCGGCGTGATTGCGATGAATGACGGTGTTGGCGGCGCATGTGCAAGAGGGCAATGGGAGAGGGGCGAGGCAAATGCGAGGCCGACGCCTCTGACACGTGTATGTGCATTCATGCAGTGCACTCGGAAACTAGAGGCAATGCTTGGTACTGTTACTCGATGCTTACCACGGCGTTGCTACATGGAGCGAGAGGGGAGCAGAAAGAAAGGACTTTTTGCCCCGGGCAGCGGGATACATTGGTTCCTCGGATGGCATCACGAGAAGCGGCATGTGCGCACAGTAGATAACGGGACTTTTTCCATGCAAAAATACCAAGAGATACCTAGAATCGAGCGATTTGCTCCTGAGGCACGACTTTTCCAAAACCACATGCCCAACTGACAGCTGTAACCAACACCCAACGACGCCGGTAGTGAGACAGCTTTCACATGTCAAAAAACGAGAACCCTCTGCCTAGACAAGGGGGGGGCAAGGAAACACGACCGTTCATTGGACAATCTGGCGGCATTCGCTACAGGGGGAGGGAGGGTGTGCGTCAAAAGCCATGGCAAGGCAATCGCCAAGGAAGAAAAAGTCGACGACGAAGGTCGAGTGACGGAACCCTGTCCGTGGGAACCAATGGATCTGCCCGCTTCAGGGAAAGGGATTCGGCAGGTGGGGGGAGTGCACGCAGTGGGGATGCCGTGGGTACCTTGCGGGTAGAGAGCAACAAGAGCACGACCCCACTTTTTGTCACTGACTTCTTGGCGTGCCCTTTCACATGCAACCAGACGTGAGCTCCTTCTCCGGGCAGAGTCACCTCCAAAGCTCGCGCGGCAAGCTCTCCCCTCCTGCTCTACCGCGTTCCTGCCCGCGCCCGATTGCTTGCATTTTCCCTCTCCGGCACCACGGAGACCGCCACCGACTAACCAACAAGTGCCCGAAAGAACTCGTAGAATAAAGAATTTCCAAGGAGGAGGCGAGAAAATAAGGTGGAGGAGTTGCAGGGTTCATGAGTATTCCTTATTAGCTTCTGATTTCCATATTCAACGGCTACGCTTCTCGCATCTTTTGACACTCGCTCCTTCCCTGCCACGCCAGAAACAGCTCACTCACAACCCACACGCCCCCCCTGGTCCCCTCCTTCGTCACGCCCTGGGAACCAACCCTGAAAGTGCCCAAGCAAGGTATAAAGGCGTCGGCACTACGGTTTTCTTTGGCCCTCCGCCCGGCCCATTTCGTCTCACCCGTTTCCCGAGAAAGAGAAAGTGTCGTGATCAAAGTACCTCATACCCCGTGCCCGCATATCCTTGTATAATTTTCTTCATTTCTTTTCATATGGTCTCTAGTCCTGGTGGCGCATCAACCAAGCTGGCAGACTCGCTCCCGAGGTTCCTTTTAGCCTCGACCTCCCGCACGCCAAACCCCTTCTCGTCCCTCCCCGTTCTGTTCTTTACCTTACTCCTCCTCCTCCTCGTCGCTCTGGTCTTCGTACCCCTCCTCTCCCCAAATCATCGCATCAACCACCTCGACAAACGCCTCGGCCACTCTTTAGACCCCGTCAAGGCCGACTTCAAACTCAACAGCCGCTCCCCCTCTAGTACCCCGCGGCCCTCTACCCCGTCACTTCCGTGTCGCCAACGTCGACAAACCGCTGCAATCCGGCATCCAATTGCTCCCCGGTCGACTCCTCACACAACCTCCGCAATGGCTATTCCTCAAGTCAACGGCGACGTCTCGGGCGCCTCCCACCACTCTGCTTTCATCCAGGTAGGTCTTTCATGCTCCTTGGGATTCGATTGCAAGCTCTCACTGACACTCTTTCAAGCACCTCCTCAACTACCCGTTCATCAGCGACGGCATCCACACCTTCAAGTCCAACGAGTACGGCCAGCGCTCCATCAAGCTTGGCGATTCCGCCTACCAGACGCTCGCCCGCCCCGTTCTGCCGTGGTTCGCCAAGCCCTACCAGTACCTGTCGCCCTACGTCCAAAAGGCCGACTCGATTGGCGACAAGACGCTCGACCGCATCGACGAGCGCTTCCCCGCTGTCAAGAAGCCCACGGGCGAGCTCTACCGCGACACCCGCTCTCTCATCCTCCTCCCCTACAATAAGGGCATCGAGGGCCGCGACCACGTCTTCCAGGTCTACTCGACAGAGATCAAGAAGAACGAGCAGCCCGGTCTCGTCGCCCAGGGCAAGGCCGCCGTCACCACCGCCCTCGTCGTCAGCAACGAGACGCTCTCCTGGATCAGCAGCCTCCTCACTGCCAAGAAGGCAGAGGTCACCAAGGCCGTCAACGACAAGATCCAGCAGTAATTTGCCCCTACTATAATGTCCCGCCGCTGCGTTCCGTCGGCCCCATAGTCTCGCTCGGCTCATTTTTCTCGCATTGGCGTCGAATCCGCCCGCCGGCAGAGTGTTCTTGAAGCCATCTTGGCCTTGATCGTGCAGCCTTTTGGCTCGGGGAGTCGCGCCAAGAAGCCATGGCCTACTTGCTGGATGGATGGTTGCTTTATACCTTGGTTTCTTAGGCATGTTGCATTTCTCGTCATCTGTCATGAAAAATAACTGCTCTGATTGCCATTCCCTTGTTCGATGAGCAATGTTTCCTCATGTCTGTATTGCTTTGCTTCTTATTTGGTCAGGCATGGCCCTGCAGTGATTTACAGAGGACGCCATTGCGACTGTGCTGCAATCAAAGGTTGCGGACTAGGAGACGCAAACAGGTTCTTGAAGATGCTCGATCATCTCTTTTTCATTTGTCCACGATGACCCGGTGAATGGTGGGAAAAGAAGGGGCAATACCAGATCAGTTACCTTTTTACCTACAGCTTTATAGACTTACGTGCCACTGCCGCTCATGCTCGTGCTTGACGACAGTTGATGCCGCATTGACGACTGTGATTGGCGCCCGCCAACGAAGAACGTCAGATGGAGCTTTCGTGCTGGAAGCAAGCAGCTGACGTAACAGTGACTAATCTGGGAGCACGGCCAGCAGCAAGCACCCCGCAGTTGGCAGCTCAGCTCGAGGCGTGCGTGGTGCTTAACAAGCGACACTCTCATTCCCGATTCAAACCTACGGCGGCCCGAGTTCCTTTTGCTAAGACGCACTTTGATGACACTGTGCTGACGAGTCAACAGGCCGGAGAGCAATTAGTAAACACCCTCCTGCCAAAGAGACGTTGAATTCAAAGCATCACGCAAGCATTCCCTCGCCGGCCGGCCTCGTCTCGGGTCGCTTTCTCCGGCCTTCTTTGCACCGCCCACCATGAGACGTGGGCGGATTGCGCGACCGGCGTGTATAAAGCACCCACGATGCCGCCTCGGCCCTGGACTTGGCCATTTCGAAACAGTGTCGACGAATCCAACCGACTGAAGAGCATCATCTCGCAGACATAGCTGCTAGAGACGGCCGACCTCGCTGCGCAGACATACGCCCACCAACTAGACATCGCGGACAGCTTCACATCCCGATCCCGGCCGCCTCGTCATTGCTGAGCGTCGAAACGCAAGCCTCTGCACCTCGCGAGAGAACGACATGTCGACCACGCGCGCCATCCGCTCCGTCATTCACGCCGTCGAGCAGGCAGAGGGCATGGGCGCGCGGGTGCGGCGCTCCATCGGGACGCCGCGCCTGCGCAACCTGACGCCCTTTCTCATGCTCGACCATTTTTCCATCAAGCCGGGCGCCGGCTTCCCCGACCAGTCCGTTCCCCCTCCCCTTTACTTCCTCCCTGTGCCCCTTGCTAACCCGCGTCGTGGAAAAGCCCCCATCGCGGCCAAGAGACCATCACGTACCTCCTGCAGGGCGGCGTCGACCACGAGGACTTTGCCGGCCACCGCGGCACCATCGAGGCCGGCGACCTGCAGTTCATGACGGCCGGCCGCGGCATCGTGCACGCCGAGATGCCGCGCCAGAACCCCGACGGCAGCCCCAACGTCGGCCTCCAGCTGTGGGTCGACCTGCCCGCCCGCCTCAAGGCCTGCGAGCCGCGCTACCGCGACCTGCGCGCCGCAGAGATCCCCGCCGTCGACGTCGACGACGGCCGCGCCACCGTAAAGGTAATTTCCGGCCGCAGCCACGGCGTCGACTCGGTCCAGGACCTCGCCTACACCCCCGTTTGGATCCTCGACGTCGTCCTCCGGCCCGGCGCCGCCGTCACCCAGCCCCTGCCCGCTGGCTGGACCGCCTTCGCCTATGTCCTCGACGGCGCCAACGTCCGCTTCGGCCGCGCCGCCGACGCCAGGAGCGTTCCGCAGTATCACACCGTCGTCTTCGAGTCCGACGGCGACGAGGTCCACGTCGAGGCCGACGCCGACGCCGACAAGCCCAGCCGCCTCGGTAAGTCTTGCGAATTCCCCCTTGCCGCGGAGCCCAAATTCGAGGGTTTCCGCTCGTCGTGGAGCCGTGACGTTTTGACCCGCTGACATCTTTCCAAGTCATCATCGCCGGCACGCCCCTCGACCAACCCATCGTGCAGCACGGTCCCTTTGTCCTCAACTCCACCGACGCCGTCTACCAGGCCATGTACGACTATCAGACCTACTCCAACGGTTTCGAGCGCGCAAAGGACTGGCAAAGCGAGATTGGGAAATCCATGGCTCGCTAGGGGCTCCGTCGATTGTGGTCTCAAGTCGAGGCATCAATGGTAGAATGATGGCAGGATGTGGACGACATCACGTCGAGGATGTACGCTCTCACGAACTGTAGTTTTAGCGGCGATTTATGGAATTCCGTACTATTGCAGAATGATTCCCCGCTTTATACTTCTCAATCAACGATGATCAAGTCTGATTAGGTCAAGTCGCAGCATTGTTGATGCCCAAAGGAGAAACTGTGAAGATATAGCCGAACCGCCTCATTAATATTCTCAGCGTCAATTCGTGAATTAAGGGATATGTCTAAATGAGGGCAAGAAAACTTCCGCTCATCTCACATGTTGCCCGAATGTCGGCGTATCATCGTCGATTTCACCTGGCTGTGCACCGTTGCGGATCCAAGGTGTCTCTCCCGCAACCTCTTCTTGACCATTGCTCTCAATTCATCGTCAAAGCTCATAGCAAACGACCCCAGTCGACTGAATGCCCACCACCACCACGTTTTGAGGGAAAGATGATCCCCCGCTTCGTAAAGACTGCGCAAAATCTGATATCAGATCCCTTGTCCAGTCCCACTTGCTCGACATTTCTTGCCACAAAGATCAGGCCAATGCGCCGAACCCTCGCGCCGACACCATCGCCGAAATGCCGTCCAGGTAGAGACAATTATAGACGGGTATTATATAACACACACATGGTGTAAAGTAGAAACAAAGAAGTGAAAGTCGTTCTCCATTATCCGCCAAAGTCCTTAGATCAGGAGGGCAGCGATGCCGACAGCGGCAAGAACGCCAGCGGCAGGGGCGGCAGTCATTTGAGGTCCCTAAAGGATATGTCAGCGCCATTGCAGAGAATGGAATTGGAAGGACACGTACGGCGAGGCCAGAGCTGGAAGAAGAGTGAGTGCCACTGCCGCTGGTGGAAGAGGCACTGTTGCCAGAGCCAGTGCTGCTAGCCTGGTTGCCGCTGCCGCTGGAAGAAGAATCAGCTCCCTCGGTGGAAGAAGCGTTGTCGGAAGAGCCGGTCCCAGAAGCGTCAGAAGAAGCGCCAGGCGACATGCTGGTGATGGTGCTGACGATGGCAGAGCCGTTGGAGGTGATGGTGGTAACAACGGCCGAGCCGTCGTCGCCGCCGTCATCCTCGCCACCTCCGATGGTGGTGGTGGCTACGGGCGTGCTTCGGACAGTGCCGTCAGAGGAGATGGTGCTGAAGATGGTAGAGACTGTGGCCTGCAAAGAGATCAGCAGATGACAACATCAGGGTTAGGACAAATCATACCGAGGCGCCACCGTTGCTGCTGCTAGCACCGTTTCCGCCGGCAGTGGACTATTTTAGAGGTCAGCCATGGTCCTGATCTTGGATGTCTGAGGGACTTACGGAAGCGCCACCGTTTGCACTGCTGCTGCCGCCGTTTCCGCCGTTGCTTCCGCCGTTGCTTCCGCCGTTGGCAATGGCAACACCGGCACCTGCAAACAATGTTAGAAAAAGCTGAGTGGCAGCTTCCAGAGTACTGACCCTGGCACTGCTTCATGGCGGCATCGAGGAGCTGTCGGCTGCCGTCGGCGGTGCAAGCCTGGTTGGCGCAGTCGCGGAAACCGAACATGAAGCTCGGGTTGGTGCAGAGGCACTTGAGGTCTCCCTGGGAACAACCGAGCTCCTTAGCCTTGCTGGCGCTGTTCATCCTATCATTGCATCCTTGCTACGTCAAGGTTAGCCCATGATCAACGACTGCGTCTCGTGGTCAAACGTACCAAGCACGTGGTGAGGGTGTTCTGGGCAGAGGCAGAAGCCACTAGAGCGGCGATGGCAATGATGGTCGACTTCATCTTGACTGCGTGGAGTGTCTGCGATCGGGTATGTCAGCGTGTTTGGAAGTAGAACAGATAGCGAAGGTTGAGATTTCGATGATGGCAGTACGTGGTCAGTCAAAGGGGAAAATGAAGAAAGGGCGTGGCATAGTGGGCGTAGCTAGCTGAGCGCGCCAACCACTGATCTGAGGTGTGCGTCTCGGGAGGGGACCTCGCTTAAAGAGGTATCCTTTGGCGAAATGGCACACCTGAGAATCTGCGTGACACAAACCAAGAAGCGCGCACAAACAGTCCTCGGACGGTTGACGCGTAGAGATGGCTTCCATCGAGGTTTGATCCCGCCGGCGACGGGCTGATTGCTTGATGAGGTGGCATGGGAGCGGGCAAGGTGAAGGGCATGAGGAGCAGCGGCGAGGCTTGATTGCTTTGCCAAAGCGAAGACATCGATAGCATCGGGAGGAGCACGATCAGACTGACCTGTATATACTGGAAGTATCAAGGTCGAGGTCAAACGACAGGCACAAGCGCGAGGCGAGGCTTTGATGCAGTTGCCTTTTGACGGGATTGAGGCGGAGAACCTTGAGGTGGTGACTGGCGGAGTCGAAAAAGGCTTGGGAGATGAGTGAGGAGAGGAGAGAAAAAAAGAAGGCCGTGCTGAAAGAGGCGGACGAGAGAAGAGATTTATCTCGCAAGGCAAGGCAGGTGCACATCATCGGGGGTTGCCAGCTGCCAGGCAGTGCGGCGGGACTTACAAGACAAGACGTCTCTTGCTTGCGGAAAGGTACAAAGGTACGTGCACCCTGGTTCCCTCCCACCCCTGTCCAGACACACCCTCCAGGGCCTCCCCCGGTCTCCACCCGACCGCGATGCCCCGCCCACACAGCGAACAACCTTCTTTTTGCTTGGATGGTCGCCTGAGAAGGGGGGAGACAAGAAAAAAATAAGAGCTGAGGAACCGTGGGCTAGGCAAGTCCCGCCAGCGCATGTTCCACCCCAACTCATGCGGCGAATCTCGGTGGCTTGCGTAAAAAAACAGACGGCACAGTACAAGAGGTACACACCAGGGCACGGGCACGCAGGGCAGGGATTCCAAGGTAGGCGTGTCCTAACCACGGCGGGTCTAGGAAGCCCGAGTCTGCGGTGAGTGAAAGGAACGTGAGTCTCTGGCTGCTGCCATGGCGCCTCCTGCATCCGGACGAGAGCCTCGCGTCTGTTTTGGCGCAACACGGTTCTCAAGGTATTTCCATTTTCGCGACGCAGCGACATGTTGTTCTTTTCCGTGACGGCGGATGGTACTCTGCTCTGGCGGAGAGATGCGAGGCCTGGAGCGCGTGCCAATGGGAGGGCCGAAGGAAATGCTCCATGGTCATTGATGGGGGGGTCAATGTCATACTGCAGCCCGCACAGACGTGACGGTACGCCCCAGAGTGCTTTGCCAGAGTGCCATCCGCGGCACATGGAGACGGAAGTAGCACTTGGGCACACGGGCACACGAGCGCACGCTTGTATGGACCAGAAGTTACTGTCGACTTGACGGGGGGGAAGTGGCTGGTTCTGGGCTGTCGGATCTATCCGATGTCTGTCTAAACGTCGACTACTTCGTACAGGCCGAGTATCTTCAGTACGGGCCGCCCGAGCATGCATCACGCATCGCCAAGTACGGCGATGGCGCAGACGAGACATTGCACCTCTTGGGTCTTGATGCGCGGCTGCCGATGCCGCAACTTGCCCATCCGCGGCCGTCTTTTACCCTCTTCAGCCAAGAGAGGCGGCCACTTTGGGCCATGATGAGGTCACAAGTGACGGCAAGCCACAGGGCGGGTTGCAGCAGCTCGCGGAGCCCCGGGTCACAATACCTCTAGGAGACATCAGTCTGGCCAAGGTCATGTAGGTATCGGGCCTATGACCCTGTAATTTTGGTGCTAAGCAACCCACAAACACGCCCATCATCGGCCGCCGCCAGGTACCTCGACGCGTCGGCATCCCGATTGGCATTCCGGCGTGGCCGCCGCCTCGATGGCCGCATGTAGCCATCTAGGCCTGATCGAATATCGTAAATGACGGCAAGATGATGGCAAAGTCGACAAGCAAAAACAAAGCAGACGACATTGTATTGGCTTCTCCGCTTGTCCTGCCGGGCTGCTTCGACTTGGACGAGGAGAGCGACGCATGTTTGTTTTTTTCACAGTGATCAGCAAAGCAATTCATGTCACCAACCGGGCGCTGTGGTCGCTGCCCGGCCGTTTGAATGCCACGCTCGCACAACAGTCGAGCCCTGCGTCGTCCTGCGACAGTGTTGCCCAGCCATTGCCGCTTCATGATGCAGCAGATGACGAGGATGAGGCACAAAGGGGGCCACATGGGACAAGGAGCTGCCTTGCACAACCAACGGGGTCTTTGTTCACTCCATCGGCGTCATTGCCAGTGAATCAGGGCATCAAGCATGGTTCTTGATCCACGGCCAAGTCCAGAGAACTGGAGCGTTTTGCGAGAGGGGAAAAAGGCGTTCTCGCTCGGAAGAGGAGAGCCGGCAGAGGCCTCAGGCAGTCACTGCGCCAAGCGCCAGCATCTCGCAAAGTGGGTACGTACTCCCAGGTACCGGCATTGAGTCGCCGCCATGGAAGCTGATGTGGGGTGGGCAAAGCGGTGCTAATTTACAGTGCCCGCTCCCCACCACTTCGCACCCTCCAACCCTCGTTGCCCTCCAATGTCCAACATCCACCCGGACCCATCCCCGCCCTCTCCACCTTTTCCCCTCTGATCTCTGCCCTCCCCCTCGCCAACGACATGGACCGGTGCGGAGACTGGACTCTCTCTGCCTTGCGTCTACCTTTTGCTCGCTCGTTCGGCCTTGGACCCTTGTGTGCGACATGGGACAGACCGTGGACCAATTTGTGGAACGGTACAACTATCGTGTGCCAGCACCGCTCGTTACAAGATAGCTTTTCGTCTTGGACGGCATGCCAAGCCTGTCGAAAGGGCAGCTCTGGCAACAAATGAAGGGAGCTCTTTGGCCGGTCAAACTTTATGCATGCACCGTTTGCCTGTCGTCCGCATCGAGTCGTGCGTTGAGCCCTCCATGGCTGCTCACAATCATGACCGAAAGAAGCCGGGATGCAAGTGGCTGACCAAGAAGCTTATTCCCGTTGTTGACCGCCCATCGTCTGTCTCATGACGAGCAAGATGCATGCAGGAAGGAACCGACATGACCGGGCAGTTCCCGTCAAAGGACTTGAGGCGGTTGGTCGAGTGCCTTGAGGCGACGATTCCTGGGGCCAATTTGATCACGATTCTTGCTTGAGCAAATGGCGCGCTGCCACAGGCTGACGCCTCTGTGGCTCATGTCAAATCCTGCTTGGAGTCCTTTGCCAAGAGAGGCTTGATGGACTTTTTCCTACGTACCAGTCGGGGCATAGTTGGTCGGCGACGAATCGACGCGTTTCGACCCGGCACGGACTGTCGGGGCCGAGGGAGGCAGGGGTCACGGGGGCCTGGATCGAAGTCGACAAGCAACAAGTGGAAGACCAGGGCCAAAAGATGACGACACTTGAGCACAATAGGCGAGAAGCTTGTTTCCGGTCCTCCTCACTCGGTCCACCGCGTGCCGTTTTCGGGCAATGGTTGGCCAGGACGGCAGGCAGCGAGGCCCCGCAAGGTTCCATCGGGCCAGGAGGGAAAAGACTCGACACCCATGTTGCGCGTTTGCCTGCCCGCCAGTATCCAACAGTGCCCCATTTTCATCGCCAACCCAGGGGAGCTGAGCTGGGGTTCGTGGGGCTACGCTAGAGCTAGGGCTGCCGGCGAGCATACTGTACGGACGGACGGATAACCGGTGAGGCGACCAGTGCAGAAAAAGAGTTTGGCTTGCCGACGGTTCAGCAGGATTCTCGTCTTTTGTGGCCCGCCACACGAATCGATGCTCAGCCACGAACCGGGCATGATGCAGACGCTGCGTCATTGGGCGTCTTGCCATCGAGAATCCGTAAACGTCACGGTTTGGGACAAGGAGTATTGTATACAGAATTCCGAACGGTGCAGGCTGCTTCGACGCATCAGGCCGGGTCCCTTGTCGCAGCTAGTCGACGACAAGGTCGCGATCCACGCCAGGATATCGTCGGCAGCGCTTGTCGACGGCAAACGCATCCTCATCGTCAACAGACTGCGAGAAAGGACAAATGGGATGCATGGGCGCTGCAGGTAGCGGCGCCGGTGCAGATGGTGCCGATCTGGCCTCGTCCTCGGACGGCTTCATTTGTCGCAAAGAAGGAAACAAGAGGCGGACGAGACGCTTCCCCGCAGTCGACGTCCCTGGGCAATTTCAATTCAGTCGGGTGTTCTTTTCTCGCCTACAAAGTACCTGAGGACCTACGCCCCACGGCCGCTATCGGGGCCCCTTGTCCGCCTCGAGCAATAGCGTGGTCCCTTGTCCAGCTGGGTGCCGAGCCGTTTCGCGTCTCGCTTCTCTGGCCTGTGCACCTCGGTTACGTAACCTGGGCAATCAGAGGCAATTGTCCAATCAATATGATTGAGGCCTCGTTGGCGCCGGCACCTGGCGACTCGCGGCTTGGCGTGCGACTTGCTCTGCCTGCTCTGTCCGAGAGAGAGAGCGTGCTGCTGCTTGACAACCAATCGGCGCCGTCTGCCGCTCAGATGCGTGTCTTGTTGCTGGCGCCGAGCTACAAGTGATTGCAGCGCCCCGAGGCCAGCGTCGAGGCCTCATTTGCGCTCCAACGAATTAACCCCGAGCTTGCCACGCTCACCAGGTCATTTCTTCTAATCTATTGAAGCGTGACGGGTTGCTAATTGTGCGCCTAGCACTCTTCTCTTTGGGCATCTCCCAACCAGTCAGACAGCATCAATGTGAGGACTCGATACTGGCGGCATACTCCCGGGTCCTGCCAATACAGAGTCCAGACTAATGTCCTGGACTACCTACGTTGTACAAATCGTCTGCACTCAATCTCACCCTAGTCGCCCGTCGCGTGGCAATAGTCGGCTCCCAAGCGCGCGTCCGGGTGCATTCCCCCGGCTCGACGACTAGTTTTCCTCGCCAGCGTCCCCTTCTGCTGCATTCCTAGGCTCGCGCTGCGCCGTCTTATCCAATTTCCCATCTTTGTCGGCTGTCTGTCAGCCCCCGACTTGCAGGCGCTTGAGACATGGGGTTGACGCGGATCGGGATGCGAGACAGGCAGCACCGCCTGGACTCGAGGCCTTGCTGGCATCGAGAACAATTGAACAACGCCTGCTCAGTGCTACGATGCACTCGAGCGCTGCAGACGTCATACCAACGCAGCCTGCGAATCAATCAAGCTTTTGGCGCTGCGACATGCGAAGCAACCACCAAGGACCCCGGTCGCGAATCCCTCGTCACAAAACGCCATCTCGATGCACCATCGTCCCCGACAGAGTGCTTTCGGACTAATGCAGAGCAAGCGCTGCTCCTCGCGGCTCGTCGTGCATCCCGCTCAGCTGTGCTGCCGAGTACCCGGGCGGGACAGCCTGCCTTGATTTCGTCGACTCCATCCCGCTCCTCCTTTTCACATTTCTGGATGTCGAGAATTTGACTTGCAAACACTCCTGGATGCTTCCACGTCGCTCCCCCAGCTCATCCAAGCACCCTCACTTCCCACCATCCTCCACATTCCCAGGCCGAACCGCTTCTTGAGCCTCAAGTGCGAAAAAGAAGGCCTGGAACAGCAATCCCCTAGGCCCCGACACGAAAAAGCACGCGCGAGTCCACCCATTGTCTCGGCTCTCCTTGCTCGACTTTTTTTCCCGGTCACGAGAAGCGCGCAAAAAGGCGCCTCGGTTGCCCCATCGACCGCTCCTCGATGCCAGTCGCCCACGTGTGCCCGCCCATGTCTATATCTCATCTTACCGCAGTCCCGTAGCTTCGCTTCCTCGCTTTTTTTTTTGTCAAAGAGCTTAGCCGCCACGGGGGCGCGCCTCGGCGTCTAGACCTACCCCAGTGATTTCGATCCTCGTCGATTCTCTGGCCCGTTCATTTCCCGCACGTCGCGTCAGCCAGAGCTGAACACCTAGATGCGCGTCCGGGTCTGAGGTGCCAATTCCTCACGGCGCTGTATCGCATCGACTGGTGCGCGACATTGGTGACATGTTTCCTTCTTCATTCGTCTAAAGCGACCCGACAAAACCTCGGCTCCGTCTCTTCCACCGTCCTCCTCCCCCTTGTCTTACACGACGGTTGGCTTCCGAGACCCACCGTCTCGTCTCTCGCTGTTTCGCCCAGAACACGGACAATCCAGGCGGATGGCCTGGGCCATAGTGGCCTCGCTCAGGGCCACCCACTCGCGAGCCCCTTGCAGCGGTGACAAGCGCAACCTCCCGGGGAGACCCCGTGTGTCACCCTACACTTTGTACGAACGGCCGTCACTTTGCCCATCCATTGTCAAATCATGATTGAATGCTCGAAATGTGTAGAACAAAGAAGGCCTCACTAACACCGAGTGCGCCCCAAATAGCAAGTCCCCCGCCATCTAAGCCGGCAGTAATCCCTTCCCAAAACCTAACGTGACAACCAAACAGTAGTAACATGCCAACTAATGCGGGAGCGTCCGTAAACAATATACAATATCCGGCACGCACCAGATGCGAGCCCGGTGTCCACACTATAGCTCACCGTCTTCATCCGGGCCTGTGTCCCGTGCCTGACGTCTGCGTACCAACATCCAAATCATGCGTAACATTAACGTGTCAGCTCGCTCGTATGAAGCAGCCGGCAATGTACACCTCGTCATCATCAGTTTGACCAACGTTGACTCTAGCCACTGCACATGACGCAGGACTCTGGGTTTTCAATGCTGCCTGTTGTACATTGTCAGCCTTCTAAAAATATATCGACGAAAGTGGTCATTTCTTACAAGCCAAGACAGCCTCCGAGTAGATATCGCGCTCGCGCTCTTCGCTGTCCTTGTCCTTGTCTTCTGACTGGCCCTCGGCAGGCGTCTGGGCAAGCTCCTCGTCCTTGGGGCCGTCCGCAGGCTCAGTGGGCAGCACCTTGGGGCTGTCGCCCTCGTCAACGTCGGCCTTCATGGTGGCTGGCTTGGTGGGTGAAGCCACTGGCCGAGGCTTGGAAGCACTGGCGGCGGCGGGTGGAGGCGTCGTCGTCGGCGTTGGAATTCCATTGGAGCTGAGGGAATCGCCCGTCTCCTCCTTAAGGTACGTGGCCCGAGGGACGGCAGATGGCGAGGACATGTAGCTAGTGCCCGCAGGAGCCGTCCGCTTCTTGGGAACCCTCTCCTTGCCGACGTTGGCGTCGGCAATCTTGAGAGCCTCCTGGTCGACGGTGAACTGGATGGGAGCAGCAGCAGCCTGCGTCCGGAGGTAGTACATGCCCGTCTTGAGACCCAGCTTCCAGCCCGTGAAGTGCATGCTGGTAATCTTGCCCATGGTCGGGTCCTTCATGTGGATGTTGAGAGACTGGGACTGATCGATAAAGGCACCACGGTCAGCGGCCATCTGCACGATGTGTCGCTGAGAAATCTCCCAGACCGTCTTGTAGAGCGCCTTGGTTTCCGCAGAAATGTTGGGAATGTTCTGAATGGAACCATTCTCGGCAATAATGCGGTTCTTCATGGCATCAGACCAGAGGCCCATGTCGACGAGATCCTTGAGCAGCCACGGATTGACGACCTGGAATTCGCCAGCAAGGACACGGCGCTGGTAAATATTGGACGTGTACGGCTCGAAGCACTCGTTGTTGCCCAGGATCTGAGACGTGCTGGCAGTGGGCATGGGGGCAAGCAGCAGACTGTTGCGGGTGCCATGCTCCTTCATCTGCTCGCGCAGCGTCTCCCACTCCCACAGGTCTGAGGGCTTAACGTTCCACATGTCGAACTGGAAGATGCCCTCTGACGCAGGAGAGCCCTTGAAGGTCTCATAGGGTCCCTCCTCCTTGGCCAGCTGGACTGAAGCAGTCAGAGCGGCGTGGTAAATGGTCTCAAAGATCTGCTTGTTGAGCTCACGGGCCTCGGGGGACTCAAAGGGCATACGCAGAGCGAGGAAAGCATCGGCGAGGCCCTGAACACCGACGCCAATGGGTCGGTGGCGCATGTTGCTGTTGCGAGCCTCCTGCACCGGGTAATGATTGACGTCAATGATCCTGTTCAGGTTGCGAACGACAACCTGGGTGACCTCGTGGAGCTTCTTGAAGTCGTAAACCCCCTGGTTGTAGTCAACGTAGGCAGGGAGAGCCAGGGAAGCCAAGTTGCAGACTGCAACCTCATCAGGAGCGCAGTACTCGATGATCTCGGTGCAGAGGTTGGAGCTGCGAATGGTGCCAAGGTTCTTTTGGTTGCTCTTGCGGTTGCAGGCATCCTTGTACAGCATGAAGGGGTTGCCAGTCTCCGTCTGTGCCTCGAGGATAGAGTACCACAGCTTCTGGGCTCGGATGGTCTTGCGGCCACGGCCCTCCTTTTCGTACTTTTCGTACAGGGCCTCGAACTCGTCGCCGTAGCAGTCAGCAAGGCCAGGGCACTCATTGGGGCACATGAGGGTCCAGTCGCCATTCTTCTCGACACGCTTCATGAAGAGGTCAGGGATCCACAGGGCGAGGAAAAGATCGCGCGCGCGAACCTCCTCCTTGCCGTGGTTCTTGCGTAGGTCGAGGAACTCAAAGACATCGGCGTGCCAAGGCTCGAGGTAAATGGCAAAGGCACCGGGTCGCTTGTTACCACCCTGGTCGACGTAACGAGCCGTGTTGTTGAAGACTCGCAGCATGGGAATGACACCGTTCGAGGTACCGTTGGTTCCAGCAATGTATGAGCCAGTAGCGCGAATGCGGTGAACATTGAGACCGATTCCGCCAGCCATCTTGGAAATCATGGCGCAAGTCTTGAGGGTATCGTAAATACCCTCGATGCTGTCCTCCTTCATGTCGACGAGGAAGCAAGAGGAGAGCTGGGCCTGAGGAGTGCCAGCATTGAAGAGGGTGGGCGAGGCGTGAGTGAAGAACTTGCTTGACATGAGGTTGTACGTCTCAATGACACGCTCAATGTTGTCACCCCAGATGCCAACGGAGACACGCATAATCATGTGTTGGGGACGCTCGACGATCTTGCCGTTGAGCTTGAGCAGATAAGAGCGCTCAAGGGTCTTGAAGCCGAAGTATTGGTAGTTGAAGTCGCGATCATAGACAATGGCTGAGTCGAGCTCTTCCTTGTGACGCATGACACACTCGTACGTCTCCTTGGAAATCATGGGGGATTCGCGCTTATTTCTGGGGTTGATATAGTGGTAGAGGTCGCTGATTACCGAAGACCATTGCTTCTTCGTCTGCTTGTGAAGGTTGGACACGGCAATGCGTGCTGCCAGGATGGCGTAGTCTGGATGAGTGACGGTCATGTAGGCAGCGGTCTCGGCGGCCTGAGAGGAATTGTCGATTAGCTGAGGCACTTGCAGTTTCGACACAGACCCTACTCACAAGATCGTCTAGCTGAACAGTCGTGACACCACCGTACACGCCCGAGATGACCTTTTGGGTGATGGCCACGGGATCAACGTGATCCGTGTCCAGACCGTAACACAGCCTGGAGACACGGGCAGTAATCTTGTCGAACTGAACGCGCTCTTGGCGTCCATCTATGCAGAGTGTCAGTCATGGTCTCGCCATTTACGATTGGGAACATATGCATACCGCGCTTTCTGACGAACATGATGGCGACGCGGCGACGTCGGCCGGGAGGATAGAGGGGAGGGCGGAGAGGAGGAAGCCGATGAGAGGACGCGACAGTCAACGAGAGTGTTGAGAAGTGGCTGCGTAAAAGAGAGGCGCGAAAGTCAAGTGCCCGACAAGGGAATGTCGAGGCTCGTCGTGTCGGGGGGATAATGTGTAGAGTCGAAGAGGAGGAAGCAGACGTGTCGAAGGCGGGACCAAGTTTTTAAGTGCGGCGCGTCCTGGGGTGACGCGACACCAACCACTTTAGCGCGACAAACATGAGCAGGCACGGCCCAGGCACCCATTAATCAGCGCCCCGCGCAGCATGGAGATCAATTAACGCGTCAAAGGTACCACTTTATGTCGTGTGCGCTAACCCAATGTGCAGGGCCGGTTAATGGGTACTTTATCGCGACATGGTTGTTGACGGGGATTGAATCGCTTGAATCAAGCTGCTGGGCCAACAATGAGCTGTTATCCTGACAACGGACCCGCCGCGCATCTCCCTCGGAGACCGATTGATGCCGCCGATGCATTCTTGGCGAGAAGGCCTGTCCTTTGCTCGCATTTTCTCCCTTTTTTTTCCAGTTCTGATTTCGTGGTCCCACCCCTGAATGTTGCTTCCCCCGCCCCGCCTTGACGCGAGGGCGGAAACCACTTTAAGGCTTAATCGACGCTGTAGCGCATGGCGCGTAGTCACGTGCAAAGGGCGACGAGATTAATGACCTAGGTAGGTAACGGATTATTCATAGGGCTGCTTGGATGTGGGCTTTAGCTATATCGGGCCTAATAGTAATAGCTGTCATACAGTTATGTGAGTGCATGGATCTGATGAAGTAGAGAGACTTGGTGGTTGTATTGGCCTGGTCTTGGACTCTTGGCAAGAAACCGTTGCCTTTTATCTTGAGATTCTCATCCCAAGGAGGTTATTCTGTAAGGACTGTGAGATAGTGTTATAGTGTAAAATATCCCTCCCACCAATGACGCATAGAATCTCGTGTGGTTTGGCTGAGTGGTATGGGCAGATACTGCGAAGCGAGACCGGATAGGCCTGCCCGCCTTGAGCGAGTCTTCCTGCTGAGGTTTCGGGCCTAGCCCATCTTAACGTGTGACTCTAGAATCAACCTCGCCAATCGACCTCAAACAGAAACTGATTCCGTCAGCGTTTTGCTGATGTCAGCCGAGGTCACGAAGTCTTGTGACTTCGGATCAATTAGTCCTGCCTTGTGACAATAGCTGCGTAATTTATCGATCCGATAAGGGATTGGAATTAGTGGATTTCTTCCTTTGTAGCTTGATCCTGATTTTCAAGGTAAATATTCGAGGGTGGAAAGGGGCCGCCTTTAAAGCTAGTTGTTACGCCATAGTCCAAAAGGAAGTGAACTGCGGGCTCAAGGCTCGCAGAAAACGCCGACAGATCTCTTCCTCTCTGCCGTAGTATGACGAGGGCTTGGGTTCTGGAGGAACTGAGATAGCTTCGCAACTGCGTGAGCTACATCAGCTCTTGTGACCACAACAGCGTATCCAAGAGATCCAATAAGCGCTTGATAGTGCTTCTTTTCCTAGGTTGTTGCTTCCTGATCGTATGGTTCCAACGGATCAGGCGGCAACGGCTGCTTTGGTGGCCTTGATGCCTCTGTGCGGTTGAACTTGGAGGCGATCTTCTCAATGTATGACTACTGTGACAGCCAAAGCTTCTTCTAATCCCTACCTCTGACGATATTGATGCCGAGGAACCAGGTGAGTTTGCCTAGTGCTTTGACTATATAGGCCTTTATGAGGTTATCATGGAAGATCTGATATTCCTTATTGTACTGCTTGTGGCATAGCACAACAAGATCGTCAACATAGAAGAAGAGTGATCCCACTTGTTGGCATAGCCTGAAGCTGTCTTCGAGCGATGTGATCCAGCCGCTGAGGTTGGCCTTCTTCAGGTCCTGTGATAGGGTCTTGATGAGCCTGTCTTCTGCAAGCTCTTTCTCCTTCCAGTCCGCGGGCCAGACAGTCCTCTTGAGCTTCTGCAGCTTTTCTCTTGCGGTGATAGCTTCTACCACAAGTCCTGCATACTTAGATACGAGACTGGAATCGATGTAGTGTGTGATGAGATTCATTGACCTGATCTTCTTGTCATAGATCAGCAACTGACTCTTATAGTGAGGCAATTGTAGGTCCTTGTATCGTGTGAGTGCCGCCGCCTTGTGTCATGACTTCGAGGCTAGCAGCACCGAGGTGTCGATATAAGGAAGTTGACTGTCATCTCTTCCTCTACTTCTCCAGTGATAGTGTCAATCTCAGCCGTTCCAGAAGCGGCAGGGGGTTGTGGGCTCTCCTCGTGTGAGTCTTCCACATCGCCGGCCTCCCTAGGGGCTTCGAACGTTGGCAACTTAGGCTTCCTTAGGACGATATTGCCTTCATGTTCCGGATCGACGTATTGCCAGACCTGGGCTATCCTCTTGATGTTGGCGTACCAACGGGTCTAGTCTTTATATCGGTTCGATCCACTCAGTCACCTCTTCTGTCTGCGTGACGGTCTCGCCGGCATACTGTTCTTCACCGTAGAAGATGCTCTCGTTAAAGAGGACATACGAGGTGTTGAAGAAGGCATTCCTTTTCAGGGACGGTACCCAGACCAGTGCTTGGGTGGAAGACACATAGCCAGATAGGTAGCCTATGTGTGCAGAGGGGGGCAGCTTGTCTGCCTTGCCTCTACGGTTAGATTGTGCGCGACTTGCAAGGTTGGGAACCAGTGCAAGCCTAGCTTAGCTACACCGAGTGAAGACGGAAACGAGCACATGCTATCGACATCAAACGACCGATCAATGCATTCGAAAGCGTTGCCAGATCTGTGTGAGCTTGGTCTTCTCCATGAGCTCGAAGGAGTGCCTCATCCCTGTGTATACGCAAGTAAAGAGGGCGAGATAGTTGCTCCCATTGAACGCTGCTCTAGGTTGGAAGAGATCGAAGCTGATGACTCCGTACGGCCTCTTTAGGAACAGATTAGTTAGAACCCTTGACCTGGCCTTCTTGATCTTGATAGTGGCACAGATCTCGCAATCTAGCATTGGGATTCCACTGAATTTGACGCCCAGACTCTAACCAAGGCGTTCTATCGTTGCCTTGCCTGGATGAGCCATTCTGGCATGTCACAGGGCTTCTGGCGTTGTTGTGACCGCACGAGGGTATCGAGATCCCTGTTGATGTGGTGCAGTCTTTGTGGATCCGATTGAGGAGGCAAAGACCGTTGACAAGTGATCTTGAGGCTTGCAACTTATACACGGCTGATTGAGCTCGTATTTGGTCCGAAGGATGACCTGCTTGAAGCGTTGGTCATACAATTCTCCTGTGACGTTATTCCAGATTATCCCTTTATCTGTGAAAGGCTTGAGGGACACTACATTAGTGTGAAAGTCAGGAAGATACACAGCGTTAGAGAGAGTTAGCTTGTAGCCGGTCTCTGTGATCAATTTGACTGTGCCTGTTGCTTCGATACCGAGTGAAGACGGAAACGAGCACATGCTATCGACATCAAACGACCGATCAATGTATTCGGTAGACAACTCCGGGGGTATGGAGTGTTTGCAATGCATGCATAGGCGGAGAGGTAGCGTCGTCGGGTCGTTCGTGCCCTCGAACGCAAGTTTGCACGAGCTTGCCCAATTG
The DNA here is from genome assembly GCA_000956045.1 of Hirsutella minnesotensis 3608. NCBI lineage: Eukaryota > Fungi > Ascomycota > Sordariomycetes > Hypocreales > Ophiocordycipitaceae > Hirsutella > Hirsutella minnesotensis. The sequence goes on from KQ030498.1 coordinate 575,873, forward strand.
CTCGGGTTATCTTCCGCAGCGCGGTCGTTAGCATCGCGGCCGAGAATGCGAGCGACCCGTGACTTGTTGAGCAGGTCGTTTGGAGGATCGAGTAGCGAGGGGAGGGCTCCCGAATCGTATGCTCCAATGCGGCCTCCCATAGCCCGCCTGACGTCGCGAAGCTTCTCTCTTGTCATTGGATAAGCCTTGCAGCCAAAGGCACGGATGTGACGCTTGTCGGGTCTACAATCTTCTGGCAGGCTCTTCCAATATGGATTGTTGCTTCGCAGCCAAAGGTGAGTCTTCTCTTGAGTCTTTGAAAGCACACTCAACTGCCAATCTGGGTCTAATTCGAAATTGTGAATACCACAAGATGGAGCAAAAAGAGTTCTTTCTAATGATATCAGGTGATTATTTGCCGTATAACTCGAAGTCTTAGGAAGGCATCTATTTCCCCTTTATCCGTAATGGAATAGATTTTAGTAGCTTCTTAAGAAATTCGTTAAATTCGGGTTCTTTTTCCTTCTTGTAGAATAAAAGGATATCGTCGACGTAGAATAGGAGTGTAAGGTAGTTATCTTGGAAGATACAAGGTTCTTCCGTACACGGCTTTAACCCTGAGTCTATAAGGGTCTTAGAACGCTCCTTCTGCCACAGCCCAGAAGACCGTCTTAGTCCGTAGAGAGCTTTTCGTGGCCGAATAACTTGTCCGGGGATCTGGAAGGTTTCTGGATACGCCGGTCATCTTTGCATCACTCAAGGGCAGACAGGTCCAGATAGGCGCCCATAAAGGGTCCGGCATAGTCTCGCTTGCCCAGCGGCACGCCCTCCTTGCGAAGAATATCATATGCCGTCGTCAGGTGGAAGAAGAGATGGGGCATGGCGAAACCGTTGGTGAAGCCCTTTATCGACATGTCAATGTTTCTGCCCGGGCCCATGGGAACCACGACGTTTTGCCCGTCGCGTCCATCGACGAGCTCCTTGTCTGCCTTTTCCAGAAGTTCCTGGACCTCGGCGATGCGCTTAAACATGTCTGGGAAGGTCTTGATGTCGTTGACGAGCGTCAGGGGCTCCGTGCCGGCAGTGTGGGCCAGGATGCGCTGGCACAGATCACAGGCGACGTGAACCTGGAATGTCAGAGGCTCCATGTCCGGATACAGCCGAGCCGCGGGAAGCTGGTCGGCGTTGGTTGCAGCCTCTCCCTTTTTCAGGATGTCCGTGAGGGATGCGAGGGAGAGCTTGGCCAACACGAGGGTGGCATCCCAGAGGGTGTAGCTCATGGTCTACGCGCCAGAGGCATCAGCTTGCCCGTCCGATCCTGTGCCATTGATGCGAACTGGGTCCGGGCCAGTAGACTAACCTTGGCGGCAGGGTTGATGATTTGAGGACTCGAGTCGTCTTTGGAGAGCAGATGTTCAATGGGAAGCGCACTGGACTTGGATGGATGTGAGCACCGGCGGCGAGACCAAGACTCTTTATTCGGAGAGACAAATGTTACAATACAGTGCCTTCTTGTCTGACTCTCTTGGCTTACCCCGCCCATTGCTGTGCCAGGCTTTTTGAGTGCCACCTTGCAGCTCAGCTACTCTACTGCTGTAGCCTGTCACGACAGGGCGGGAGCTGGTGAGGGGCAGTCAGCGCCGGCCTCACGGTGCCATGCGGCGGGACTACGCTAGACTCACCCTACACCGGGACACTGCAATTCGAAATAATCACGAGTCTTCTGGCCTTCGCAAGCTAATTGTGCATTGCAATTGGGATTGAGTTCGAGTCCGCATTCATTGCCAGGTCATTTCGGATTTGCCACTGTGTCGTGGATGAATGACTTTGTCGAGCCAACGTGACCCTCATGTCAATGAAAAGCAGCACCCATATTTGAAGCTCAAGTAAACGGACGTGAGTTCAGTGTCGATAAATCAACTCATAACTAAAAGGCTCACTCAAATCAATGGAATGTAATTTCGCTCATCGTGCCCCTTTCTCATTTGTCAAGGTCAATGAGAACGTAACTGGCTAGGTAGTTAACAGCTCCTGACCATGTAATTGAAGCTGCAACGGCACAAGTTCAGCCACGTGATCTCCCACCGGGTCACTCTTTATAACCAAATTGCAAACCCGCCCGTCAAGGAAGAGACGTCAACCGCAATTCGCCAAATCTACTCATAAAAAGGCCCTAGCCCTCGGGCCAACATCACTCAACCACCCCGTCTATGCCTCTGCGACGAGATCCCTCAAGTGTCAATCAAAGCCAAGATTCATGCTCCTGAGCAGGCTCACTGGCCCTCTCACGCATCGTCTCACCACCTCGACTCGCACGCGGCTCCTCTCGGCCGCCTCTGCCATGGCCGCCCAGGCACCGGGCCACGAGCCGGCCAAGCCCCTATACGTGCCCAGATACGCCGATGTAAAGTGTTGCACTCCAATAACGCCCTCCCCGCCGCCAAAGTCTCACCTGCTGACTTTTCCCTCCCTCGCGCGACCAGTAGATCGGCATCAACCTAGCTGATCCCATCTTCAGGGGCGTCTACCATGGCTCCCGGCGGCATCCAGACGACCTCGACGCCGTCATTGGGCGCGCGCGCGACGTCGGATGCGCCAAGCTTGTCGTGACGGGCTCCGACCTGAAGAGCTCCCGCGAGGCCCTCAAGCTGGCGGCAGAGTACCGTGCGTCCCCCCCGAGGCTGTCCATGGCGAGTCGCTCTCGCTGACATGTTTCCAAGCCGGCGTCGTCTACGCCACGGCCGGCATCCATCCGTGCTCGAGCTCCGTCTTCGCCGCCAGTGAACCCCTGCCCGAGGATGGACACAGCACCCCTTGCGACCCGGACCCTGAAGCGCCCGTCCCCGAGCACCACGAACCGGATGAGGCCAGGACGAGCGAGATTCTGGCCGAGTTCAAGTCCCTGGTCGAGCAGGCGACATCGTCCGACAGCCGTCATCTCGTGGCCCTGGGAGAGTTTGGCCTCGACTACGACCGCCTGCACTACTGCAACAAGGCTGTCCAACAGCACTCATTCGCGAGACAGCTCGAGGTTGCGGCCTCGCTCTCCCCGCAGCTTCCCATTTTCCTGCACTCCCGCGCCGCCCACGTCGACTTTGTTTCCGCGCTCAAGACGGCGTTTGGCGACAGGTTGGAGCGGCTTGATAGAGGGGGCGTCGTGCATAGCTTCACGGGGACGCCGGATGAGATGACGGAGCTCATGGACCTCGGCCTGTACGTTGGCATCAACGGCTGCAGCCTCAAGACGGAGGAGAACTGCGCCGTTGTCAAGCAGGTCCGCCTGGACAGGATCATGCTCGAAACCGACGGGCCGTGGTGCGAGGTGCGGCCCAGCCACGAGGGTTTCAAGTATCTGCTGCCCGCGGATCTGCCGCAGGCTCTACCCGCAGACCTCAATGGCGATGCCGACAGCTCATCGGCGCAGGAGCAGCGCAAGACCCAAAAGGCACCAAAAAAGAACCAAAAGAAGGAGCCTCAAGTGCCCAACCGCTTCAAGGTGGTCAAGAAGGAAAAATGGGAAGAGGGCGCCATGGTCAAGGGCCGCAACGAGCCTTGCACTATTGAGCGTGTGGCCCAAATCGTCGCTGCCATCAAGGGCGTCAGCGTGCAAGAGCTATGCGAAGCCGCCTGGGAGAACACAGTCAAGGTATTTGGGTTGGGAGAAACGAGATAGACCGATAGACCTTGTTTCCAAAAGCGCATCATGGGGTATCAAAACATGGGCCCGACTCCCGATACAAGACACTCCGATAGAAGACCCAAAAATAGACCCATCACAGCCCGGAACCTTTGTGTCCTAGTATGCGACCATGCCTCACCACACCCGTCGTCACGCCCTCCTCACCCGTCATCCAGCCAGGCATGTGCTCGCCGTCGACGATGCCAGCCTCGACGAGTTGCCGTATCCCCGCAAACACGTGCGGCCCCTGGAAGCAGAGTCTGACTGCAGGTGTCCACCTGGCGGCATCCGCCTCGTCGTCGACAGTCTCGACCTCCTCCCGAGCCTGACGAAGTGCTGCGTCCAACTTGCTCCGCCTCCTGGCCGAAGACTGCCCAGCGCCAGGTTGCTCGTCGCTACCGTTGTTGTTCGTCTCGGCGTCGCGCGGTATGCCTGACGTGGGATAGGGATCCTGGACCAGGACTTCCACTCTCTCAACGCCCTTGCCATCCGTGACTCTTGCGGAACTCCCAAAACGGCCCTCGGCGACGAGCCTGGCTCTCTTGGCGTCGCGCTCATGCTTGCCCAGAGGCGCTGTCCGCTTTCCAGAGGTGCCATGGGAAAGGGTGTCGGAGAAGGGCGCGTTGGGGAGAACAGAGTCGAGAGGCGACTTTTTGGTCTTGTCGTCTGCGTATATGCTCCACCCGCCACCAGCAGCGTTCCCCCGGCCGGCGCCTCGTTTATCTAGCAGGGCGCCCAAGTTTTTGCTCGTGAGATTGGTCGACTTTAAAGTGAATCGCTCACGCGGCCGGGACAATGCCTTTGGAACACCGCTAACTATGAGGCTATGCAAGCTTTTCGAGTCTCCGGTGCCGGTGACTCCAGATGCCTGTGACTTGGTGATGTAGATTGAGGGAGAGCCGTCCGGAAAGGCCAAGTAGATTGTGCGTGAGGAGCTCAAGCCGGTGGCGGTCCCTGATGCATCGGCGCCGGCCAGGGCCAAGCCTGTGTTGTAGGGTGACTCCACGACGAATATCCGCAGCAGCAGGACGGGAAAGTCCTTGGGCCGGTGGAAGTGATAGTGTGCCTTGATGTCGGGGAGAACCTGCTGCTGGAAGCTTTGGAGAAATGTCGAGGGGTGAAACCGTGGAATCGTGAGGCTTTCCTTGTCGGGCTTGAGAACCTGATCGTCGGAGTCCTTGGATGGTGGTTTGAGAGGAATAATGGCATAACCCGTCCACTTTTGGGAGGCGGGATGCTCATCGAGGTATGCAAAGTCGACCATGGCGAGCTGGTACAGAGTCAAGCCGTGTCTCCAGTCGCCCTCGACGATGCGGCTAACAACTTCGCGCTTGGCCCCCTTTTGGGACTGAAGATCCGAGTAAAGCTCCCTCAGTTCTTGGATAGAATGGCACGGTGGATAGAGGTCGTCCGGATCCTGATCGTCCGGCTCGCCGTCAGGGCCCCTCGGCCACAGATGGGGATACGCGTTTGAGAGGGAACCATCGTCAAGCCAGTCGAGAGCCAGGGAGATGAGGGAGTCTCTGGACAGACGCGTCAGACTCTTGACGACTGCCGTGGTGGACGAGACGATGCGCAGCGAAGGCGGCAGCTTGGCCTTTGTTGGTACGGACAGGCGGGCCATGATGAGAGACGTCAGAGGTTGGCGCACAGAAACGAGGCATTAGCCGGAAATAAAGGATACAATCTCATTTGTTGACCAAGATGGAACGGGTGCCATTAGCCGCGAGGCCAGTGACTGCCGTGTAGCGACGTCGAGGCATCAAAGTCGCTATCCATTTCTTGGACGCGTCGCGAAATGCCCTGAGCTTGCGCTGCCAGAGGTACCGGGATACTTGCCCTTCACAATGGACCTCTGTCGCGCTGCCTCGTGGTTGACTCAGCAGCATCACGTGAGTGCACTTTACACGCTACTCGTCGATACGTCTCGTCGAGCACGTGTCTTTTTGGGGACCGTTTTCGGGCACCGGCGGTGACGCATCGTGCGATCGGGTTCCGATTCCCGCCGGCTCACCGCGCACGTGAATGCTACCGCTTCCCGCATGGTTGCAGCAGACTTGGGGCCAGTACCTTTGCGACGGAACCACGAGCACAAGAAACCAAGCTCCATTCTCCGAGAGTCGTATGTAATCCTTCAGCGCACAGCTTCAAGGTGCTGTCGTTATCGCCTGCCATCATTGTGCGAACCTTTCCATTGCCTACCCACCAAGGAGAAGAGAATGAGGAATGCGCGATTTAAAAATGCAAAAGGCCGAGCTGCTGCACGACATGCAAGCCGGCCCTGGACGAATGGGCAACGGTGCAGGAACTAGCGCACCGAACGTCCGGATGCTCGTCCTAACAGTCGTCTCTTGTTCATGCAAGGTGGGTGTCGGTGCGGCGCAATCTCGTGCGTGCTCACGTAACTCGTGCGAGTGAGCGTCTGTTTCCTCCGCAAGTCCGCCACAGCGGAGTGGGGGCCCAGGGTACTCGGTTCCTGGTGTCAATCAATGCCATGGCTCCGTCATGTCAGGCCGAGGATACTTTTTGTGTGTTTGAGGGGAGGGGAGGCACATGCGCACGATCCTTTGATACAAAACTGTTGTACCTCACACAATATGGGCATTTGTGCAGCATTTCCGCATGCCCGCCTCGCGTGTTTCGCAGTGGTCCGAATCATAGGCAGCCGGCATGTCGCTGGCGAGGGGTCGCCGGTCACGGAGCCCGACGCGGTGACGCTGATTTGGACCGGTCAAGCAGATGAGTGCCAGCGGCCGGACGAGGGCATGGTGCGCTTTATGGAAGCGAATGTGGTCGCGGCCGATGCAGGCGTCATCCGTGACGCTCAGAACCTCCTGCGACGCCGGAATGATCGCCGGAAAAGGGCCAGGCAAATCTCGGCGTTGGGTCAACTTTCGGCAGCGTGCGATAAGGGACTCGTGGGGTCTCACCGTCTCAGCAGCCCGTCTCACTGGCTGGAGCGCCGTCAGTGTTATCGGTGTAGCGCTGCGACACCACCATGTGAGGCATCTTGCCGGTACGTACCTGGGTCGCTAGCCCCCCCCATTTTCCCATTCTGCTGCGCAAAACCCCCCACTCATCCCACCCCCTCCGAGGGGCCCGCTGATTGCTAAGCAGCCCGTGGCCTCTGCCTTGCTCACTATTGCCCGCCCTTGTTGCTGTGCGGGGCGCCCTTTCCCCCAATCCACCCTCCCCCGCGGGTACGTCGACGAATGAATGCGTCCGCCGGCTTGCCGATTCGGCTCTTCTGGCCAGCCCCAAAAACTCGCACCACGCACCACCACCATCATCGGCACGACTTCTCTTTATCCTGTAACATCCACATCCCGCCTTTCGACTCCCGTCGCCTAACGTCTCGCCATTTTGTCCAGTCAAGTTTCCTGGTCAGAATTCTTGCGTCGGATTCCTTGTCAAGACGCCTCGCCACGGCATTATCCAATCCAGCGCTTGATTGCTTCCTGGATACGACTTCTTTTTTCTTGTTGCGCGCCACCAACATCCGTCGCTATTGCCGCCGCCGCTTTCATCCACGTCGCGACCGCCTCACAGTCGCACCCGCTTGGCTACTCATTTTGGCATCCGATATATTCCACGCTTCAAGACCTCTCGATTCGCCCATCAAAAGCAGAGTAAACACAAATCGCCATGTCTACGTACAACGGCCGGCACGGTCCCAACGTGTCGCAATACCTGCGGGACCTCAACACAATCAACCCTCAAGATACGACGACAACGACCGAAGATGCCTTCAATATCGAGGACGATCTGGCCCTCTTCACCAATACGCAGTTCTTCGACTTTGACTCGGGCCAGAACATGGACTTTCAGGCTCAACCGGTCAAGGCCGATGTCGACGCCGCTCAATCCACCTCCAGCCCTTCCGAGGACGTCACCTCTGCGCCCTCGGTCATGAGCGAGATGCCCAATCTCGATTTCATGTCAGGTTAGTCACCAAGTCTCGCTTTTTGCACTCGTGACGGTCACGTTCGAGTTCACTCTGTTTTTCATCCCTGTTCGGTGCACGCGATGGTCTAGTCGGCTAAACAGCGACCGAGATCCCCCTCATTCCCCTTACCCGCCGTTTCGACGAGTGAATCACACTCGTCGTCTCTCCTTCTCCTTCCCCACGTTTTGCAGGCATGGACGCCTCCCTGCTTGTCGAGCAAGCGCTGTTATGACCCCGGCGCGGTCGCAACGTCGCACACATGTCTTCGTGTGGGGCGCCGCTGACCAACCCGGGGCCGCTTACAAATGGCGCTGCGATGTCGCAATATCCCGTGACCGCATGCAATGCGGGTGGTTGTCTGCACGACACGGCGCCTGTCATTGGTCGGAGCTATCTGCATCGCATTTGCACAGACATTGCCATGCACGCGTTTGCAAGATCTCACCCTCAGACGCCCATGCATCATGTCTTGCTGCATCATATATCATTTCTTGGCTAACACCCTTCATCGCCAGGTGACTTCAACTTTCCCGACTTTAATAATGCCTTCACCACGGCCACCATGAACTCCTTTCCGGAGAATGCCGCCAGTTTCCCGCCTCTGCAGCCCAACCATATTGCCGCGCCCGTCGCCCAACCACAGGCACAGTTCTCGCCAGGCAATGTCAAACCTACCGACAAGCGCAAGGCAGATGCTATTGCAAGCTCCAGCCCAGACGCGGGTATCGAAGACTCGTCGAGAGTCGCCGCCGAGGAGGACAAGCGGAGGCGGAACACGGCGGCGAGCGCCCGCTTCCGGATAAAGAAGAAGCAACGCGAGCAAGCCTTGGAGAAGTCGGCCAAAGAAATGTCTGAAAAGATTTCGTCCCTCGAGTCCAAGGTGTCTCAGCTGGAGACGGAAAACAAGTGGCTTAAGAACCTCCTCGTCGAGAAGAACGAAGGCAGCGAGGACATTACGGCGCTGTGGAAAGAATTCACCAAGCACGCGAGTGAAAGGACAAAGGCTGCTTCGGCGCAGGCTTCCAAGGGCTCCGTTGCCAAGGAAGAGCGGTGACAAGCCTGGACCACTTATGACCTTTGCTTTTTATGAGCGTAATCGGCGGCTTTCACTTCGCCTTCAACGGCGTTGAGCGGTTTTGGCGTTGATTTGGTTGAAACGGGGATTTTGGGGTGGTCGCGCCCGCATTTTAACAAGCATGGCTGACCGGTGGCGGCGACAACAGTACGACGTTGATAGAATGACGAGTCGATATAGATGGCGCATGCAGCGGCTGCGCAGATGTGATGTCTCGGAATATACCACAAGAATTTTGATTACTTGGATTGTGACGATTACTTGTCCGTATCTAGGGCCTTTTTGAGGGCGTCTAAACGGGTCCTGTTCCTCTTGCCCAGGATCCTCAGGGTGTTTTCCCTCTCAATGGGCGACATTTCCGCCCAGTTAGATATGCGCGACATGGTGCCGTCCTGGTTGACGACCAGCGGGCCGAGCGCGCCCAGCTTGACGGTGGTGCCGTCGCCGCTGACGTCGAGATTGACGACGTCGGTCCCGTCGCCCGGCGCCGGGAGAGCCTTGTCGTTGGCCGAAGAGGTTTCTTTGCTAGAGGACTCTCGGCCGTCCCGGGCTGATGGCGGCGGCGGCGGCGTACGGGAAGAAGACGACGCGGCGGCGTGAGGCATGGCGGGAAAGCGCCGTCGGGGGCAGAGCGTCGGACGGGACCGAGATGAGCGCAGCGCAAGTCGTGCACTATTCAGCATGTTCCGCAGCCACCTGCTCGGCGATGAGCGCCAACGTGCGTTGACTTGGGCGGTGGTGGAATCGGGGTCGAAGTTGGCGAATCGGACGTCGCTGGACAAGTTGACGAAGTGCTAGCCGGTCGCGCAATGACGACGAGTCCAAGATTTGCGCTGCAGAGAGAGGGTGGACGACGCTGTGCTTTGTATGCCCAGGTGTAGGGTGTGCGATGGGAGGTGCAAGGAGAGGAGTTTGAAATTTCGAGGGACGGGCCGGCGTTGCTTCTCGGCGTTTCCACGCGTCCGTCCTCCGGCCTGTCTGTCTTGGTACTTGGAGCACCGGCCCCGCTCCCCGCCTCCGATCCGCGGACTCGGTTGAACTGCCTCACGCCAAGGATCCCGGCGCTCATCGTGTCCATTCCACACTTTGAAATGAAGAGAGGTGCTGACAAGTCGCTAGGTCCATTATCGTGAGGGATACTCTGCAGTTACGCAAACGTGATTGAGTGTCGTTAATTTGGAGAGCGGTGATGGGGGGATGGGCCGTGGCCATAGACCGGTGTCTGAAGAAACATGCGCCGACGTGCCGTAAATGTACGAATTGAACCCCTCTTCTTTGTGATAATATGGCGGGCGTGATCAGAAACCTGCTTCGCCGTCGTGGCGCCGCTATTGCAAAGAGGCTCTTCCTGCGCAACGCCTCGGCCATTCTCCCGTTGAAGCAGGTGGTATCGTCTCCATTAATCCGAAACGACTGGCAAAGATGGCAAACGAACTTGAGAACGCCTTGATCCCGCCATTCTGGTCTCCACCCGGGCGTCTCGCTGTCCTTCCGGAGACCTTATTAGCGCCTGGCCATGATGAACATTGAAAGCACATCCTTGGCGAGTGTCAATCTGCAGGCTGACATGCATGCCCGAGCATCGTACGATGCAGAGTTTCGGAGGAGAACCAACAGTCCAAGGCGTACTGGTCGCTTTTGCAGCGCTCTTTGCCGTCTACAAGAAACCATGCCCTTAGTTCAGTAATTATATCCAAATGTGCCATCCAGCGTGCATGCATGGGCCCAAGCGCTCGATGCCCGTCCTCCTACCCCCAGGCGGGATTTCCAGGCGCGTGACTTCAGCTTGCTTCAATTAGGTGAATCCCTGTCTTATTCCACGCAAGATTCTCCAACTGTTGGTCAGGTATCGAGCTGCATGTACGCATGACTCCAACAAGATGGCGAAGCCGCGTAAACGTGATGGCCCGGATGTACGCGCCTACGAAATCGGGGTCTAAGCACGGGAGTCACTGTGGCATCGGGTCGTCATGAAAACATGCCGAGAGGATTATTGTAGAGTATTTCATCTCAGCAGCTCAAGTCATGATGGGCCCTGCTCCAAGCTAGGTGACCCCTACGTTGCCTTGCAGATATCAAGACCTGATCGAACATGAAGAAAAGCTTGCAGGATCCCATGAAAGTGCAAGCAGGCTGCGACAATGACAGCCAAGTGAAACATCTGATGGCTCGCTCCGTAAATGTCAAACCGGTAGAGCAGCCACCGCTCCGGAACCTAGCCCATGTTAGCGGAGAAAAGGGGAAGGGGGCCAACCCCAGTGATGTACGCAACTCACCCTTGCAGCGTAGATAGCCGCGCCTATGAGGTTTGCAGCGGCCATCCAGCCCATCCAGATGAGTGACATTCGTTCCCTCTGCAGCTCCCAGCCGTGTAACGCCAGACCGTGGACGACGAAGACAACGAAGCTCAGTCCGAAAGCATCAAAGAAGCTCGCGCGCCAGTGTCGGAACTCTGGGGTGCCGAAACGCGGATTAAGTGTAAAGATGGCGCAACACAAGGCGGTGCCGCTTGTCTGCCGAGAGTTAGCTCTCTTCATCATGTCGTCTCCGTCCATTGAATGCTTTACCGTCGCCCAATAGACAATCTGCAGCGTGCGGTCGCAGATGAATCCGTAATAGATGGTTGGTATGCTTGCTCCCCACATGAGGACGAGGATTCCAACGTAGTCGAGTTTGTTGCAGAACTTGGCATATGCATGGCTGTGGTTCCACAAGATGTGAAATCTATAGAATAGCATTAGACAGGGACTTCAAGTTCTCGGCCAAAACTCACACAGAGGAAAAGGCAAAGCACACGGAGACGCCAAGTGAGTATATGGTAATGAGAACCATGTCTACCGCTATTGCGTTCCTTGGTAGATGAAATGTGGTTTGATAAAAGTAGATGGGGAGAATGGCAAACACGATAGCGCCGAGTAGATGGGACCACGTATTGATGGTCTGGTTGTTGAGGTACAGCAGGCTCTGCATGGAAACCAAGGTAGAGCCTGACGTCGACCTGCTCCCAGTGTTTGTTCAGTGCGGGCTCAATCATGGTCAAGTTCCATGTTTTCGTACCTGTAGCCTGAGAGAAGGTACTCATTGTCTTGCTGCCACGAAGGTATCTCGTGAAAGAAGCATAAGTCTGGACGTTTAGACGGGGCATGATGCTCGAGCTTGTCGACAACATCTTGGCGGCCATCGGAGTGTCTCTGTGAGCGCGAATCGCATGGCGGGGGCGTATGTTGACGAGACATGGATAGACTTAAATTCACGAGGCGGCAACACTCTTGAAAATGTGGAAAAGAAGACGCTCAGAAACGGTGTGGGAGCGACTCGATCGAGTGGAAAGGCTCTCGACCCTGATACGCGCAAGGCTCTGAATCAGACTCTTGATTTACAAGACCTGAGTTGGAAGCTGACCCGGACAAATACATGCGGTTGGCAAGCGCCCTCTTGGGTACTCTTTCGTCCATGATGGGGCTCGAGTTTACGTGCATCGCTTCACGTCGACCAAGGGATGGTCCGTAATCATGGCCAGCCGCGTCGAGCCGCGGTTGCAGGCAGCGGCGGTCGAGAAGCAGCCGGACTCCACCGCGGCGCGTATAACGACAGGTTCTTGGCCGTGGACCACTTGACGTCCAATCAGCAGCGCCTGCCGATGACGCTGCGCCTGTCGTCTTGCGTGGTTCGCAGAGTGAATGATGTTGCTGGTCAAAATGGGCGACATGCCTGGCTCGCCGCCCCCTGGACTGGCCAACAGAGTCCCTACAGATTACATTCAGGAGAGGGCCATGATTATGAGGGCTTTTCATCACCGGACGCGTGCGAATGCTGCCTTTAGGCCTTCAGAGCTCTAGGTAAGGACGATGACAGAATCGGTGATGCGGGCGGCTTCATTGGCGACACTGTATCACGGATCGACCACTCCCAACTCGCGCACAAAGTAGGGCAGACTTGACGACAATCGCACAAATTCCAGCCAATGGCTGCTCATGAGAATCGGCGTATGGACAAGCCTCTTCGAATATGCAAGAGTAGACCATGAAGCACAGCTTGAAACTAGCAGGGTCTGGTGCTGGATCCTAATATTGCTATGACAACCAAAGCATCATGTTTTGTTCAAGAATGCCGTATTGACTTGCCATGGTGCGGAACTCTCCTGCTCATGATATGGGGGAAATCGTCTTCTGCCCCGGGAGAAACCTGTGGACAAGAGCTAGACGGATGAAGTAGGGAAAGCGACCAAGTGTTTCTAGATGGCGCGAATGCTCGTCCAAGCCGTCACGCTAATTCACTCAAAGGCGAAACCGTGCGTGCTCAAAGGTGCCCATTCCCTTATCGAAGCACAGCAAAGTTGGAAAGGATGCAGACTTCAAGGGGCCAATCGAGCATGGAAGGTTAAAGCAGCACCCCGACCTACGGAGCGAGGCCGGGATCGGTATCGGGACATGGCCCACCGAGCCCGATCCAAGCCGGGCCCATGAGTCCGGGATCGCGCTGGAGCATCTGCCGTTGTTTGCTTGTACATGAGACAGTCCGTATCCGGGGTCGTACAGTACAGCCGTCTGCTTGCATGTCGCCAATATTGTCACATACTGTCACATACGGGGGAAGCCAGGATGCGACGTGCAAGGGGGAGCGGTATTGGAACGCAGGCGTGTGCTCGAGCGCGCCCTTGTCCATGACGTTGGCGGCTGCGCAGAAGAAAGGTGCCGACGGGTATGGCTACTTTGCTGCCGCAGTGCACAATCGGGGGAAGGATTCTTCGTCGAGCTCTTTCGGCAGCCTCTTGTAGGCAGCTCGGGAGCTCCATGGTAGAAGCGCCGGCGAGAAGCAAGCAGCACCCGCCTGCAATGCGAGACTCGACGATGACGATTTCTCTCAACGGACAAGCCTAGTCCGGGTCTTTAGATGATCAAAATGAATGAGGGCTGCAGTCTGCTGTACGAGGTCGATTAGTATCGTTTGCTTTTTGGTCGGCTGGCTCAGACACTACTCATCCCCGACGGCTGATGCTCTCTCGACTCGCCCGGACGAAACCACTGCCTGAATATTCTGTAAGTTAAAGCACGAGACTGATGAAGCCACTTCGTTGCTTCGTAGCCAGTGTCCAATGGCACCGGGCTTGTTGTGCGACGTCGGGGACGGCAAGGGTACGGTTTACGAAGCGCCATCCGGTTGGCGGCCCAGAGGGATAATCCAGGGGACCGTCAGCCGTGCCGCTTCATCCGTCCCTGGTCTCACTTTTCCCCTCGGAAGTCCATTTTCCCCTCAGAGGTTGAGGCAGAATGATGACGCCGTCGAGTGGTGCTCCAAAGGAGTGGTGCGGCATGGGTAGTCGTCGGGCTGGGGACCACTTGAGCAAGACGGTCGGGTGCACGGCGATGCCATTCGTGCCTAGCTGCCCAACACCGACTCCGTTAGACTGCTGGCCAGAGTGGCCTGGAGTGAGCCTCGAGTTGCAGACTCTATGGGTATAGGAAAAGTCGAAAAAAAAAAACATACAGCAGCCGGTGTTCGCTGGTCGTCACCGACCCAACTACTAATCTGCCTCTTACTTGCTTAGCGTGTGGAGAGCGGACGGGATCCAGCGTACTCAAGTAGATATGGCCGTATGTGATAGTGTAGTGGGAAGATTTGTATTATAAACCCTAGTCCTTCCGGATCGTGTCCTGACTATAGCTTCTAGGGCATAGTGTTGGAGACGTCGAGCAACCTGGAACCGGCCAAAGTTTGGAGCTCTACGTATGTGAGAGTGAGTGGCCAATCAGCGTCCCTCATTCGTCTCCCTGCTAGCGCACCGGCTCTTGCATCCTCTGGAACAGCAGGCAACGGTGCAAGGGCGCTTTGGGAAGTACCTCGACTTTGCTCTACCTCGCGCTCGATGCAGCATTTCCATCATTTCCATTTCTACAAACTCGCATCTCACGAGAGAGCTCCGCCTCCTCGACACCGACATTCCTGTTTTTCACCTCTTTCTCTCCGTCCTCCTCTCTTCTTTTCCTGTGACCCTTTCTATCTTGACCCTCTTGATCCATCATCAACCCGCCACGTCCATCGCCGTCTCTAAGAGCCATCCGCCGCCGCCTCTCCTGACCCTCAATTCTTCACCTACATCACCAGCACCGCCATCATGTTTAGCAAACGCAAATTCTCCATCAATCGCCACACGGGCGTGCCCAAGCCCATGATGCGGCGCTTCAGCAACGTCGAACCCTCCATGAACGGTCAGTCACCGCCTCTTGGCCCAGTGCCCGCAGCCAGAATCGCTCGACTGCCGGTGCGACCCTGTTTTTATCTCCTTTTATCCCTCGTGCATCTCGCCTCCCCACGCTGTCGGCAGAGCAGCTTTCTTGGGGTGTGCTTCGATCCACTGCTGCTGCGACGTGGCTGCCGATTGACCCCTCCAAGAATTAATGACGAGGAAAAAAAATATAACAAGGGGGGAGCTGTCGTGGGCCGCTTTACCCCTCCCCCGCAGTCCATGGTCTGCAGAATACACGCTTGCGGTGCACCATGATCATACCCAAATGTCTCTCTTTGTCCACTCCTGCTGACGCGCACAACCTCACTCAGAGATCCAGTCCAAGATCCATCGCCAGTTCCGAAATGCCCACGAGGGCCACATGCCCCATGCGGGCCTCGACGCGAGCCGATCGTCGACGGGCGTCGTCTGGTGCACCGAACGCGCTTCCGAGTTTGGCTACTCCGAGGAGCCCGACGCCTGGGCGAACCTGGGCCAGGGCGCCCCCGAGGTCGAGGATGATATCGCCGGCTGCTTCAAGCGACCAGAGAGCATCGACATCTCCGTCGCCGCCCGCGAGTACGGCCCGACGGCTGGCATCAAGCCCCTGCGCGAGGCCGTCGCCAAGCTCTACAACGAGATGCACCGCAAGGGCAAGGAGAGCCAGTATACCTGGGAGAACGTGGCCATTGTCCCCGGTGGCCGTGCTGGCCTGATTCGAATCGCCGCCGTCTTGGGTAACTCGTACTTGAGTTTCTTCTTGCCCGATTACACGGCCTACAACGAGATGTTGAGTCTCTTCAAGAACGTGCGCGCCCCCGACTCCGCTGCAGCCCATGCGCCGCAAACCCCCATTGACATCATTTAGTTTGCCGCCGTTCCCGTGCCTTTGTCGGAGGAGGACGGCTATCACATTCACCCCGACAAGATTGCCGAGGAAATTGCTCGCGGCACTTCCGTCATCCTCACGTCGAACCCGCGCAACCCTACCGGCAGGGTCGTCGCCAACCCCGAGCTGGCCGAGATCCAAGACATTTGCCGTGGCCGCGCAACCTTCATCAGCGACGAGTTCTACTCGGGCTACAATTACATGAGCGATTGTGACGGGACCACAATCTCGGCCGCCGAAAACGTCGAGGACGTCGACGAGGACGACGTGCTCATCATTGACGGCCTCACCAAGCGCTTCCGACTTCCTGGATGGAGAATCGCATGGATTCTGGGTCCCAAGGAGTACATTAGCGCGTATGTCACAGCAGCAACGGTCCTCTGTGGTTGAACTTCTGGCTGACAGTTCGCAGCATTGGTTCGTGTGGGAGCTACCTGGATGGCGGTGCATGCCACGCCTTCCAAGAAGCTGCCATTCCCATGCTGGATCCCACCCTGGTGCAAAAAGAAATGGTTCATTTGCAGCGTCACTTCCGGGTTTGTCGATTCTTGACATTTAACTGCCGCGTACGCTAACAATCATCATGTAGGACAAGCGTGACCTGGTCGTCAAGCGGCTCCGCGAGATGGGCTTCGTTATTAAATATGTACCCGACTCCACCTTTTACCTGTAAGCCTTTTCGGGTGTTCCTATGCTGAGGTGCAAAGGCTAACATCATTCGCAGCTGGCTTAACCTTGAAGGTCTGCCCGAGTCTATCTCGGACGGCCTCAACTTCTTCCAGGCCTGTCTGGAGGAAAAGGTGATTGTGGTCCCGGGCATCTTCTTCGATCTCAACCCTTCGCGACGCCGAGATCTGTTCGACAGCCCTTGCCACCACTTTGTGCGCTTCTCGTACGGGCCGAGACTGGACGTGCTGCAGAAGGGACTGGACGGCATCGAGCGTGTCGTCAACAAGTGAGTCATGAACAAGGTCTTGCCCAAGAAAGTCGAGCTAATCAAAGGCAGGCATCGCAAGAGCGAATAAAGGCACTTTGCCGACACCTGGCTAGCAGCGCGGCCGTACGAGGAGAGGATAATCTTTGTGGCTACAGCCGGGACAACAGTTGGGGTTGCTGCACTTCGCCACTTCGATGAGAGGCCTAGACTGGGACATTTCGGCGATGGGTGCTCTCTTGACCGGGTGGATAGACAACGGCAATACAAATGCGTGAAAGGGACCGGCAGACTCCACCTTGTGGATGGCGCAGCAAACCATGGTCTTTGATCTGTGTTCGACTATGGCTTAACGACCGTGGCTATGTGCGGCAGTAGACCAATATGAAAAACGCCCGTCGTGTCTTGAGTTGGCGCCTCAGTCCCAATGTGTTCTGGTGACATTAGGAAGCACTCTGGAGATGCGGAACTCGGGCTATGTCAAATGCGTATGGCACATCTTTGCCTTGGCATCGGATGCAAATGATCTGTAGATGAATCTGGCGCTCTGCAAAGTATAAGAAGCGACCAAGGAGGCGAAGACACTAGCCCGGCTGTGGATCCAGAAGCCGTGTTAATTGATTCGCCACTCCATCACGACCACTCTGCTCCGCCTCGCAAGGCACTCAGCGTCATGGCCACCCAGATGAAGTGACGCTCCCTTTACGGCTCCACGATTCCGAGGCGCAGCCGCGAGGTAGCCGGACAACTGCCCTCTGATGGGCAAATCATGGTATCCCCGCAACAGCAGCATGCGGCGAACAGTCTTTGACTATGCGTCCCCTGCCTCAATCACTGCGCCCCCTTCGGACCCGGGAATGAAAAATGTGTTTGATCATGGGTGCCTGGAAAAACAACTTTGTACCTGCAGCGGAGATTTTTGGGTCACGAGGAGGATGCTCAATGAAAAACACGATATATACAAGACAAGTCCCGAACAAAAGAAGAGCTGGCCAACAGGGAAGGAGTGTATCCCTTGCGCTTTCTATTTTCTTTGCGTGATTGAGAACAAGCGGCAGTCGCTCTCATAACCTTGAGCCACTCCTTCTCTCGCTGCCCATCTTCAGACTTCTACACTCGTCCTCGATCAAGAATCCATACAGCATCTACAGCAACCCGACTTGGACGCCGCTTCTTGCCCACTACCACCAGCATTCAGCATGAATAGGCTCTTTGGTCGAGCCAAGAGGCGTCTCGCCGGCGGGCTCTGCAGCGCTTCCAACGATGACAGCTTTGCGAGGATGGACAAGAAGGAGAAGCAAGCAGCACCGCCAAGCGCAGGTATGTCCACTCATCAACCGGATGCATACAAGATATAAACCAAAGAAGAAAATTCTGACGCGAACACCATTGCCAGCAGAAACACCCAAAGATGGCCCTCCTCCCGCCTACACCCCATCCGCCGCGTCTGCCGGCGTCCCTCCCGCGTCGGCCTACAACAGGACCAACCTGCTGGGCGGCGAGGACCCGTACCACTTCCTCTACTTCTTCGACACCGTCTTCCTCATCGACGACTCGTCGTCCATGGTCGGCGGCCGGTGGCGGGACGTCATGACGGCGCTCGGCCAGATCATGCCCGTGTGCACGAGCCACGACGACGACGGCGTCGACGTCTACTTCATGAACAACCTCGAGCACGGCAGGCCCGCGCCGCGCGGCAAGGCGCCCACGGGCTACTACGGCCTCACCGACATGCGCGCCGTCCACGACCTCTTTCGCCGTGTCAGGCCCCGCGGGCCCACGCCGACGCGGCGCCGCCTCGAGGCCATCCTCGACCCCTACTTTGCGCAGCTCGACGCGGCAGAGAGCCCCGAGGACGTTAAGCCCATCAATCTCATCGTCCTCACAGACGGCATGCCCGGCCCCAGGGGGCTCGACGGCACGAACCCGCATCTGCCAGAGGACGCCATCGTCAGCTACGCCCGCCGCCTCGACGCCCTTGGCGCGCCCGCGTACCAGGTCGGCATCCAGTTCATCCAGGTCGGCGACGACGACGGCGCCACACAGGCCCTTCGGAGCCTAGACAAGCTCCAGCGCAAGCACAAGATTCGCGACATTGTTGACACGACGCACTTTACGGGCGAGCTCAGCGGCGACGGCATCCTCAAGGCGGTCCTGGGCGGTGTCGATAAGCGGCTCGACGACGACACTTCCAGCTCCGAAGGCTCTCGCAGGCGTTGAGCTCCAGCACAAGAGGGACTTGACACGTTCAGGCGCTTGAAAGAGTGGCGCGTTTCATGTCCGTGATGCTTTTGGTGTTTTTATGCAATTGGTTTTCGGTTAGCAGCAAGCACAGCGTCTCGAGCATACTCAACATAGGGATATCACCAGTCATCACTTGAATACAAAAGATTGTCAAATCTGTATCGCCATTACGTTCTGTCTCTCCTGCTTCGTACCTAGAGTTGCCTATCTGCGCCCCCCAAAACCCGTGCCTCGCCCCTTACCCGTCCCGTTTCTCAAGTGCAAAAGTGCCACCAGTGGTAAGATTCCCTCCCAATACCACCAAAACGACCAGTGTCGTCGGCACAAGAATCCAAGTATAGACTGAATGAATGAAATAAAACCAGCGTCGACCGCTGTCCCAGCGCCGTGGTGCGTCACCAAAGTCGTAGTACGTCGACGACAAAGCCGCTGGGAGTCGACGTGCGCCTCTGCGCGTCCAGCTCGCCATGGTGCGCCCAGAAGACAAGAAAGGACCGGAGCGGCTCAGCGCACACAAGACCAATTATAGAAAAGAAAAGGACGGAAAAAAGTAGAGCTAGGTAAAGGGGAAGAATCACCCGCGTAGCTCTTGGGGCTGCAAGGGACGCTCGCTCCATGTGAAGATGAAAAATATCGCCAGGATATGAGAACCGGGGGTCTTTGGGGGAAAGGCTCCTGGGCGGAGGTGAGTAAAGTAAGAGGGGGGACGCAAGAGGCGAACTCGGTGGACGAGACCACAAAGGAGAGAGAGAGAGGATGGCGGATACGGGGCCCGCGTGCTTTTCGACGGCAGCGGCGAGACCGAGGGAGCTCGCCCGTCACTGCATGCAAAAGACGTCGGCCAGGGTGACGGAGTGCGCCGAGATGCCGGTGCCCGTGTCGTTGCGGCAGGTGATGACGGGGGTGGTGACGAAGGCGACGCGCCAGTGCTTGGCCTGGAGCTCGGCCGGGTCGGCGTGCGGCCAGATGGGCAGCATGGACTGGCACGAGAAGCGGGCGCCGATGTCCGGGAAGCGGAAATCAAACGTCAGGCGTGAGGCGAGGATGCGCGCCGAGAGGTCCCACGCCGCCTCGGCCACGCGCTCGAGGTCGCGGCGGGACTCGTGCGCGCCCGCGAACCGGTTGAGCAGCGGCTGGACCGTCGCCTGTCTCGCGCATCAGCGTGGCATGAACAGCATAGGAGGACAAAGGGGAGGGAGATTACCTTGACTCGCCTCGAGCTCTCGCTGGACGGCCACAAGCTCCTGCGCCGTCTGGGGATCCGACCCGGCCCACGCGCTGGGCACCCAGACGCGGTTGACGACGTAGTCGATGATGACGCGCGTCACGACGCAGGCCTTTGTGTTCTCATTCTGCAGGTGGAAGTCGAGATATGACGCCGCCTCGGCTTCATTGAGCGGTCGGTAGGTGGTCATGAGCACCGGCCAGAGGCTGCTCTGGCTCAGTTGCGCCGCCAGTTCGCCGCTCTGGTCAGCCTCGCCCGCATGTCGTCCCACAAAGACTCGAATGGCGCCGTAAAAGTCGATGATTTGCTCATTCCACGCGGCGATGGCTTGCTCTGTTACGTGGATCGGAGACTCGACAACATTGCCGCCACGACCGACGACTGCCGACGAGGGCGTCATGCCGCTGGTGCCATAGTGTATACCGTTCGAAGGAGTCATGGCCGGCTGAGGCGTGTCGGCCAAGCGGCCGTACCGGTTGCGGTTGGACGAGGTGGGCGTCGAGGGATACGTTTCACGCCGCTGTTGACCAAAGACGCTGCCTGGGCGATCGTGAGGGCTGTTGTACTGGCCATTGGGCGCGTACCGAGGCAGCGGCTGGAAACCGTTCTTTCGCGGCGTCTGGCCAAAGCTCGGCCCAGATGAGAAGTTGTTGCCCCGGCCGGAACTCGAGCGATTACCCCAGCGGCGCTCTTGGGACATGGCTGCTGGCGCGCGAGGAGGTCCCATCGAGAGAGGCCCAAACTTGGGCGGAGTCACCAGAGTCGAATTGCCAGCCACGCCCTGGAAGCCATTGGAGACCCGGACGTGACCGCCAGAGCCGTGGTCGTCGTGGGAAGGGCGGATGGCCTGCTGTCCACTCCCAGAATGGGTGACGAGCGCGTCTCGGCTCGTCGGGACAGGCGTCCTGGCCGACTCGTTCAAGGGCGACTGAGATGCCACCTCTTCCTTCTGGGGCTCGAGCACTTGCTCTTCACCCATCGGCTGCGAAGAACGAGGCTGCTGATTCAAAGTCCTCGCCGCAGGCGTGCCTTTCGCTCGCTTGCCATTCGGGAGGGCCTGCTGTCTCTTGGCGACAGGAGAGCCTCGATAGCTGGCAGACTCTCCCACGCGGACCAACTCATCAGGGGAGTCGCTACCAGCTCTTGAATCTGCCTCCTCGTTATCACTTTGGCTCTTGATGTTCTTCAGATCATTTCCAAGAGCCTCGAGCTTCTCGACGGCCTTTCTGGCCTCAGTCTCGAGTTTTTGACGCTTTTCACGCTCCGTCTTGACTTCGGACCGGAGGTCGCTAATGGTCTGCGCTTGCTCATCGACCTTAGCCTGTCGTAAGTTGGCCTCAATGCTCATGCGAGCTATCGCCTTATCCGTTTCCTCCTGGTCTATGGTAAGGTTCATGATAGCGTCAACAAGCTGCGTCGTCTCCTGTTTCATGAATTTTTCTACTTCTTGTAGACGTGCGACGAGCTCCATCGCGTCATTGCTGGCGACGCCAGGCATGCGTCGAAGATCGATCTGCGTATTGACCAGGCTTTCCTGAAGACGCCTGCATTGCTCGTAAGCGGGCTTTTCCCTTGTCAGCACTCACTCTATCCACCAGGCTTGGAGAGGAACTCAAGTGTTCGCATTTGAACAAATGACTGACATGGCGGTGGGCCATCTGGCTAATCCTCTCCGAGCGTGTCATCCCAGAGAGGGTATTTGAGAAGTCAAGCGTCAACATGGTAGTGGAAGTGTCGACGGTCTGGTTCAGAGTTTGAGGCCCAATACAGGACACACCAGAGAATGACGAAACGCCATCAAGTGATCTGCAAGCCGACTCATCTCCCGCTTCACCCATGATGCCCGCTGCACTTTGGAGGAAGGATGACCGGAACTCAGCCGAGTTATCTCACGAGAACAGGAGACGAATCGAGAGACCGATACAGGCTGGTTTTGGTGCGGGTACACAAGTAACTGACACTAAACAGATTATCGGCAGCTGCCAGAGGCCGGTGTCAGTAAACAACTTTGGAAACAACTCGCCAACAGATGTGAATAGGTGGAAGAGACGAGGCTCAATAGTGAACGAAAGCAAGAAAATGAGACCAAAGACTTACAAAACTCCCGGTGGCAAGGATGACTGAGCGGCACGAGTCTCGCGTAGAGATTCTCCAAGTAAGTTTTGGATGCCGAGCATCAGGAAACGAGAATGACTGAAAGGCGAAGATACAAAAACCCACAGTTGGGTAATCTCAAACCTGCGTTTCTGGCTGATGGTCCTATGCCGGCAAGACTGGAGTTGAAGGTGAAGGAATGAATAGAAGATTTGCTTGGGTAAGGAGGAAGAGAAGGTGGGTGATGAAGAGAGGGAGGTGCAAGAGGAAATGGAGGAAAGAGATTTCGCGCGGAACGTGTTTTGCTCAGTGCGCCTGGCTTTCCCTGAACGCACTGTGGCGGACTTGGAACACAAGGGGCCGCGGCTTGCCTGGCAACGCGTCCTGTTCAAGTGCCGAGTACCTAGTCCCGGAAGACTTGAGTGGCTGGCGAGACGCAATAAGAGAACGTGACCTTTGGCTGGGGCAATACTCGAGTCCAATCAATACTGTGTTGCCGATATCACAACTTGATACAAGGCCAACGTGAACAGAAACTGTAGTCAACACATACCGCCATCGTCCAAGTGCATAGGCGACGGGTGCCGAACCTGAGAAGATAGGAATCAAGAGCCCCGTCCTGATGCAACTTATCTCTACAAACAACAAGACTGAGTACTGCCGTATAGACGATGCATCCTGGGCATAAAAGCGTCAATTTGTGTTTTGAAACGCCGACTCAAACCGACGAGTGGACAGAGGATCTCGCGAACCTGGGTATATGTCAGTTCTCAAGGCTTCAGTGACCAAGTGGTTGCAACGCGAAAAACGCACTCAGCTCACCAAGAAGGTGAAC
This sequence comes from Hirsutella minnesotensis 3608, assembly GCA_000956045.1. NCBI lineage: Eukaryota > Fungi > Ascomycota > Sordariomycetes > Hypocreales > Ophiocordycipitaceae > Hirsutella > Hirsutella minnesotensis. The sequence continues at coordinate 598,999 of KQ030498.1, forward strand.
GCGTGCTCGACGAATCGACAGACCGTAAGACGTGGGCAGCGGATCGAAATGCACGTAGAGGACGTCGCCCATCGTCCGATTCTTCAAGCAGTGCCTTGATGCCCGAAACAACTGCGGACCCATTAGCCACATAATTATGCCCCAAAGCTGCTCTCGTTCGAGTTTCGCAAAAGTAACGGCAATGAAGTTGACCAGCGGAAAAGACCAACATTGAACAGTGGCAGGTGTCCCAAAGCTCGCACATATACTCCAAGCACATACTTCACGACTCAGTCCAGATCCAACAAGACGCAGAATGCATCAGACACGTTCACAGGGCAATTCTTCTGATTCTCGCAATATGAGGTTTCGTGACTACATTCGCACGCACGTCCACGAAATGACCGCTAATGTGACGAAACCTGGAAATGATCCAAGCCTACAGCTCCGTAGCCAGCCTGGTAAACCAGAAAATCCATGCAAAGGCCAATAGAAGAGGTGAAGAATCCCGAACATGAGTGCAGTGCACGCATCGACGTGATGGACCATGAGGCCACGACCAAGGGTCGATCAGAGAGGGCGTTGACAGCGAATTGTTGGGGCGATGGGTCGAGCGGTAGTCCGCAAAATAGCAACCTGAGACAAGAGACTAGCCATTTAGCACTTCATCGTGACTTGGGCATGAGAGCCAGCAGCATCTGAGAGAGAAAATGTTAAAATCGGCCAATGATGATCTGTATGGTCGGCGGGTCAAGAATCGGACGAACGATGAGTGAATGTTAAGTCAGACGCGAAGAGCAAGCACGAGAAATCCGCCGAGAATGTGCTGATGGCACCACAACTTAGTAACCACTTTGAAGCGTCTTGGATTGGACTACAAACCTGTCGAAAACCTAGAAAGCCGTTTCAGGCAAGCGCGAGTCAACCAGTTCATCACGATTAGATCGCGCGAGTGCGCGTGAAAAGGCTGCTGTAGACGGCGTCCACCATGGCCGCCGCGTTGAGCATGCGGCCGCCAAAGTATCGGCCGTTGAGGCCCTTGATGGCGTTCTCACCACCTTGGACCTTGTCGAATTTAAGGTAGACATCGCCTGTGGGTGAGGTGGTATCAACGGAAATGTGGACGACGTGACCATACTGTCTTTCAGCTTCGGTTCGGATGTCTTCTTCAAGTTCCTTCACCCAATTCTCGCCCTCCTCCCTAGAGACGCGTCAGCAACGACAGGATTCCATCATGAGGAAGTCGGAACAAAGCGGGTTGAAGGAAGACTTACTCGTCAGGGTCGAACACATTGCGGACAACGATGCAGCGACTCGCCTGGTTGATCGTATCCGGTAGGGGCTTTACCTCGGTCTTGACCTTTGCAACCTGCGTGTCGTCTTTGCCCTGGGGCGCCTCGTCGGTTCGGGCAAGCTTCCGCATCAAGGCATCGCGACTATAGTTGTTGAAGTTTACTCCAGCCACGTCAGAGTCGTCCAACGCGCCGCCGCCGCCATTGCGCTCGCCGTCTCTGCCAGCTCGGTCAAAGGTAGACGAGTGACCGCGGCCACCGGCGCCAGAGAAAGCAGAGCCCTGGAAATTGGCATTGGGTCCATGGCCTCGACCGCCGTCTGCTCCAGAGCGCTCGTTGCCCAATCCGACGCGGATGGGGCGGCCAGCAAGCTCAAAGCCATTCATCTTCTCCAGCGCCTCACGGGCGTTGGCGGAATCCTTGTACCTGGATTATGTGCATAAGCTCATGGGGTTCAAGCGCGTTAAAATCAAAGACTCTCTTACTGGACAAAGCCGAAGCCCTTGCTGCGCTTATTCTCGTCCATCTGGAGCTGAGCGAATTCAAGTTCCCCAAAAGGCTCAAAGACGGCCTCCAAGTCCTCTTGTGTGACGTTGAAATGAATGTTACCAATGTAAAGTCGATGGAAAGAAGTGGCGCTGTTTTGGCCGCCTGCCTCATCAGTCTTGCGGACCTGCCGATTCTTTTCGGCCTCTGTGACTCGAACAATAATCGGGATGCCTTCAAGAGGCCGACCAGTGAGCTGGAGAGCCTTTTGAACAGACTCCTCGGCCTTGAACTCGACATAGCCAACGCTATGGCATGGAGTTAGCACTGTGAAGGGTTAGCAGGGGGCGTTGCGGGAGACTCACCCTTTGGAGCGGCCGCTGATGCGGTCCTTGACAATCTGTGCTTCATTGACCGGTCCGGCGTTTTCCTCAAAGAATCTCTTGAGCTTTTCGGTTCGGAGGCGATTGGCAAGCTGCTGAACAAAGACGGTGCGTCGGTCGCGTTCGTCCTCGTTCAACTGGGGGGAGCGAGATCGGCGGTCTCTGCCTCGGCCGTATTCGGTAGAGCGACGGTCGGATCGACGACGGTCGCGGTCGTCCCGATAGTGATGACGGCGAGGTGAGCGGGAGCGGGAGCGGGAGCGTCCACGCCCTGCGCGGTAGTAATCGCCATCGCGCCGATGGCGGTGACTGTTGCCCCGGTGTCGCTCGCGACTATGGCGTCTGCCCCCGCGACTGCTGTTGCTACCAGTGTCGCTGCGGCGGCCGTCGTCACGTCGATAGGCGCTATCGCGATCTCGCCCGTCGCGGTCGCTATGACGGGTGCCAGAACGGCCTTCAGCAGGGCGATCGGTACCGTGCTTGCCGGATTGCTGGTTTGTCTCTTTCGCGGTGGCCTCGAGCAAGGCCTCAACATCCAGGCTCGACATGATTGCCTGCACTGGGCGGGTGGCTCACGTTTCTTGGCGGCGCTTGGGGACGCTCTGCAGTGATATGAGTGGGCAGACAAGGGTTCAAGGGCAGGGGCAAGTGCTCAAGCTCGATGATGAAGATGGACGAATGTTATCGCTGGAAGAAACAGAGATGATGGCAAGTTGTAGAAGATGGTGGTTAGAAAAAGGCCGACGTGCCAGCTGATGGGCAAAATACGGAGTTTGCTGACAGCTGCTCCCCGAAGAAAAAGGTGGGCCCCTTTCGGGTGACGAGAGCATTCTATAAGTCACGTGAGACTTCTAGCTTGACTCTGACGGACCGGTCGGTCCTCCACGACTCATGCTGTCCGGGCACTAGCACAACACGCGCGTCTGCCTAAATGAGCGCGCGTCCGACACGGGGCAGGTAAAGCCCCAGGCACGAACCGGATGCCGAGTTCAATGGATGATACCGCTGCAAAAATCATACACGTGCATGCACGTGGGTCCAAAAATTGCAATACGTAATTCTTTTAAATGTAGGGGATCAACACACGTGCTGGCGCAGAATCGAACGCTCGCTACCCTTTTGTCATTCTAGTAATACACAGTCAAGCTCATGTTCCAACGCCATCAACTCCGTGCTCTCTTGGCCAAGCCGTGGTTCAAAAGTGGAGAGGCCTAATGAGGAAGAAACGACAAGTTCCAAATAGAGGTAGCTCAACATCATTCGATCTTGATGGGCGGCTGAAGTTCGGTGCCGAATATCGTGTCCCAGAACTTGCTGGTGACTCCGAAGCCAAGCTCATAGTCGAGGAAGTGGTGCTGAAGGTGGTACTTTTTCAGTTGCTTGTACCACAAGGGGAGGTTCTCATGATGCAGGAAGTAGTGGGTCAAGTCGTAACAAACGTATCCAAAGATGCCCCCGCAATAGACAGCCGTAGCAGCATACCAGTTGTAGGCGAAGATGGTATGAGCTAGATACCAGAAAGGCGTAGCAAGAACGACGAATAGCGTAGGAGGCATGACCAGACGGTACTTGTCCATAGGTAGATAGTGATGGATGCCGTGAAGCAGGAAGTGCAGCGTGATGCCGTACCTGTTGTCGGGAAGGTAGCTGCAAAAATGTGTTAGTAATGTCGCCGGAGAAGCAGGAAAGGAGGATAAACGCACTGGTCCAGGTGGAAAAGAAAGCGATGGAGACAATATTCGATAAAGGTCCAGAGGAACAGGCCAAACATCCAGTAAGACACAATGGCTACAGGACTACCAAGACCAATCGCGCTGATGTAGGTGCCGTATGCGACGCAAGGTAGCCATAGGGTCGGCACCACCCACCAAGGGGTCTTGGTCAGGGGCTCCAAGAAATTGCCAAAGAGCGGCGCCGATTTGCCACCCTTGTAGTGACGCGGACGGTGGACTTGGTCGAGGTAAAATTCTTTGCTGAAGCCGCTCTCCCAGATTTGAAAGATGAGCGGACGGCCGAGGTCTAGGAATTTGTGTTTCTTGTAGTCTTGGCTGTAATCCGTCTCCTTGCTGAGATCCTCCTCGCATGACATGCCGGTGCGGGGATGGACATACGAGGCCGATCCGGAAGCCGTATCCGCGGTGCTGCTCGCTGACCCATTGGCGTCACCGTTCAGATGGACTGCAGAGCCGTTGGCGACGACGGCCTTGGCGGGCACGACGAATCCAACGAGGGAGTCGTCCAGGACTTCGTAAGCCGCCTCGGAGTGAGGGTGAGAGGCGGGGTCCTTGAGTATGTCCTCGACATCGCGCCCGGCATACTCGAGAATCAAGTCGCTGCCGCCGGGATGGTCTTGAAGGAAGTCGGTGACATCGAAGATCTTGGTGCCGATGGTGACATAGCACGACGCGGCAGAGCTGTGCGATTCCACCTCGGCGCGGGTCAGAGTGGGCAGCGTCCTCGAAGGCATCGCGCAAAGAGTTGTTGGTTCGCGACTCGACGTGTGTAAAAGGAGACTCGGCGGCGTGGACCGAAACAGATCAAGCGATGCGCGGCGACGGCGGGCCTGGCCGTGCGATGGAAGTTTGTCGAGGAGGTGACAATCTGGAACTCGGCGGAGAGCGGCAGAGGATATCGTAGGAGCGCATGGATGTGACTGGGAGGATGGGATCGCGCCGTCGGGGTATCATGGATCGAATATTTTTTCTCGCATGTTGGGGGGGGGGGGTCGTGCGGGCTCGTGACAAGTACCTTTTTGCGGTTCTTTGCGTGACAAGATACCTGTCCAGGGGTCTACTCAGGCCATGGGCGATTCGATCTCCTCATGATGGCGCGAGGATCCATTATTCGAGGCGCAACCAAGCCTACCAGTCAGAAGCATACGAATGACTTTTTGCATTCTTGTTGCCGAAGCACGCGTCCCTGATGTAATCGACTGCTTGGAAGCAACATAGTAGATATCAAGTGTCATCGCACGGTGCTGCACGGGATAAGCCGACCGTTGCTTTGCCACTACGTAGGAGGACATCGCCGCACCGCGGTTCACGTCCCGTCGCGCGTGATTCGACGTCACTCACTGATGGGCCCTGGAATTCTACATCCAACTGCAGGCAGGGTCTGGCGCGCCTTGCCGTACACGACGAAGCGGCCCTGCCCGGGCTGCTAGGCTAGTCGGGGATCGAATTCAATCCGCCCTTGCAGTATTCCGATCTCGACAACGCGGACCGTTGTAACACTTGACAGACTCTTCAGACGTCTCTTGTAGGCATATGCCTTGCCGGTACCATTTGACCAGGATTGGCACTTTGCGCCAATTCAGAAGAAATGCGTGACCGTGCCTTGCAGATGATCGACGACGGCGGCGCTGCCGAGCCAAGCCTTGCTCAGAGGAGGCTCAAGGCTTGACGACAAAACCTCTTGTCGTGGCCTTTGAATGAGGCATCGTGGAAGCGATTCACGGGCATGGCGGGGTGGCTGGTTCCCGGTTCACAGGTCAAGAACCAACCTGGCCGATGTCCGGCGAACCTGTGTCCATGTAAGCTAGACCGGTCTTTGTGCAGATGAGCCGCTGTTCCTTGATAGAGCAATGCCTTTTTGAAGCAATCTCAATCCTGTAATCGCCATGGCGGTCGTGGGTCGGAGTGGAATTTCGGGAGCAAAAATAGGAGACCCGAGATGATGGTCACTTTTTCAGCAATTTGTGCCGCAAGATACCACGCCATCAAGTACTTCGTCCGGGGCAGTGCTTATGCAAGCGTCTCCGAAGTTGCGTAATGGGTTCGTCGCACAACGACGTCGTCTGTCACCCCGCCGCATCTTGTTGCAGCTCTTTTTATGCCTGCGTCGCTGCGCATGCCGACGCGCATCGACTTCCGAGCATCCCCGGAGCTGTCACCCGACCGTTTGGTTGATATTATCTTTCTCTCCAGGTTACGGGCTTTCGCTCGACCAAAAAGAACACACCCCGCGACATAGCTGCCTGCTGCGTCATGTCGTCACTCCCTCGGTTGCCGCGGGGCACGACCTGGCTGCTCGTCATTTGCGTTGCTCTGGTTCTTTTGCCGGGCAAGGCAAATGCTTTTGGTGCTGGAAATATTCCTTCAATTGCACAGGTAACATCCCAGAGAGTCTCTCGTAACTACAACCCTTGCTAAACTTCGTCTCAGGTCGAAGGCCACAACTGGCGCCATGGAGGTGAGCTCCCAATCCAGCAAGACTATCGCCAGCCGTTTAACTTGACTCCTCAGATATCGAGGATATGCTCAAGAGCCTCGCCTTTCTGCAAGGCAAGAAATGGACTTCGATGCTCATCAAGAGAACCTACTTTGGCAACTGGCTGCGCGACTACTCTCAAGCCGTCGATGTCGGTAGCTTGAAGGGAGTCAATGCTGCTACAATTCGCGTCCTCGTGAGTAGTCCACCCAGGAAGCTGCACCAGCAAGATTCTGACGCACCGCCAGGTCTGGGTTCTCTCCTTCATGTCATTTGGCTACGCAACCGACGAGTTCGAGGTCACCGAGGAGCGCCTTGGCTGCTACCGACCCGAGGAACACATTGACAACCCCAAAGGTTATGCCGATGGTGTCGATGCCCGCACCTTTGATCCCCGTCTTCGAGGTCCTGTCCTGCCCGCGGAGATCGAGGTCGACCCTCGAACCGGAATGAAGAACTACATCTCCAACGAGACGGGGCAATGGGCGACAAGCGCTGGTTATCTCAGGTTCAGCTTCGCTCGCAGCATCCACTTTGGCCGCCTTTACACCAGCGGAGCTCACGGTCGCGGAAAAGATGAAAATCTCTGCGAAGCTCTCAGATGTCTTGGGCAGGGTCTGCATTGCATGGAAGACTTTGGCGCACACAGCAATTACTGTGAGCTGGCACTGCGTGACCTCGGATATCATAATGTCTTTCCCCACTGCGGCACTCAGGCCGAGATGCAGATCCAGGGGAAAAGGCTCTACCCAATTGTGACTGGTACCTTTGGCGCCGTCGATTTCTTGCATTCTGTCATTGGCGAAGCCAACGACCATTTCACGCAGTCTGAGGTCGACGAGGTCGACATTGCGCTCAAGAACGCAGAGGGCGGCGTCGGAGGAGCATCCAACTCCCGAGGCCTTTTCGACGGCTCCGGATCAAATGACTTCATCTCGCTCGTTGCAAAGCTTCCAGACGTCGGGAGCGGTTTCGCCGACCAAGCTAGAAGCCTCAAAGCCGCGTCAGAAGCGCAAGAGCGAGAGAACCAGAATCAGGTTCGCAGCAGGGCTGGCGGCAACGCCAACGTCGTCCCTGGCATGAGCCCCAACTTTGACCCCGTCAAGGTATCTGGGCAAATTTATCCCATTCTGCAGTTCCGCGACAAGATTGTCAAGGCAATCAGCCGCGGCATCGCCAAGATTCCCGGTCTCGAGAAGCTCATTGAACACATCAGTGAGACACTGACCGCGTTCGTTCTTGGTCTGCTTGCGCCTTTTATTCGGCCCATCATCAATCAGGTGTCCAAGGTCTTGAAGGATGGGTCCTCCGGCGTCATCACCGCCAGTTCCAACTCCCAGCTGGAACCCTGGGAGAACCCTCACTGTTCCGACCCGACCCACTCCATGCTTTCCAAGGATCACTTCACCAACATTCTCAACTCGTGCGCCGGGCGAGTCGCGACGACTATCCTTCAATACGCCGTACCGTAAGTCTTCCAAACATGTGATTGCACAACATGGCAGCTAATGACGTAGACGTATCCTCTTTGCTTGGGAAAACACAAATGTGCCCGTTGACGAAGTGGTCAATGACCTTTTGCGCGCATTCCATCACCCAGCCCTGCGCAACGAGAGCGTCGAGATCCAGAGAGACATGTTTACGACTGTCCGGAAATGGGCGGACGAGCATCCCCAACGCCACCAGCTTGATCAGCTACTGTCATCTGACTCTGTCAGGAAAGGAAAGAACCACATCCTCAAGCAGCAGACCAAGGATATTGGTGGCCACTCGCAAGGTGATCAGCTAGGACATGGAAAAGTGGCAGGCTCGCTCTGGTCTCAGGTTCGAACCCGAGATCTCAATTCATTGGAAGGTCGAGATGGAGACGCATCGGCCAACTACATGTCGAACTCGCCCGCGCCTCAACGACCAGCTCAGCCCCAGTACGACTACGGTCAGAACCCTTCGTACCAGTCTCAGGGAGGCGGCCTACATGCAGGACCACCGGGCGGATACAGTGGCCCCTCGCCTCAACCAGGCCATTATTACTCGGGCTACAACCAACCGCCACCTCCGCAGCCGCAGCCAAGCTACGGCGGGGCTCCTCCGCCGGGAGGTCAATGGGGACACCAAGGCCCGCCGCCGCCGCACCAGGGGTACGGTGCTCCGGGATACGGAGCTCCCCCGGCGGGCCAATATCCCCATTATCAGCATGGACAGCAACCCCCTTGGGACTCGTATCAGGGAAGGCCTCATGGTTACTGATGGATTACCGAAAAGATTTGACCCTAGGCTGCAGCTAGGTCAGTCCGTGGGCGGGATCCTGTTTATATGGGTTATCGCACACATGTATCGAGTCATTGAACACAAAAGTTCATTCAAGTTGCAGGCGGCGAGTGTCGGATGGCCGAGCAGATAGATTGGCCTGGGTAGCAGGTATAGTCGGCAAGAGTTGGCAATTACCTACTTGCAAGCAAAAATGTTTCATTTTGATAAAGGGGATGTATTCAAGGCGATGTGTAACCAATGTCGTTGAGCTCTTGAATCCAGCTCAATGGCATCTAGCATACCTCAAAGCACTCAATTCAGCATCAACCAGCTTGCGATTCGCAATTTGTACGTATCTGCAACATGGGTATAGATGAGCAACAAATAATCGGAAGAATAATATCAAATGCAGTGAATTCAAACGCCCCGCCGTTGCCTGAGCCTGCCCCTGCCTAGCCTTGCCTAGCCGTGCCTCGACAGCGAATTCTGGGTATCAAGCCTGCCTCGGCAGCTAATTTTCGGTGGTTGCCTGCCTCTGCCTCATCGGGGGGGAGGACCCTAGCCTGCCTAGACAAAGGGGGTGGCTAGGCTGGGCTGGGCTTGGGTAAAATTAGGTGACTCAAACCCAAAAGTAAAGATGCTTGCGCACACTACAGCAGGCGAAAAGCGACTTGCTTTCCCGCCTGTTTCCGACAGCAATTTACGTCCCCTTTTCCATCATGGCTACCAAAATAGTATGCAAACGAAGGCATCGACCCCATCGTCAACATATCAATTCCATCGATAGCACTAATATGGCTTCTTGCACCGGAACAGATAGCGACAACAGCTCCGAATTAACTACACTTGTGTCCGGTGATACGCCAACTCTCCCTGGCCAAGAACAACCTTCCATTAGGGCACTTTTTGAAGCCCAGGATGACGCTGCGTACGACCTAGCGGTGGCCCAGATACCACGAGACCATCGAGTACGAGTCAAAGGGATATGGTACGTGCGGTATGAGCCGTATCGTCATAGAAGGTCCCGCCGTTCAGCTTGGTATTGGGCTAAGGAGCAGGCCGAAGAGTTAATCCGGACATCAAAAGGCAAGCATCTACTCATAATTCATATGGGCAAATATTTACATTTGCAGGCTTCGATGATAGCGGAAAAGAATTACGAAACCGCAAAATCTGGAAGTGTAAGCACTGTAGCGAAGTCCAATTTGCAGATGCGAACTCCCAGAATAAACCAACCCACCTCCTTGTTCATGGGATCTCCAAACACGGCCGGAAAACCCCTCGTGAATGGGTCCAAAGGTCCTCCTTAGCCCCCTCGACGAGCGACAGCGGCGACTATCATGAATATACCACGCCAATTCGTCAGTCGGGATCATATGTGCAGTTGGCCACGACTGTCAAGAGAGCCCCTTTTGAGGAAGCTTTAATTGCCTTTTTTGTAGTCTGCCAGATAGCGCTTAGACTCGTTGCGGACGAGCTATTCGTAGGCTTTCTTCGAATAGTATACCCATCGATCGACAAATTGCTACCGGGCTGTGGGAATACATTACGAGCCCTAGTTTTGGAGGCATTCAACAAGCGGAAGGAACACCTAAAGGAGGTTCTGGCTCGGTCAGTCAGCAAGATTCACTTCTCCTTTGACCTTTGGACGTCTCCAAATCATCTGGCCCTCCTCGGCGTAGTTGCTCATTTTATTGATGAGTTTGGTCAGAATCAATCGGTATGTTTACTTCAGTCAAGATTGGATGTAGTGAGTAGTGACTTAACCGGCTTTCATTTTTAGATTCTGATTGCGATACGACAGTTGCATGGCTCCCATTCCGGTGAGAACCAAGCAGAGGTCATAAAAGAGGTTATTCAGGAATACAATCTCCAGAATCGAATTGGTTATTTCGTTACCGACAACGCTTCTAATAATAATACTGCTATCGACTCGCTCATCGCCCGCTTCCTTCCCCATTTGACGCCAAAGCAACGACTGGGTCGACGTCTACGCTGCCTTGGCCACGTTATTAACCTCTCTGCTAAAGCCTTCTTATATGGCACAGAATTTGATGCTTTCGAGAAAAATGCCGAGGCGTTCAAGGAACAGTCATCACTGCTGAAAGAACTACACCTTTGGAGGAAAAGAGGTCCAGTTGGCAAGCTTCACAACATCGTGACCTTTATCTGTCGGACACCTCAACGCCGAGAGAAATTTGCGAATATCCAGAGCCAATCCGAAGACTTTGCCACCGAATTCGATGGCTTAAAGTTAGTGGTCGACAACGCAACTCGATGGAACTCCCTTTACTTAATGATCGAGCGCGCCATCAAGCTACGAGATCGTATTGATCGCTTCTGTATTGATCATGCGGAATTCATGCACGGCTCATCTAATAAGAAGGCGCTGTCGATGGAGGAACAGGAATCCTTACTCAAGCACGACTCCCTGACTGCCGACGACTGGGCGGTTTTGACGGAGATTGTAGCTTTCTTGGAGAAGTTCTATACTCTTACCAAGCGCGCCGAGGGAAGCAAATTGTCATCTGATCGGGGCGTGTTGTCCGACTATTTGACGACCCTCAATGTCCTTTTGAAGCATGCCAGGGAATACCGTGACGACATTAATTTCCGGGCCGAAAATCCAGATCTTACCTCCCCCGGCATCCGCCAATTGCGTGTATGTATCGTCAATTGCTGGACGAAGCTTGATGAGTACTTTGCATTGGTCAATGATACGCCGGCCCATTACGCTGCCATTGTTACCAATCCTCAAATGAAATGGAAGTACTTTGAGAGGCAGTGGAAGGACGCGCATCTGTGGAAGGATGCCACCCTCCCCGAGTCCTGGCTGCCGGGTGGCAAAAGGGCATTAAATTCACTGTGGGAAGAGTATAAAAACCTACCTGTGGCAGACGCATGTGCTGGTTCTAAGAGGGCCAGGACTCCGGATGAATTCGAGCGTGAAACAGATATGACCCAGTGGGATGAGGACGAAATGGATGAGCTCGAAACCTGGCTTTCAATGAAGGTTTTTAAGCTCGATGACGACGACACTCTTCCAGCTTATTGGCTACGGCAGTCTAAACAGCCTGCAACCCAGCGGATAGCGAAAATGGGTCTCGATATGGCCTCAATTCCCGCAATGTCCAGCGACTGTGAAAGGGTCTTTTCTCAGTGCAAGCTTATGATTACGGGGCAGAGAAATCGTCTCAAACCAGACATTGTTGAAGCTACACAGTGTTTGCGGATGTGGTTGATTATGGAGAAGAAGATATTAGGATCTTGGAAAGGGAGAGGCAATTGGAAAACCCCACTTGAGCTGTATATATCCGAATAGCTTCATATTCAGTGATTTTCGCTATGGGTAAGCAAGCCTACCCTAGCCTGAGCAAAATATTAATCTGGCCTAAGCCCGCCTGTGCGAAATCTCAACCTTGCCTACGCCTGCCTGTATAAAATCGCAGCCTTGCCTAAGTCTGCCTGCACATGGCATTTTTGGTATAGGCCTGCCTCAGCCTCGCCTGGAGTTAAGAGGTTGCCTGCCTTGACATGACCCCAGGCTGAGGCTAGGCTGGGCGTTTGAATACACTGATCAAATGAGAAAGACCAACACGTTCTTCGTTTCTGGTGAATTTCGAGACAAGATGAAGGTTGTCGGGGTGGTCAAGTACGGCTTCAGCCCGTTGGTTCAAAGGGGCAAGGGAAAACAGAGGAAGAGGATGGGGATGATCGCGCGGCATCCTGACTGCGATGAATGCGAGTGGAGGCAAGAGGGAGCGCTCAAGACAAAAGGACTGCTAGAAAGAAAGGCTGGAACGATGGCTTAAAAGGACGGTTGGAAAGGACGGTTGGAAAAGATGGTTGGCAAGAAAGGTTGAAACGATGGCTCGAAAGGATAGTTAGAAAAGACGACAAGAGAAGTTGCTCAATACTTGAACCGCAATAGTAAGCGAGCGCACTGTTGGACCGACCGAGGATGCGGCCTCGAGCAGTGGCGGGAGAAGAATTTCAACATTGATGCTGCTCGTGAGGAGGCGAGGCCTTAAGTTGTAACCTTCTCACCCTTCAATGTTTGCTGCCAGGGCTGTCGAATCCTCAGCAGATTGCGTTGCCGCGAGCTCTCCGTATTGGGGGCCGCGTATGTGCAGCCTGTGCAGAGAAGCATCTCGCGCTTGGCCGGGGCTCAAAACTAGGCAACACTGCAACAGGCACCTAATGATATCTAAATTACTTTCTTGGTTTCTTCTTTTATAAGTAGACATCTCCCTAGCCGCTACATAGTCACCTGGGAGGATAGGTCCAAACATGCCTCACTGAACACCTGCTCGAGGTCGAATCGGATATTGGCGCCGGGACGCGGAAACGAAGGGATGCCGTTGTTTTGTAGGCGAATCTTGTTGGGATGATGTTGTCAAGCTTCAAGGACGGTGGTGTAGATGAACTCCTCGACAGCCGGGGTGCAGGCGACGCGGTGACGATGAACGGGCAAAGAATAGCCTGTCCGTCGGAGCAGAAGGTGCTTTATTCCAAGCCTCTTGGTTGGTAGTCGGCATCCGCGTAGTGTTGCGCCGTACGACCACTTGATGTCTCCGCCACAACCCACGGGCTACCCCGAGACACCTCTTATTCGCCAGGCAGTTCCAGATCTAGGTGTACTCGGTTTCCTACAATGTGTTACCGCAGCGGGTGTTGGCTTTGAAACCCCCCGGGTCGCGATTGACTTGCGAGTCTTTGCGCCTTGAATGGCCAGGTTTCGCACCTTGAGCATCCGGCTGTATGTCGTCAGTTCGAACCGAACACCAGAGGCCAAAGGCAATTCTCGAAGTCTTCGGATAAGTGAATCCAGTAATTTCCGTGAGCTTACTCTGATCGCATCTATGAGACCCCAATTTGTCCAAACGTTAATCACGACCAGCCCAAAGCCATGAGAATAATCGATTCCAGGTACCTCTCTATCCGAATCCCGCGACTCCAATTAACCCTTTAACCTTTTGGGAAATATTTTCGATCTTGGAAGTACAGTCATATGTGTGGCATCTGTACGTAATGAAACCTTGTATCTCACGGTCTCTAAACGTCTCACCCCATACGTGCAGCGTGAGTGCTGGCTGGGGCGCCTCGAGGGGCCGGGACTTGCCTCATCCTGTCTATCGCTTGCCTCTCCGTGGATCAAGGGCCTCGGCCCTTCGAGCATCTCGAATCTCCTTTGTGCCTAGACTACCCAGGCCGCCTTCTGAGCGACGCTCCCAACCACCTAGACGGACAACTTGACAGGTTGCGTTGTCACCATCAATCGAGACGTCGTTAGCGTATTCGACTACGCTGCGAGCGCCTTGCTCAGGAGTGCGAGCCTCTTTGACTACGTCGACAATCTCCTGATCGCTCAAAGTTCCCGAGACGCCGTCGCTGATTAAAACGAGAAACGAGTACTGGGCCGGACCAAGCTCAACGCGTGTTATCTCGGGCTCTGCAGAAACACCGATACGCTTGCTTCGGATATCGCCAAAGGCGCGGCTGTTGGCTAGACCGGCAATGCGCTCCTCACCGAAGCTATCGCCTGTCACCATGGAGCCTGCCGGAGCATAGCGGCGTAAACGCCGACTCTCCATGGGCGTACTCGGATGGTGATCTGATGTCATGGGGTGCGCTTGGCCTGTCAAGGTGTCACAGAGCAGGATGCGGCTGTCGCCAACGTGAGCAACAATCAAGGTCGATTGCGCGCCGGGATGCCAAAAGGGGACGGGTGTCGGCGTGGATATGAGAGCCACTGAGGCCGTCGAGCCTCCTTTGAACCGGGTTGCTCCACCGATGCCATGACCAGAAGGCGTCGCATGGGGTGCTCCGAGTATCTCGTCGTTGTTTAGCGGCATGTCAGAGTCGTCTGGGTCCGCCTTTCGCGCCTGTGCTGCTACAAAGTCCAAGTCGGCACGAAGGAAAGCATATGTGAGGCTAGACTCGATGGTAGCCCTGCAATTCTCACCCTCTTGTTGTGAGTTGAAGTATTCGGGGCTGAAACGCCTAAAATAGCCACCGATAGCATGCCCATACTCTTTGACTAGTTCCCTCTCCAACTGGCAGGCTCGGGTCTGCTGATGGGTATCGTCAGGTACGGGATTGACCTCTGACGAAGCGTCTCGCCTTGGTTGACTCTTGACTCCTGAAGCCTCGGGTATCTTGCTTGATATTTGCGAACTTTGCGCATCTGATTCTTGCTGAGCTTTGCCTGCTTGTGTGGTGGCAGCGGGTGTGTCCCGTCCCGGTTTCTTCTTACGCAGACTGCTTTCAAGGTTGAACTCATCGGCAGCCTCCTCTATATATCCGTGCAGCTCATCGCGTAAGAAGTGAGAGCATTGATTGCCGCCGTGACCGTCGAAGACAGCAAAGTAAAAGATTTGGGGATCGCCGAGCGCACCGTCGGCGGAGGTGGGCTCTCCCGGTTTTTGCCTCACGCTCATGGGCGCTCTCTTGGCAAAGGCGGGAATGTTAACAATGCCGGCCTGATCGGCATCTTCATTATACTGACGGCTGCCTCTGGAGGTAAAGGAACCAAAATGATGCTTGGCTCGTCGCAACGGTATCCTGACTACAGTCAAGTCTCGGCCAGGCAAGTTTGGTATGGAAACGGCCAGGGGGGACCCGGGATCTGGAGTGTGAGGGGTCGAGGCATCGCGGGGCAACTTGTGGCCCGGTCCCGCCGAAACGGACGAGTCGGGATGCAGCGACGACGAGGGGAGGTGGGTGACGAAGTAGGTATGGAAGTCGCGACGGATAGCTGGTCGAGTTGAATGACTTCTTGCAGTCTGGAGGCCAGCGTCAGTGACTCGGCAGAAGGGCAAGGCCGGCCAAGGTGCGTCGGATGATGCGGCGACGACGACCGGGCGTTCTTGAGACGACGCCTTGTTCGCTGCGCGGGGTGTTACTATTGTCCGGACAGCCAATCGCGCTCGGGTTGTCGAATTCCTGCTCGAACGGGAGGAAGAAGTCGACAGTGCAGGTGCCGTATGAAGCGAGAAGCGGGCTGCCGAGTTCCTCGTGCCCTGGAGGACGGAGGCCATTGAGGCTGGGATCGGACGTAAAGAACACAGAGTGTGGGCGCCGGAGCTTCAGCGTCCCTCGCTCAAAGGCAAGAGGATATGTAACAGTCGTGTTGGTTCCATGGAGCAGTGGTGCGCCAACGAGCTGATATGGGGGCAGCCGGGACGGCGCAGTTCGAGTGAAGGCGATGATGATGGATTCGGCGAGATGCGAGCTGCCTCGGGAGTCGTGAATCGTTTGCGCGTTGCGAAGCCAGAGCTGACGCGAGTCGTAACTGTATAGATTGACGGTCGGAAAGTGTCGTGAGTTGGGTCCTAGGTGAGCAAACGCTGGTTGAAGAGGGATGATGCCGGGTGAGTAGGGTGAATTTTGCCAGGCAGCAAGGCTGAGGCTAAGACAGAGCTCGTGCAGGCACACGCTGGGGAAAGACGTCGGTCAGCGGCGGCTTGCGGGACATGGAGTGACATTGGTTGCATGGCCGTGGACATGCAGCTTGAGCTCCGTCCCTAGCGGGTGCTCGGCGTACCTCGGCTGGATCGGATAGCGGTGCCTGGCAGCCTGGAAGCCTCAGCGCAATAGCAGGTTATTTCGGAGCCGGCCCCAAAGTGCGCTAGTGCCCCGTGAGTCGCGACTGCCCTTGCCGTCATGAGGACGGAAAACCTCGATTTGCATCTTCTCGAGCCTTTGCATCACGAAATACAACAAAAAACGCGAATGTCGGACCGTCACGAACTTCTTTGGTCCAACAACCCAAGGTCGACAATTCATTGCAGGCCGTTGTCCTATGGCGATACGCTGGACGCGTACAGTGGCTGTCCATCGCCACCGTGACCGCCGGGCCAGGGTTGAGATGCGGTGGGTCGAGCAGCTCAGTGGCTACTCCGTCCTCAAATTGCCACGCATCGATGCATCCTTGGACAATCTGCAGCCTCAAATACCCACCAAAGTGGACATTTAAACATCAAGATACACCCAACCCATCCTTGATACCCGCGCCACGCCTCAACGTCCCTCTCCATCGCATGTCCATCAGCCCGGGCTGTCCATGTCTCCAGAGCCGCCCTCATCCGATGACCAAGATCCTCACAGCAACACCAACGGCAGGCATGGCACCATCATCGAGATCCATGAGCGCGGAGACCTCGTCCTCGATGTCACCTTTGAAACGTCTCCCGCTGTGCTCAAGAAGAGCCGTAGACCCCTCACTGCAGCTGCCGTCAGATGCTCTCCTGGAGCCCCGTCGCAACCAGCTCCCAAGCCGACGACCAAGGTGGCTTACAGAGTGAGCATCGATGCTCTCAAGAAAAAGTCTCGATACTTTGTCAATCTCTTCTCAAACTCCCAGTTTCACGAGGCACAGGTCGTGGCAAAGTCCCATCAAAGCCTCGCGGCAAAAGGGCTCAAGCCGTCAGAAGCCTCCGCGCAAGACCTTCCCCATATCGCCATTACGGATGACGACGAGGCCACCCAGACTGCTGGCAGGGAGCCCATTTTCGAAGATCTGCTGCGCATTCTTCACCAGAAACCAATCAAGACAGCAAAGGTGGTAATGTCATATGCTGTCACCATAGCTATCATGGCAGACCGTTTCGATTGCGTCCCCGCGGTATCCCACGCCGTCAACAGTGACCACAAGTTCAAATGGCCCATCACAAACACACGGCCACTTGTTGATGATCGCGGGCGTTCAACGGATATTGAGCAGGTTTTGCGCCAGAAAGTCCTCGTCTCTTGGCTACTTTGCCAACCACTGCGCCTGCAGCAAGCCACGCGTGAGCTCATCTTTCGCGGCTCTGCGCTGTGGGGCGTCTTTCACGAAGCTGATGATGACGCCCATGCTGCAAGGTCAGCTTCCTGGTG
This sequence comes from Hirsutella minnesotensis 3608, assembly GCA_000956045.1. Lineage (NCBI taxonomy): Eukaryota > Fungi > Ascomycota > Sordariomycetes > Hypocreales > Ophiocordycipitaceae > Hirsutella > Hirsutella minnesotensis. The sequence goes on from KQ030498.1 coordinate 616,478, forward strand.
GCATCTTCCCGACGGTCTTGAAGGTAGGTTCACCTATGGGTGCCAACATCGTGGCCTGTCTGACTGGTAATAGAGGAACTACAATACAGACGCGAGTGTATACTCAACACCATCGCATCAGTGCAGCGTCATTTTCTCACCATGTATGCTTCGCGCGACAGGCAGTGCAAGCTAGGATACGACTCGAGCGCCGCCTGTGATTCGTTTCAGTTGGGGCAGCTGCTTAAATTCCTCACCTCCAAAGGGCTTTTGCATCTTGTCGACTTTGGTCCAGCGTCCCTGGACTCGGTCGCCGACTCAGCCCGCATCGATCTCGAGGAGCTGCTCTCGACGCTGAAGCAGTGTCCCAATTACCAGATCGACAGGCACCACACCAATTGCGGCGCGCATATCCGCGTCAAGCCCGTCATGGATTATATCCGCTCCATGTTGTCCGCAAACGCCATTTGCATCTCGCAGGCCGACTGGAAGCGACGTCGTTCTGAGGTTTCCTGGATGGCGTACATGGCAAGTTCGAGGAAAGGTCATCTTGATGACGAAGGCGGTCGCGCTTTCGCCTTCACTCGGGCGATCGCAAGCGACCAAAGACTGCAACACGAAGGGGCATTCCATGCGGATCGTATGGCGAGGAACTTATTCACAGCAGATTCGTGGGACTGGACACCCGAAACTTGATTTTGGCTAAATTTCTCCAAGACTAGTACATTGATGCAAGGCCTCGGCCCATTCCAGTCCTCGTCGGTGCCTCGTGTTCATAAATTGACGAGTTGAAACGAGAGACGAACCCACGTGTGAACGAACACTTGGCGCAGACGTAGCTGCACATGGGTACCTCGTTTTTGCACACATGGGTTCTCCAGACGAACAACCGGCATCTCTGGCTCTCAAATCAAGATTGAGCCTAACAACCATGGCCGCGGAGGTCTTTGACTTGCTGATTGCCTATCTATGCCCTCATTATCTGGTAATTCGAGCATGTCTTGGCCTCCGCGTATGGTCCGTTGAGCGAATTCCCAGTTCCCGCTTCGTGAGACGGCCCGATGAGCTTGGACTCAAGGGATGGCCGAGATTCTACATCTATCCGCAAGAGTCGACTGCAAACGGTTCTGCCAAGGCGGAACATGACTTTATAGCGGAATATAGGCCGCAGCTGCCGTCTCAGAGCGTAATGCTCTAGTCTCTGGACCAATGTTGCGGATATTGCCCGAAGGCAAATACCGCACTTGCGTTACGCGAACCGAGCCGAGCGCTATTTAGAAGCGAAACGATATAGGCAGCTGAGACGAGGAGATGCCTCGTTATACAGCTAGAAGGTTGAAGATTGGCCAAACTCCACAGTCCAAGAGTAGGCGTTATCGCCTCGGATGGTGTCATCTCATCAAAATCAAACCGAATATACTGCAGGCCCCTATCTTTTCATGACAAGATGCTCTTACTACGAGCAGTTTCAGCTTGATTCTTTCTTTCTTTTTTGATTCAAGATTTAAGCGAATCACCACAAGAGGTTGTGCAATGTCTAAGCTCAACACACGTCTTTGTATCCGCCGAAGATATTGAAGTAGACGAACTACGCATATCTGGTCAAGCACGTCATTCGCATCGAGAACCTTGATGGTAGCAGACTCTCTTTCTCTATTTTCTCCGGACTCGGCGGCGATTACCAATCGTCGAGTGGCGGCACTTGGCATCGTCCAAGAGGCCGGGGATGAAATAGGTCCAATCAGTGTAACCACTGAGCTGCCCCAGTTCCTCCACATGGGCTCTTCCACTACCCCGGTCCCCGGATACGGAGCCTTCTCGTCTCACCGGCCCAGGTATCTCCTGGAACACAGGGCTCGCCCAGCAGACCGGCATCCCTCTTAAGGCACAAGGCGAGCAAAGTTCAGGGTGAGCTTTGTGTTCTCATTGGCGAGCCAAGTATTAGCTTTTGAAAACAGGGGTCCGCCTGCTCAGAGGTCTTCCTGCTCAATATCGATCCAAGACACGCATGCCGCACATGATCTTGCCGCGTTCGGGTTCCATGACATGCCAACCGCGAAAGCGTGGGCCTCGTGTGTACATTGACACAGGCAAGAACTAAAGGGGCATCGCGCTTTGGATTGCTCATTTGTCTTTGCTGGAGATGACACGTCTTTGCCTTGAAGCGGCGGTGCAGCCAAGAGCCCACTTTTGGCTGTCGTGCTCTGTCGACCGGGCTTGATATTGTACGCCAAGATAGCAGAGGTTCAATAAAACCCGTCTCGAAGCCTGGTCCTGGTTCAATCCTTTAAACCGCAGCGTCGGGATTAACGGCGAGAATCTTTTTTCATTCAATCTAATCTCGTCAATCACATTTGACTCAACACGTGGTAGAACCGCACGGAATGCTTGAGTCGTTTGGCTCCGTCAACTCTTACAAAGCTCGCTCAGAATGCTGATTCTTTAGACCCTGCGTCGCCCTCTGTGCAATGCTGCCTCATAAGGTGGGTAAAGAATCGAGTTAATTGGTCCGAGGCCGGCTATGCCCGCTTACGGCCATCAAGCCATCCAATCTCGCAAAATGGCACAACTGCGATTCATTGATGCGTTGGATGCTGTATTCAAAAAAAACTGCAGATGACGAACCACTTGCACATCCGTCACCTTGTCGACTGAGGGACCGTCCTAATTAGCTCAGTTTACGTACATACAGGGTTCAAGACATGGTCTTCATGCTTGGGCAGAGACCGAAACCAAAGCGGTGATAATGATGACTCCAGGTATATGAGAGGACAAGATAAAAGGACGCTGCTTCCTCTCCATCCCGAGTCTTGACTGCTCCGTCCTTAGGTCGACTTCCAAGCAACTCGTTTTATGCCGAGGGACCAACCAGCTCTGGCTTGAAAACCCGTCAAGGCCCCGTTAAAAACCAGCCCGACGCAATGAAGGCTTCTGCACTCTTCGCGGCCGTCTTGGCCCCAACTCTGTCTCTCGCCAATGTCGAACTCGAGTGGCGAGCCCCCCAAGGCCCTGCGGACGGGCTCAGGGACATTACCTTCCCCATGAACATTGCGAACGCTCCACACAAGAAAGGCTTCTACTTTGCTCAGCAGTTCGCCATGTTGAACAAGGACAATGGATATCGCTCCGCCTACATTGGCCTGCAGCCGCGTGACGACGTCTCCAAGGGCCCATGGTTCCTCGCCGTTTTCTCCAGCTTCACGCCTGGCACCAAGACGAACGACCCAAACTGCCGCCAGGGCGCCGACCTCAAAAAAGGCGTCTCCTGCGCAATCGCGGTCCCGTCGGACTACAAGGCAACCTACAACTTCGTTGTCGAGAACGTCGGAGGCACGACGTGGAACGGGACTGTGGTCGATACGACGACCAGCAAGGCGGTGCACATTGGATCCTGGACCCTGCCGGCCGGGTCAAAGGGCATCAAGACGCGGGAAGGAAGAGCGTGGACCGAATACTTTCCCTTCAACCAGGCCAAGAACCGCCCGCCCAAGTGCGCCTCGCTGCCAAAGACCCAGGTCACCTTTGGAAACCCCACGACCAAGACGCCGGGTGCTGGGAAGCTGGTGTTGACCTGGCCGAGTGAGTATGGGGACTGCAGCAAGAAGCAGGGCCTGACGCGCAGCATCACCAAGGATGGTTTCCAACTCGACCTCGGCTTTGATTAAGTTGATATGCGGCAGACGGACTCAGAGCCTGGCATCACCTTGGCATCGCCTTGATCGTTGACAATGGAATGGGGAGCATTGATAGAGGAACAAATCTTAGCCCTTCTATTCGCAGGCGAACCTCCAACACTACGGAATGTACATATGAGTTCATACCATTTATAATTCTTGTACGTGTTTCATTCATCGTCTAGATGAATTGGCTGAGCAGTTGAGACCATCAACACCCTAAAATGATCAGAGTCCATTTACTAAGGCGAGTCGTGGCATGATGAAATATTTTGCGAACGGCGTGCCTTTATTCACAGGCTTTCTCAAGGAATAGAGGCTGTTGTTGGTGTATTCGGTTTGAAGAAACTCGAATTTTCTCGATGCAATCCGTTGTCTATTGAGTGCAATGCCCTTATCATCAAGTGCAGTTTGGAGTTGAGGTGGAATAGACAAGCTACACAATAGAACAAAATGTAAGTGCACGTTATAACAGCCCGCTAAGGCGATTACCCTTGGGAAGATCTTGGGTGGAATCAAATGCTAAGACTTCTGTGAACTTCGAGATGGAAACTGCTGAAAAAGGCGTCGAAAGCTGTAGCCTTACTAGCATGGATCTTTCATTGTGTACTATAAGACTACAGGTTAAAGGAGATAGAGAGACAACGTGTGCGTCCAATTTGATGATATTTGGCAGGTTCGGCTAGATAATTCAATTGCCTGCTCGCATTCTGAAGAAAGCATTATGAACGGCACTTCACTCTTGGTTCTTTCTCAGCATACACCGACGAGTTGATTGCCAGCACATGCACGCAGTACAAGCACGCTAACGACGTAGATGCTCAGGTTGCACAAGAAACGCGACGGAGTCGGCATCGCACGCTGGGGATAGATCGTAGGGACAGACGCTATTAAACTAGATGGGAGCCGATAAAGTTGGAACGCGGATTTGCGCCAAAGTTGGCGAATCGCCTTCAGGGTTTCTCCTTCGTGACAACTAAGCCAATAACTACATGTATATCTCTTTCCTCGTTACCGACCTGTGCGAACGGTGACGGAGTAACAAGGCATCTGCATCTCGGTGGGAGGTTATAGTTTGCTCACTATTGAGAGAGGGTCGGCGCCATATATATATGAAGCTCATACGTTTTTATAAGTACCTGGCTAGCTAGGGGAATCAGCCGGAATGCATGCTCAGCCGGATGCCGAATGAATCGTTCGGATGAAATTCCGTACCGCGAGACCTCGGGGACGAGACTCAGGGACCGTCCCGTGTTGCTGGCCGAAGCAAGAACCCCTTTGATTTTTTAAAACGCACCGGCCACCTCCAAGACTAACAAACAAATATTCAGCCCCGAATGTTTGACAGGCCTTGCCTCAGTGCACTCTTGTGTTGTGATGTGTCGCCATCGCCTTCACCACCATCATATTTCCGGATACGTGGTGGAGTGTAAATGCTGTGATTCTAAGCCCTGCTAGGTGAGCGGAGATCAATTGCTAGCCAGGCATCCCAGGGCGACAAGGAAAAGGCAATGCCGTCAAGAGGACCGGAATAACTCATGACCAAAGTGGCGGCGTAATAGTTTAGCGCAGAGAAAGAGATGAGGTGCGTAACACAAAGGAGACGGCTGCAAAGATGGAGTACGAAGACAATGTCGAGGATGTACTAATTGGTTTTTCGACACCTCGAAGCGTGCAAGACATCGATGATCGAAGACTCGTCTGCAAGCTAGCCTGCGTATCGACGTTTACGAAAATGGAGTGATGCGTCTGTCGGAGAGATTCTAGAAGCTGTACGACTAGAGCATTCAACCCTTGATGGAGATTCAACTTTCATGCTTGGCACAACCACTCGGTGCAGGGTGAGGTTTTCGAGGATCAAATTATCAACAACATTGACCGTGTTCCGACAACTTCAAATCAGGAAGCCGCCGGATGTAACTTTCTTCACCTATAAGTCGTAACGAATCGTGGCAGATAATCGAATGTTATCGCATCTTTGGATCGAGGGCGTCGCCTTGAGCGGGCGCATGAATCTCACGTATCATCATCGGGCTTAATGATCAGTGTTGAGGGCGGACCTGCAAGTGCAAGTCCACAGGGGCTATTGTATCAAGATCATCCTGTGTTATGACAAGGCTCGAAAACGAAGCGAGTCTTGCCTATCTGCATGATTCTTTCGAACTTCCAGCATCTAACCCGAGTCATAACCCCCTACCTCTATATACATGACGTCCCACGGCTGCGGCTATACGAAGAGGAAGCCTGCCGCTCACTTCGTTCAGCCCATCACAACTCCAAGAGGAAATAGAGCACACATCCATTTATTGATTTAGACCTGATACACTCGCTAGCAAATATGCGTATCCGCGCAGCTTTCTTTCTTGCAGGGCCTATGTGCACCTCACACAAGCTCTGCCCGCTGCCCGCTCGCTAGACAAACGGGAGATTCCATACCCAGCGGATGTCGAGCACGTGGATGAGGCAAAGAAGCTGATTGCTCAAGTAACCACGGACAAGCCTCAAGCATGGCTGCAGAAAACGAGGAAGTAAGTTTACAGCCGATCAAGCTGTCGTTAACGTGTTCTATTTGCTACCAAGGCGGTACAGACTATGGACAAGATCCAATGGCCCACCGTCCTCCGTCACGCCAAGTTTTCTGTTGGCTTCTTGGTTGAGGCATCTTATGTTCAGGCACCGGAAAAGAGTCCGGAATCGCCAGCTGAGGAGCCGCCAGCTGAGGAGCCGCCAGCTGAGGATCCGGCTAGAAGACTGAGCCGGCAATCAGATTGTGGCTGCTCACATGGTCGGATGAAGTGTGTACAGTATGGTGTGAGGCCTCCCCCCAAATGCTTCGGTAACAGCTACGGTCTTTACGCCAGCACGTTTGTCTATCCCTTGCGTGTCACGTACAGATTCCGTATCCCGACGACGCGAATAGAGAGCCAGGCCTGCCCAGTCATAGATAGATGCATAGCCACGCTGCAATTCACATACTTGAAGACTTCTGTCTGCGAATGCCTTCTAGTTCATTGCATGTCCCGCTTCCGACGTAAGCAACTCAAGGAGAGTGTTACTCTTCCCTCTTCCTCAGCTAACAGTTATGCTGCCCTCACCTGACTCTTGTACTGTAGCCAGCGCCCCTGCACATCTTGCTTGCACCCATCCCCTCATCTCTCTCTCTCAATATAGCATGACTTGGAGGTCCTAAGCAAGGACTGAAGTCTTCTCTCGCGTGGCGCCCTTTGTATCTAGGATGCCAGCTTCCCGAATCTCGCTTCCGCTAAAAGCCTTGGCGTGGAATTGCGAGCTGGGCTTGGCTTTCATCAAAGGCCAGCGGCCGGTTGTCTCGCGGAATCGCATGGCAATGAAAGCGATGATGACGAAAATCCAGTAGACGTTGTATGAGATAACGGAACCGTACGTCGCCGAGTTGGTCCAGCCAAAGATGGCATTGAAGATGCCCCAGCCACCGGCGCCAGGACCGTTAGGAGAGCAGCACTGCGCAACGCACAATTAGCATCCACCGGGTAAAACATGAAGTCCTAGTCCGGGTTGACTTACGTTGACGTGCCAGACACTCCTGTCAATGTCATAAGAGCCTGGCCCTGCACCTGTCTCCGCAGCGTCGCCGCCGACGGCAATGTTCCACTCCTGAGTTTCAAAGTGCCAGACGCCTCGCGAGAATAGACCTGCGGCTACCAGATATAGCAAGCAGGTTGAAGCCACTAGGAACAGATGCAGCTTGGCGAGCGAGCCACCCCTTTCTCAATGTCAGCAAAACCGTCGCATGTATCCGCATTGGATGCCAAAGGGACGACTTACTTGTAGAGGGCCCATCCGACGACGAAACCAACGAGGAGACCCAGAATGGCCGGCAGGGGCACAGCCGTCGCGGGCGCAGAGAATGAGACACCGGCGGTAAAAACGACGGCCTCGATTCCCTCGCGGAGGACGGTAATGAAGGGCAAGAAGAACATGGCGTACTTTTCCATGAAGCGGGCTAGCCGGTTGCGCCCGTCGGACTTGAGAGGCGCTTCGACTGACTTTGCCAGCTTGACGCGCCACTTTTCCTGCATTTTGCCAATGCGAAGTAGGGCGGCGCCCATGATGGTGATGATGACGGACGCCAAGAGGCAGAAGGCGCCTTCATAGTAGTTCTCGTTGGCCTCCCATGAGTTACTGCCGACAGTGTACCAGACGCCAATGATGGCGGCGGCCACGATTAAGCAAATGAGGAACCCAGCACCTACACCGAACCAGACCTTGTGGGAGGCATGTCAGTATTGGCACCATTGAGTGAGCAAGTTGACGCAAGCAAGGGCTGTGCAAGTACCTGTCGCCTCAAGAACTTGTACACCTGGACATCGCCATTGGGCCCGTTGAGGGTCTGCTTGAGAAAGGCGAGGAGGACGGAGACGATGATGACAGTCTCGAGAGTCTCTCGAAAGACGATGAGGAAGACGGGGACGGAAAAGACGTCTGCGGCAGCCATGTTGGTCGAAACGCGCGGGAAAAGACGCTCACACGGGTCTCGACGTCTGCGCGTGCGACTCTCTGGTCTTTTGTGTTTGGACTGAGAAGTCTGTCCTTGATCCTGAGTCAACGGTAGTTGCTCGAGCTACGTGAATGGGTCTTTACTGGATATTTCATGAGGGTCATAACCGCCGTCCAAGGAACGAAGCGAACGAGAGCCTACCCAATGCCAAGCGTCAACGAAAATATCAACGAGTGCACCGTGAGGTCGGGCACGATTCGGCACGGTGGAACGCAAGGGATTGGACAAGCGAGCATCCCAGCCGGCCGGCAATGAAAGGAAAATACTAGGGTTCGGACGAAGTCGGGCGGTCTCGGCTCGGTCGCCATGCAAAAAGTCGATTGAGGGTGTGCAGCATCCACTCGACTCGAAGCCTGCCAATGAACCTGGCCAATACTTACTGTACATACAGTAGTACGTGTTGAAGAGTTGGCTGGATTCAAGGCACATGGAAGCCATAAAGGCTTGCTGCATCCGGGGATGCTGGGAATCCACGACAAAGTCTGGCAAAGCATCAGCCACTTTAGTTTGCACTATTCCATCCGCTATGCCTCGTACTTTGTACATAGACTCCATACCTAGGTAACTCGTGCTGTATCGTAAAACCCAGAGGCAATCGTCGATGCTGGCATTGACTCATGCCAGCGAGCATTGGGCGGATCCGGATCAGGCCACGACGCCGCGGGACGAGATGGATGCTCCGCTTCGCTCAGTTGGCCCCCGTCGGCAAGGACGAAAATTCTGCGACATTGTTTCCCTCCTCCCGACATGATGCTGGGGCGGGTCGAAAGGACTCTTGGGAGCCATCTGGTCGAGGTTGACGGAACGGGCTAGAAAAGCTTGTTCCTTGTCCAAGTCACGCGGAGGAGGAGGTTGGGGCTTCGGCACGGTACATCCGTTGAGGACCTGCCCTAACGGGAACCAACGCCCACAGGTACAGTACGTACCGCACTCCGTCTCTTTTTGCGCGGCAGCAAGCGAGTTCGAAAGCAGCCGACTCGAGTTATCAGATGGAAGCTCGACACCCACAGACCCATAGCCCGTTTATCAATCAGTCGACAGCTGTCGCAGCTCGCATCAGACCAATCACCATGATCCCTCTGCTGGGTCCTCGCGCTGATCCCGGTCTCGCCTGATGCCGGTCCAGCAGGGGGGTTCCCTGGCGCCCCTTCTCGATCCGCAGTCGGGTTTGTGACGAGAAGCGCGACACATGTCGAGACAGGTTTTCCCCAGCAGTCGAAGGGTTGCCAAGCGTGGATAAGCTTTCATACTGTACAGTGCGCGTGCCAAGCCCTTGACTGCCGTCCAGGTGGATTGGCGTGGCCCGCCTTCGACAGGCTTGGCTTCTTGGGCTCGCCAGCATCGCGACGCTTCATCCAGGCTTCTTGGGCCTCGCTTCGCTTCATGGACTGGACCGCGGCTGGTAATTAATGGCGCATTGGCGAGCCTCGACGCTCCGATACTCGAGTCAACGTCCGCTCCCTCCTACGAGCTATATCGACAAGTACATGATCTCAGAAATTGCTCCTCGCATGCCGTTCCTGTCGCTCCCGTGTTCCAAGCGCCAGCCTTTGCCACTTTCTTCGGCCATCCGGGAGGCATCGACGCTCGTTCACGCTTGACCTTGACTGTCGCCAGCAGAATCTCGTTCGTCTCACGGGCTCATGGCCGTCTTGACCAAGTTGGCGGCTCTCGCCGTCTCGGCCACCATTGCCGCCGCAGCCACCGTTACCCACGACTTCAATGTCACCTGGGTGAGAGCGAACCCGGACGGTGCCTTTGAACGGCCCGTCATTGGCATCAACAACCAGTGGCCCATCCCCCAGATCGACGTCAACAAGGGCGACCGCGTCGTCATCAACGTCAACAACCAGCTCGGCAACCAGTCAACGTCGCTGCATTTCCATGGCCTTTTCATGAACGGCACCGCCCACATGGACGGGCCCGCCGGTGTCACCCAGTGCCCGATTCCGCCAGGCGCCTCCTTCACCTACAATTTCACCGTGAGCTCACAAGTAGACATGAACGGATGGACAAGAGGCTGACTCCTGTGCAGATTGAGCAGCCCGGCACGTATTGGTACCATTCCCATACTCATGCGCAGTACCCAGATGGCCTGCGCGGGCCCTTGGTCGTCCACGACCTCGATTTCCCCTACAAGGAGAAGGTGGACGAGGAGCTGGTCCTCACGCTGTCGGATTGGTATCACGAGGAGATGCGCACCCTTATTCCACGCTTCATGAGCAAGAATAACCCGACTGGCGCTGAGCCCGTGCCCAAGGCCGCCCTCATCAATGAGACAATGAACCTGAGCGTCCCTGTCAAGCCCGGCAAGACGTACATGCTCCGCATCATCAACATTGGTGCCTTTGCGGCCCAGTATTTCTGGATCGAGGGTCACAAGATGCGCATTGTCGAGGTCGACGGCGTCTACACCAAGGAAGCCGAGGCCGACATGGTCTACATTGCCGCCGCCCAGCGCGTCAGCGTCCTCGTCACCATGAAAAAGGACGGTTCGGGCAACTTCCCCATGGTTGCAAGCATGGACCAGGTATGAGAATATGCTTTTGTGACTGCTGAAAGCATGATGTTGACGAGTCCCGCGCCATCGCTATAGGAGCTTTTTGACGTACTACCGGATGACCTCAACTGCAACTCAACAGGCTGGCTCGTCTACGGCGGTGCCAAGCCCAAGCCGGAGCCTGCAAAGATTGACGAGTTCAAACCCTTTGACGACATGACACTGGAACCGTACGATGGCATGAAACTGCTTCCTGAGCCCGAGCAGTCAGTCCAGCTTGATGTCATGATGGACAATCTCGGCGACGGCGCAAACTACGCCTTCTTCAACAACATCACCTACGTGGAGCCCAAGGTCCCCTCGCTGTACAGTGCATTGTCCGCCGGGGAGCTGGCGACCAACCCGGCCGTCTACGGCGAGTACACGCAGCCATTCGTCCTGAAGAAGGGCGAAGTCGTCCAGATCGTCGTCAACAACCTCGACCCGGGCCGTCATCCCTTCCATCTTCACGGCCACAACTTCCAGGCCGTTTATCGCTCCGAGGAGGAGGCCGGCACGTTTAAGGATGCCGGTGTCGCCGAGGACAAGCTGCCCAAGGTGCCCATGCGCCGCGACACGCTCGTCGTCTGGCCCAACGGCAATATCGTCCTGCGCTTCCGAGCCGACAACCCAGGTATGTTCTGCTCTTGTACCCCCTCGTGTGACTCTCGGCATTCGTGTCACTTGATGGCCGAAACAGACGCTTACTCGCCTCAGGTATCTGGCTGTTCCACTGCCACATCGAGTGGCACGTCGTCTCGGGCCTGCTGGCCACCTTTGTAGAGGCTCCCGCCGAGATGCAGAAGCAGGGCCTCACCATCCCCGACGACCACCTCGAGGTCTGCCGGCAGGGTGGCATTCCGACAGAGGGCAATGCCGCCGGCAACGCCGTCGACTTTCTTGACTTGACTGGCCAGAACGAGCCCCATGCTCGCTTGCCCGAAGGGTGAGTACCCTGTTCCTCGTTTTGTGCCTTGCCAGTTGATCATTGTGGCCGTCATGGGCTTCCGGGGCTGAATGGCTGACTGTTTTCCCACAGCTTCACCCCTCGCGGCATCGTCGCACTCGTCTTTAGCTGCCTTTCCGGCATCATTGGCGTCTCCGTCGTCGCCTGGTACGGCTTCGCCAAGCCCGTCCACACCAGCTGATAGTCCCTCCTCCTGAGGGAGACCAAGCCCCTTTCCCATCACTCTGGATACCCCACCGCCCCCCTCTTCTCCAATGCTCCGGCATGCCTCAAGCACGGCTGCCGGGCACTTCTCTTGCCTCTGACGTTGACTCATGCTGTGCATTAAACTTGCGCAAGTGTAGCTGACGCAGGGGTAACTATTTTTGTATCTCGAGCCGAGGTGCAGAGGCATGGCTCAACGATCGTCCTGTAAACAGATGCTCTATGCTCGTTCATTCTCAACCTGAGGATATACTTGGATAGACATGAGATTTATCGTGTATTTCATCAGACCTCCGAATTTCGAGTACAAGGAGATCGTAGGCTCATGCTGAAAAGTGCTATGCAAAAGGGTGAACTCGACCTCGACATTCCGGCCTCAGTACGCTTCCTCTTTTTTCCCCTACATAGCGGCGCCCCATGGCTCCAAGGTACTGTACATGAAGAAGATAGAAACAAAAAGCCAAGCGCTTGCTCCTTCTTGGCGAGAAGCCTGGAAAGTCTCCAGCAGTCCAGCCTGTCGTGACGTTCGCCAGCCGAAGGCGCCCGTGCCCACTTCGTTTTCCGAGCGTCCAGTCCATTCCGCTATTGCGCCAATCCATGCAGATACAAAGCGACCCCTCCTTCAACCAATCCACGCCGATTAAATGATTTACATATCTGCTCGAATGTGTGGTCATCGAGCTTAGCTTGCGTGGCGAGGGAGGATGGTAGGCGTATGTCGTTGGCCCCCAAGCAGCCCGATCCAACGCAGCCATTCAATGTGGCACGACCCCCCTGTCCGCGCGCGTTCATCTGTTGGAGCCACGTATCTATCCGCTCCATAAGGCTTTCAACCGGTCTTGGGCTTGACCACCTTCGGGAGACCCTTGGCTCTGCGGTCCTTCACGTCGACCTCGGCCAACGATTTGCTCGCCTTGACAAGCTGGACAATGTTGAGGAACTGCTTCATGGCCATGACGGGGAAGCTGATGCCCGCTAGGATCCAGGGTCCTTTGGAGTCCATCTTGTTGGCTCTTGCAATCTCGAGCGCGGCGGCGCTGAATGGATCGGGGAACATTTGGCGCAATATAGAGGCGTTGACTGGAACGCCTGGCTGGACGGTGCTGCCGCTCGTCTCCTCGACGCTCTTGATGAGGTTGGGCGATAAAAGGGGCGATGAGAAGGAAAGGAGGTAGAGCGCAATGAAGAAGAGTTCATTGAGGGTGCAAAAGACGAACAAGACAATCTAACGTCGCGTTTAGCCTGCGTTCCGAGCCAAGGAGGGGAATCGGGGCTTCGGCGCCGCTACCGCGTACCTTGTTCGAGTAGTATAGATTCAAAAGTCGGCTCTGGGACTTGTCGATGTTCTTGTGGCTCGAATCGGCTCCGCCCACGACCAGGGTGGTGTACATGTGCATGTAGTGGCTGGAGAAATCGAGGGCAATGAGGCACTGGAAGAGGATTGCCCATCGAGGGAAGGCCGAAGAAAGGAAGACGAGCAAGCATGAGGTTGTGCAGCGGTCCGTCACCATGTCAAGGACGGCGCCGAAACGGGTCGACTGCTCAAAGATACGGGCAGCGTAGCCGTCGAGAGCATCGAGCAAACAGGAGACGCTGTAGAGGACGGAGCAGGTGCGGGGATGCAACGGCATGTAGTAGAGAGAAGCGACGGCTAGAACGATTCGGAAGTATCCTGACGGGAGAGTCAGCGATCAAGGGTTCGGGGTGCTTGCTGAAGCTTGCCGGAGCTATGCAGAGGAAGCTCACCGATGATGTTGGGCCAAAAGAGAAAGATGTTCTCTTGAGAGGGGGCAGTCGGGACGTCGTGGTCAGGATGCGCCGAGCCATTGCCGCTGCCGTTGAGCGTGGATTCGTAGCTATCGTCGTCTGCGGAGGCGACAAGGTCGCGCACCTTGGGTGACTTTTTTCGGCTTTGGCGAGTCGACATGGCGGGCAACGACGCAATCTAGATTGGCTGCGGTAGACGCAATGAGTTCCGAAATGGCGACGATAATGTTTCAGGAACGGCAAGAAGGACGCGCAGAGGCAGGCGAATGGGGGGTAATACGGGCCGGTAGCAATCGGAGAGAAAGAGGCGGGAGGGGGAGATTGTGTCGCAACGTTGTGCTGCCGAAGGATCCGAATGAGGTTGTTGGTCGCGGTCAGGGATCAGCCAAGGAGAAAAGTGGCTTGGGGGAGAATGCGACCGGGAAAAGGCGATTCGGGCCCAAAGGTGGGACAGGAGATCAAGGAGCGGATGGTGAAGGATGGAGAAGATGGCAAGGCAGGAGGGAGGAGCAAGTGACGTGTGGACGAATACCTAGAGTGGTGGAAAAGGAGACGGGAGGAGCCGAGGATGGCAACCTGGCCTGGGAAGAGACTCGAGAGGCCTGGATGGCGACAGGCTGACTGGGCTGGATGCACTGCTTTCGCGTCGATTGAGCTGCTACGCGCTGCAGTGGCCGCTTGCTGCTCCCGTAAAAGGGCGGAAATTCGAAGGCGATTGGCTGCAGGTGTCAGGATACAGTGCACGTTGGCCGGTCAGGCGCGCCGGACACCGTACAAAACGCACTGTGCTGTCAACGGCAGAGCATCATTGAAGGCGTTGCAAAAACCACGACGACGCTGCTTGAGCGCTGCAATGCGGCATTTCGGCTACGTGAACCACGAGATTGACAGCTTCTTACCCAATGCCAGGGCCACCACATCGAGCGAAGACCGTCTTGGGCCTGGGTGCGCGGTCCGGGTATTCCGTCTGTGGCTTCGCGCAAAGTCAGAAACTCTCGTCACAATGCCGCCGCTGAGGTTGATATGGTCCGCTGCGTGGCCGTCCGATTGGCTCGTTGATTCCTCACAGCGCGCTCCACGTCCATACTGCACTGTAACTAGGGCTCCAAATCATCGAGCCCAATCCGTGCGGCCTCGCATTCCTGCGAACCGGATGTCGCCCTCTCGGAGCCTCCGTAGCTCCGCCTCGGGGGCGCTTCTGGGAACGGGTTTCGGAGTCCGTTTGCTTGTGCGATGCCGAGGCCTAAGCTCGCAGGGCCACCCGAAGGACCCTGTGCCTCGATGTTCAGCGCAGAAGAGGCCATTGTGGCGCCAGAAAGTCCGACAGGAGGGCATGCCCGGGCAGACCGTTGTTGAAACCGCCGCGGGCTGCAAGTCATTGGCGCCGGTAGAGAGCACTTCAACTTTGATCTCGATCCGCAGGGCTGAACTTGTTGCAGCCACGCGTCTAGGTGCCAGGGTTTCTCGAGGCTTTGCTCGGATACCACTGCCCTGCGTTCCGTAATGCACCTGGTGTGCGCTGAGTGTCATGTCGGAACCAATTAGATCGAGTTCTCTAGCCTGTGCAGCTTGCTTTGCCGTGCTCGCCCAAGACAAAAAGGCCGATGCTCGTCGCAACAGCCAGACGTTACAGCCGGACTGCCCTGCTCCCAAGCCGCGGAAGCTTATTCGCCCTGTCGGGCTGCAGCCCCCGTCGCAGTCTGCAGCCCAGGCTGGACGCGCATCTTACCCAGCGGCGATCATTCTGCTAGTCTCCACGGTTGCCATCTTGTGGATGCCTCGGCATCTACCGCACTTGGCCGTTTCTATTCGGGTCCGCCCCCATGCCCACTTTGATGCACCGTTTCAGACACGCATACGTGAAGCTTCAGACCGTATCTCGGGACTGTTGTAAGAGTGCTGCATCCTGGGAGCAATCCGAGGCTCTTGTCGAAGAACATCAAGGCCAGTAAAAGCGTTATTTAATCAATCAAGTCGAATACCGGCATCCGTGATCGAGGCCCGTGCTAGCGCTCTCGGCAGATGATTGACTTCTCGTCGCTCTACTGGACGCTGCCTGTTCGAGCGTCAAGTGTCAGCCATCATCAGGTCATCAGGGTCTGCGGTTCGCGGCTGTTGGCTCTGGTTCGCGCGGGTTGGTCCGTGAGTCGAGTCCCTCGAGCGGCGCGGCGGCGGCGGATGAGGGAGGGCGTGCCCCCTTGTTTTCCTCCGCGGATTGACCATGATTGCCGCCACAGCGGCCTGACCTGTCGACGATGAGTGTAGATGGTCAAATGTAGACGGTAGTTTCGTCCCGTCTCTTTTTGATGCCTTTGACAAGACTCTGGCATGAGGTCCAGTGACAAGAGCAGTGGCCTTGGAGCAGGACAGTCGGTCAAATTCAAGATGCGGGCCGGGGTCCAGGCAGCAAGAGAATGATTTCGGTTTGCGTGGGTCGAACCATAACACACAAGAGACGAGCAGCTGGATCAGGTCATGTTCGAGCACGGCTGCGAGAGGCTGTCGTTGACTTTGAGGGCTTCAGCGTCCGTGTTTTTTTTTTGGCGGCGGTTTTGATGGGTTGATGCATCATTCCAATGTGGTGATGCCCCTGAAGCTGCAGCTCACCGGGTGGGGCCATGAGCTGCCAGACCCCCCTGAAGCGAGCGCGTCAATCCCATTTTCGGGCGGGGGGTTCTTGCCCGTCTGGTCTGTCGCAGCGCATCCAAATCTGCGCCCCGCTTTTGTCTCAATGTCTCGACACCGCATCCTGCACTGCTGCAGCCTGCAGGTGCCCCTCTGCCGCTGGGCGAGTTCCAGGTCTGCACAAGTACCAGCTTGTACGTACCGCTCTCTGGCGCCACACGTCACCGAAACCCACCTTACCTTTCGCAGGGTCCAAGTCATCCATTCGGCACCTGCGCGAGAGGCTCTTTCAAGTTTTTCTGCTTCCCCCTCCACCCCCCACACAAATTCCCCTCTTCTCTGCCGCGTCCAGTCACGCCCAGGCTACCTCTTCCAGCGGCCAACGAGCCCATTTGTGCCCTTCTTTTTGCCCGTTTCGTCTGCCATGTCGAGC
This sequence comes from Hirsutella minnesotensis 3608, assembly GCA_000956045.1. Taxonomy (NCBI): domain Eukaryota; kingdom Fungi; phylum Ascomycota; class Sordariomycetes; order Hypocreales; family Ophiocordycipitaceae; genus Hirsutella; species Hirsutella minnesotensis. The sequence goes on from KQ030498.1 coordinate 633,203, forward strand.
CAATCTCCCTCTTGTCTCGTCGAGATTGTGCTATTGTCCTCTTGATGGCTGCCGCGTCCAACCTTCTCGTCCCCTGTCCCGTCCGCTGCTGAGTTATTGGCTGCAGCCCGACCACTTCTCAATCCCGATCTCATCTGATTTAACCCCCAACCCCTGGGCCTCCACTTTTCCCACCTTCGACCGGCTGCCGTCAATCTTGCGATTTGGCATTGCACCTTTTTGGCTTTCCACGCCATTGCCGGTTCTCGCAAACCTTGACCTCGGCGACCCAACACGCCATTGCGCCCACGATCGCTCCCGTCCCGTCGCCTTTCTCATCACGAATCCCGCACTCCATTGCTTGCTCATTAGGGAGCTCCGATTTATAGCGGTCGCCCCATCCTCGCCTCTCCCCGACGCGTCTGGCATCTCCTGCCCAAGTCGATATTGCCTCGCGCCAAAGAAGAAGCAAGCCGCCGTTCACTATTGTGAAGAGCGTCCTGCAGGCTTAACGTTACCACCGGACGCCCACCCCTAGGCGGCCAGTATCGCAACGAGAAAGCCACCTGCTTCTCGTCACGACACCGCCCTCGACTTCTTTCCAACCCATCGCATATCGAGCTGCGCCCACCCAAATACCGACCATAATGGCTTTACATCCAACTCTCAAGGCGACCTACACCTCCCGCGCCGAGACGGCCACCCACCCTCTCACCGCCCACCTCTTCAAGCTGATGGGCCTCAAGGCGTCCAATCTCTGCCTCAGCGCCGACGTTCCTACGGCCCGCGAGCTCTTATACTTTGCCGACAAGATTGGTCCCTCCATTGTGGTCCTCAAAACCCACTACGACATGGTCTCGGGCTGGGATTTCCATCCTCAGACAGGCACCGGTGCGCGGCTTGCCTCCTTAGCTCGTAAACATGGTTTCCTCATCTTTGAGGATCGCAAGTTTGGAGATATTGGCAACACGGTAGAACTGCAGTATACCAGCGGTTCGGCGCGCATCATTGAGTGGGCTCACATTGTCAATGTCAACATGGTCCCAGGCAAGGCATCCGTCACATCGCTTGCCAATGCCGCCTCGCGTTGGTTCGAGCGCTACCCATATGAAGTCAGGACGTCCGTCACGGTCGGCACTCCCACAAGCGATGATTACAACACCGATGCCGAAAGCTCAACGCAGGGCGACAAGACCTTTGACCAAGTCAAGGAGTATCGCCGCGCGGATGACGGGCGCAAAGGAAGCATCGTCTCCGTCACAACTGTCACTCAGCAATACGAGCCGGCCAACTCACCTCGCCTGTCAAAGAACTCTGGAGGTGGAGACGATGTGCTGTTTCCTGGCATCGAAGAGGCGCCCCTCACCAGAGGTCTACTGATCCTGGCGCAAATGTCGAGCGAGGGCAACTTCATGAATAAGGAGTACACGCAGGCCTGCGTCGAGGCGGCAAGGGAGCACAAAGACTTTGTCATGGGCTTCGTTGCGCAAGAGAATCTCAACACGGAACCAGAGGATCAGTTCATCCACATGACACCGGGCTGTCAGCTGCCCGTGGACGATGAGGACACCAACGGTGTCGCACACGGTGACGGCAAGGGCCAGCAATACAATACGCCGCAGAAACTGATTGGGCTCTGCGGTACTGACATTGTTATTGTCGGACGTGGTATCCTCAAGGCGGCCGACCCGCAAGAGGAAGCCGAGCGTTATCGTTCCAAGGCCTGGAAAGCATACCTGGAGAGGGTGCGTTAAGCAATAGCTAATATCACTGCCACAGCTTTGAAGAGAGAGAAAATGGCGTCGGGTCACGCGTTCGCGTCGGCGGCATTTGAGCGACGCCCGGGCTTTTCGTCGCGTGCCGAGAGATGGGAGGCGGAAATAGCACATATACAAATTTACACGCACATATTGGGTGCGACGAGCTACGGAGTCCTGGGAAGATCTTGGGAGAAATTACCGGGTGGAAGGGGATTGGTGCTTCAGGGAGCGCGCATAGCTCACACGAGCACGACGTCTTGGCAGGATAGTGTATGCAAGGAGCAGTCATTTGGTCAGTGTTCTTCTTGGTGCTAGATGAAGAAGTAATTCAATGACGGACGTGGTGCCTCGCCGTGTCGTGTTGGTCGTCACGTACGCCTCTGGTTCTAGATGAAGCAATCGAAGGGAGCCACACTTACACCCCAAAAGTCTGTTGCCACCGCCGGCCACCGCCGCGACGGCCTCGAGAGCCGCGGCCCCGCCAGCGCAGTTCAAGCCTGCCGACATGGTGAACCGCGGGGGCGAAATCACATCACGGCCGGCGTGCGGGCAACAAAGGGCAGGCTGACGGCCGCGCCCCACCCGGGAGGGAGCGTCGAACGGCGGCCGCCCGTCAAACCACAGCACACAGGTCTGTGACAGGTCAGCCAAGGTGACAATGCACCCGACCAGCGGGCCGGCCTATCAACATGCATCCTGGAGCAGGAGAACGGAAGAGGGGGGTGGCGAGGCAAACGGGCGCTTTTGCAAGAGGCGCGGCAAGAGGCGCGCAGCGCAAACGCCCAAAAAGCTTACTTTCCCGCGCGGCGGTCAGACCGGGACTCGCGCGCCACCAGAACCGACGTCGCCCGTTTCATGTCGCTAATTGATCCGCACGCAAGACAGTCGGTCTTGTAGGCGTGTGCAAGGAGGCTCCTGCTCTCGACGCGGCGGACTCACCAGAGGGCGAGAGAGGACCGACGGCGGGCGATCATGAGCCACGACGGTGACAGGGCGATGACGGCAGCAACGGCCGCTTCGGCGCCGCCTCGTGATAGTGCGAAGAGGAGGAAGCGTGTCGTCGTGTCGTGCGTCGAGTGCCACCGCAGGAAACAAAAGGTTTGCACGCACATGATGAGTCCAGGCACACCCCCCCCCCCCCCTTGGATCCCCCAGTCTTGGCCATCCTCCCTTACTGTTCTTCCACTTCCCCGTCGGACAGCCGACTTGGGCCTGCGGCGTTTGCTGACGGATTATCCTCTCAGTGCGACCGAGAGCTGCCCTGTGCAAACTGCCGAGCGCGGAACAGGGAGTCGGCATGCACGTACGAGCCCGGGGCGCCGACGGCCCGACACCTCGAGCAGCGCAGGGCCGAAGCATGGACCCGCGAGGACCGCCGGCGGGACGGGAGCCGGAGCGAAGAGCCGCTGTCGGCCGTTGTGGCGGCGTGGGGCTACGGCCAGACTGGGGCGTCGACGGTTGCCATTCTGAAGCAGATTGAGTCGGCCGATGGCGACCCGGCCGACGGCGCCGTCAATGTCCCTGCCACGGGCCTCAAATCCAACGACTTTGCGGTCCAGGAAAAGTACAAGGGGCTCGTCAGGCAATTGCCTGCGAGACCATATGTCAACAAGCTTATTGACATATTCTTGTCACGCTTCAACTGGCAGTATGATTTTGTCCAGCCCGACATCTTCATCCGCCAGCTCGACGAGTGGAACCGGCTTCCTTTCGGTGTCCTTTCCAGGGAGGGTCCCGAGGGACTGTCGCCGGACTTGCGTGTCTTTCCCGCCGTGCTGTTCCAGGTCGCCGCCATGTCTCTACTTCTCGTCTCTGAGACGGAGCCTTCGATGCTCCGGGGCGTCAAGTATACCGACGGCATGACGTTCGATGAACTGGCTGGTGAGTATAGCGAGGCCGGCGCTACCATTGTCACGTTATTGGGCAAAACGAGCCTTTCCGTCACGACGGTTCAGGCAGAATTTCTGAGAGCTTCGTATCTCAAGTTTACCGCCAAGGTCACGGAATCGGTAGGTCCTCGTTTGTCGAAGTGGATTCTGTGCAACTAACCATGCCATAGTGGCATGCCATCGGCATGGCCGTTCGAGATGCCCAAGAGCTCGGGATGCATCGCGATAGCCTTGACCCGAAGCCGCAGAGCGACAGCCTCGAGAGCAAGTGGGAAAATGACTGGCTGATTCAGAGGAGGCGGCGAATGTACATGTTACTCGCCATCTGGCATGTTGCCCCTCATATTGCTGTGACGCTGAGATGTCTGTGCTGACTCGACTCAGGGACATCAATATGTCGATTATCCTCGGTCGACCTGGGACGGTCGACTGGAAGCATGGCGTCCCTTCCGCTCCGATCGATTGCCTGCCGCCTGTGGCTACCAATCCTGGGCCGCTCGTACTGAGGAACGAAGAGAGGGACCCGCCGACGCCTCAAACGAGAGTCCTTTACATGCAAACGATGGCCGGGCTCTTGAGGGAGATGCTGGAACTCGAGAAGAATGGGTTGCACAAGAGGGACCAATCCAAGGTTGCTGAGCTCCATCAAAAAATTGTCGATCTTGATGCACAGAAGCCGGCCGTCTTTCGTTTGCAAGATGCCGACACGCGTTGGGACAGCTTGCCGGAAGCTCACTGGCTGCCGCAGAATCGATTAATGCTGGCGCTCCAGCATCAATTCAGTCTGCTGGCACTCCATCGACCCTACGTTTTCCATCGGCGGGAAAGCCGAGAGGCAGCGGTGAGAGCGAGTTTGGAACTGCTTGAAGTGCATCGGATACTTTTCGAGGCGTGTCCGCCGGAGGAGTGGAAGAAGTGAGTCATTTGCCTTGTTCCACGAACCGCCTCTAATCGCCGACACGAGACGAACGCTGACTGATGGGGCAGTTTCATGATGTTCTTTGGCAGCTTCGACGCCATTGTGCTAATCTCGTCTATTGTCATCCTATTTCCTCAGGAGCAGTCAGGGATCCGGGTTGAATGCACGGCCAAGGTCTGCGCATCAATCGAGCGGTTGACGGTCATGCAGGAGCGAAACCCCCTGGCCAAGTCGGCCCAAGGCGTTCTCCAGGCCCTCTTGGCCAAGCTCGCGCGGGTCAGCGGCAACGTGAAGCCGCACCTGGGCTCGAGCGTAATGGTAGGCGGCAGCAGTGTGGGAGAGGCGCCAATGTCCGCCGCGTTGGAGCAGCAGGTTGAGGCGACGCTGATCAACTCGTGGCACTCTGCATCGGGTGCAACAAGGCGGCCATGGTCGCAGACGGAATGGTCCACACCTCCCGAGCACATGCTAGCGGCAATGGCGCCCGTGTTTCCGACGTCAGACTTGATCTATCATGAACTCACGGCCATGCAGAACGAGGACATGGCGGCGGCGGCGGCGGCTGGGGCTGCAGCATCGGCGACGACTCAAGCGTTCCCACAGGCCGCAGCGGATGTCGGGTCGGAGCTTTTCATGTGGCAGTTCGGTGGAGACTTTGGCCAGGACACGGTGTGGCAGATGTTCAACCAATTTGACCCGGCGCCACCAAGATTCGACGAGGATGGATTGTCGTGACGCCAGCCGGACGTTTGATGTTCGGGGTCGGTTGTCAAGAGAGGGGACGGTAATGGTTATGATTGGACAAGCCTTGCGAGGTGCCGCGTCTGCGTGTCAATGGCAGGTCGAGGCGCCAGACATGCACCCTTTAGCGTCCATCCATGTCAGATCCTGGAAGCCGACAGGGCGTAAAGTGCCCTGTTAGCCTGCGCCTACAGGGGGGGTTCGAGCACACTCTGGGGAGATTGACATGCTTATGGCTGCACGCACCGCCTTGGAGCAAGTATACTAGACGCAAGCGCTGTGCTGCAGGCCCTTGTAATGAATTGAACGTGATAGGCGCCGGGGGGGCATACTGTACTTACTCACGCAGGCACCTCCTACTAGTAGGCAGGCCTCTGGTCTTGTCGCCGACGCGCTGCGAGTTTGTTCGAGGTTGCTGCAGGTTCGGGCCAAACGATTGGACTGCGACCAACGGCCTTCCTGTCATGCTCGATGCAACGGCGACAAAAGCGGCTCCTTTGGAGCAAACCACCAGGCCGGTCCGACATGATGTGCAGGAAGCTGGCCAGTCTCGAATATCCGTATGGGTGTGGGTTCTGACTGGCGGCATAGGGAAAAGAGGTGAAACAGCCTACGGCCCATGCAAGCTTCCGGTAAGCAGGCGCCCCCTTCATGTTCCTTCCACTGCCAGCTGGCCGGCCTAGGCCCGCACAACTTTTCAAGCACGTCGCAGCGGGCAAACACGACATACACCTACCTACCTATTATTTCCTTTCGCTGCACGCCCAGGGTTGTCGCTTCTTGTTTTTTTTCCCTCCCTCGTCCTTCACATTCTCTCTTTTCTTCTTTCGCAATCCTTTCTTCACATAAACCCACGCTCTCTCTCTCCGAATTCACGGCAGCTTTCTCACAGACGCTGTGAATCCCCAGCAGCTGTACCGTCCCGACCGACGACATAGCCACGGCTCCCGCATCAAATTTTCCACCACTGCGTTTTTCTGCCTTCTACATTCAACGTATCTCTAAACCTGCACTTTCCCCACCAGAGAGGAAGCAACCAGCGCCATAGACGTTCCCAGAGTGAGACTGCATTCAAGTAAAGCAGCCAACCATGGAGCAGACAACAACCATAGTCGATTTCGTTCATCGTTTCCAAGAAATTCAGCAGCATCGAGATGCCAGCGAAAATTTGGTTCGGGTTCGTACCCTAGCGGCTTGTCGACGCCGGCTCATTTTTCCCCCTCGCCATTAGCCTAAGCGTCTTGCCTCGGGCAAAACTTTGTACGCTGTAGCGTCGCCCGCTGACTCGAGACGCGACCCTCTAGGACCTGCTCGTCTATTGTGACCGAGTTGAGAGCACAATGCGCCTCCAGAATAAGAAACTTGCCGAGGAACTTCAGCTCTGCAAGCTCGACATCGTTGATGCAACCAACTCGCGACGAGATCTTCAGCAGCGTCTTCAGACCAGCGAGGCTCAGGCCGAGTGGATTATCAAGGAAAATGACGATTTAAAGGTGCGATGCCATCCCTGCCTGTTTTGCGGAATGCGGACCCGCTGACGCCATTTCCTTCTTCAGAACAGGAACTCATATATTTTGGTAGCCATTGATGGCGATGAAATGATTGTAAGTTCTAGTGGAAAACTCAAAAAGTCGTCGGCAATCGACGCTCGCCTCTCGGCACTCCCCGCCATCGCCGTACTGTACAGAAACTGACCTTCTGGCCCCAGTTCCGCGATCGCTGGATCCACCAGGGCGTTGAGGGCGGCAAAAAGGCAGCGCAAGCACTTCGTTCGGCCATTGAAGAGCACTGTGGCAATCGCTCAGCCGATATTCACATTGTAGCCAAGGTCTATGCCGACCTGGCCGGTCTGGGCAAGAACCTGTCTCGCGATGGACGCCCCGACCTGCAATCTGACCTGAGAAACTTTGTCATCGGCTTCAACCAGGCTCAAGCTACCTTTGACTTTGTCGATATCGGCCCACAGAAAAATGCAGCGAGCTCCAAGATTAAAGGTCTGCCCCTCTCAAGTTCAATCTCTATTGTCCTCTACTGCGTCGCGCGTATCGTCGGCTGGCGCTGACTTTCGCTCGCAGAAACTGCTAAATGGCACTTGCAAAACCAGAATTGCAAGTACGTCATTCTAGGCATCTCTCGCGATGAGAAATGCGTTTCGTTTGTGGAAGAGTTGCTCGCAAACGAGGATACGCTACAATGCGTGTCCGTCATCGAGGGCTTTCCCACAGCCAAAGAATTAGTCGATACTGGTATCAACATCTTGGACATTGGCAAGGATCTCTTCCGCTCTGAGCCTTTGTCGTCCCGAAATAGCAGTACCGTCACGTCCCCATGGGCGAGCACCTACTCCGGCACTGCTAGCCCCACTGCGAGCGTTGTGTCGTCCAACACGCCGTCCACGGCCACCATGTCGTACGCTCTGGCCATCTCCAGCAGCAGCACACCGCCTCCTCCATCCGGGGTCGTTTTGGCAGCTGCCAAGCCGCTCAGCGCTCCCGCTCGCCCTCGAGCGCACGTACAGTACCAGCAAGTTCCTCCCCAGCAACCTGACTGGAACCCTGGCCCCCGCGGGTTGGACGAGCCCATCATGGTCAGCGTCGCAGCGTTGGAGAATATCAAGAAGCGCAAGGACAAGGATAAGCTTTGCAACAATCATTTCTTGCGCGGCCCTTGTGCCAAGGGAGATCTCTGTCATTTCGTCCACAGCTACAAGCCGAGCACCGACGAGATTAACGCGATTGCTGTGCTGGCAAGACAGAACCCTTGCACTATAGGGCAGGATTGCGTGTTGGATGACTGCATATACGGCCACCATGTGAGTACATTTGACTGGTATCTGAATTTCTTGGATAGCCCCATTGACCCTGCCATTTTCTACATGCAGTGTCCTAGCGTTAAGGATGGCACGTGCTGCCACCCGTTCTGCAAATTCCCCGAGGAATTGCACCCCCCGGGAACCAAATTTAAAAACGCCTACATACGCGCGAACTAGACCCAAGTAATTGGGACTCCTGGCTTGGGGGACCCATCGGGCTCTGTTCGCCATCGGTTTTGCAGGAGCTGAGGTTCACTCTCTTGCAATTGATGGGCGCCTTGAAGCATCCCCGAGGCCCAGCGACTGAGAGGCATGTGGTCAGAGCTCATGGATGCTTGCCCGAGGCTGGCAAACTCTTGCCTGGCAACTCCAGGGATTGGCTTCGAAGGGTACTGGGTTTGGATGAGGCGCATGTCAAACGGATGGTTCGTTAAATAAACAACGCATCGCAGGACATCATGCGCATATGATCTACTCTTTCACCTTGATGAACACTGATAAACAAACGCATCTGGCAAACAATGGATGCAATTTATATACGGGAGCTATCCCGAATGTCCATAGCGTCGGGTAGTTTACCTCTTTTAAAACGTGAAAGCTCGAGCCTTTGTAACCGGCTTCTCGAGCGCGTTGACATGTACTGGATCTAAGATGGTACCTGTAGCCGGCGAGTCTCAAATTTTTCACTGTTAATGCCCTTCTTGTCGCTGTAAGATGACGGTCTGAGAAGCTGTTGACATGGATATATCAAATGCTAGAGCAGGGTCGTCGCCGGCAATTAAATCCAGCTTTACGGAGCCGGCTTGCGCCAGACGGGCTGCAGCTTACTCCCACGCACGCGTGCTCTACAAGTTCTAGAACCAGGAGTTCAAGGACTACCTGGACTCGACGCTCCACCACAGCTTGAGGCCATCGTATTGGGAGGCTGATTTGGTGGTACCCGATTTCGTCCGTCTCCGATGCAAGAAGTACCGAAATGCTAGGACAGTGGCAGACAAGTAGCCATATTGAATTGTAAATTTGGGGTTAAATGGGTTATGAGTTATTGGGGAAGACGTTGTCAACGTTGCCTAGAGCAAAGGCCAGCTCAACGATCGGGACATGAAACTGTCACTTGAAAGTCCTTTTCATCATTGAGCCATACCTTTGGCCCTTTGTCAAGATTCTAGTGTTATCCCTAAAATACGAGCTTGGAGTCTAAATCTATGCCCAGAGTCTCGCTGCTTAAATGATGGGTGCGAGCTCGCAGTCACGATTGTCAAGCAGGATGGATCACGGCATTGAAGAGCTTTCTTAAGAGAAGTAAGAGTTTGATCTTAACCCTCTTCTCGAGAGCCGATTGGTTGTCACAACTCTAATTGGCTGCTTTGCATTATACGTAGGAAGAGATTGGGTAATGCGCAAGTCGAAATAGATGCAGAGTTTGGAACCCTGGTCCATTAGGTGCAGAAATGAAGCAATCTTTCATTTTTCCATACCGCCAAAGTCTACGGGAAAAAGTGTGCATGGTTCGAGGAATGTTGCGTTAAGAGAAGACGAGTTCCCTCTATATCAACGACTTGAAATACGTTACCATCACCTACTGCCTTCATGGACTTCACTTGGCTGGAAATTGGCATGAAACGGAGCTCGAATCAAATCCACATTACAATGGCTCGACTAAAGCTTTCGACTTTTTGCACTTCTTTATCACACTTTTCGGCTTGCGTCAATAGCCAGCTTAATCACAGTGGGTAGCCATGCTCGGCCTTCAGCGCTTGTGGGCGCTCGCCCTTTACATACTCATTACAACTCCAGCCTCGCTTGGACGTTCGCTTCTTGATCATCGCCCGCGTAAAGTACTCCTTGGGTACAGGGCAGTCAGCAAGGCAAGCTAATCATGTCTTTCTTTCTCATTTCCATACCTAACCGGACTTCTCCTTCGATGAGAACACGCAGATGGATACTTGGAGGCTCGGACTTTGACTGGGGATCCAAATCGCATCGAGTATGGCATGCACGTTGGGAGGGGCGTCTATACCACACCCGGTCCAGATTGATGGTCGGGTGACTGGTCAGTGAATGCGGTCCTCACGGAAGCTGTTCTCCAGACTTCACTGATGCCGGGCGGCATTAGGTACTGCGCCATATGCTCATGAAGAAGCACTGAACAACGTGACCAAAGCTAGGATCACGATATATCTACAGACTATAGGCCTTTGATTCCAACGAGGATGTGACGGACTTGGTGGATCACTACATTCGAACCCTGGGAAGCGACTGGAATCCCTCTGGAACGATTCGCATAACGTCCATGGTCGTGCCTTATCTGAGTCGCGAGATTCAGATGGTCATACCGTTTGGCCTGCTCAATTCACGAGGAGGTGGCCTAGATATATCTATCGAATGCGCACAAGATGCGACGCAGCTATCCACCAACACTACCGTCGACTACGAGCCGTGGTAGAACGTCAGGGGCACGTTGACAGCCTCCGAGAAAATTCATCACATTGAACGTGTTGCCAGGGAGATGCAAGGGTCATTGAAAAACTGAAGCGTATATCGAGGCAGCTCCACCGCCGCGTTCGCGATATGCGCCGTTCGGGTGTCAGGCCTACCGAGGACAACGACGATCTATGGAAAGAGGCGCAAGGCCTCATGGAACCCGCCCAGGGTATCTAAAGAAGAGTCACAGATCAGATTCGAGCACTGGGATCCACCTCGACCTCCGAGGATCAACGAGCAATCCGCGGAACCGAAGCCATTGTGGATCACGACATCGACGAGCTAGAACAGGGGCTTGATCGCGTGGTGGACAGCGAGTCCCGAATCCAGGACATTCTGCTTGAGCTTCGAGGCCAATCTTCACTCAGAGTGATGCAGAAGATCACGACGATCAGCCAGAGCAGAAAAGACCCAGGTTGGATCCCGGCTCATCCACGACTGGGAACGACGGGGGACACGCAACCACATTCGTCCCAGCGCAGTCCGACACACCCATTTCCACAGAAGAAGAACACAGTATTAAGGGACCGCCGTTACAGGATACCTTGGGAGCTAGCGGGATTAACCTGGAGGCCATCCTTTCAGATGTCACGGAACGCCTTGAAGGTGGTGGTCTCACGGTGTCTGACTGCTCCCGCTTCATCGCCGAGCTTGCAGCCTTATGACTCCTTCTCAACTACAAGTTTCGCAAACCTCCAACAAAGGGATCAAACGGGGACAGTCAGCCCGTGTATCTCGTCCTTGCCAGCTGTGAGTACCCGATGAGATGATGCGGTTTTGGGACAGATCGGCTGAAACCGGAATCACTCGAAGCCAAGCCAAGCCATGGCCAATGCCGCCGACCTGGCAGGATGATGGAGCATGTCCCGAAACTGCTGCTATGCGGGCGAGTCGAGAAACTCAATGTCGGGTTTCGAGCTGCGAATAAAGCTTGGACTGGTACCCACGATTCTATATCCGCTGTGCTGTCTTGTATCAGTTCCAATCATGGTCGGCCTCGACAAGTCAGCGCTGGGAAGAACTTCGATCCGGGATTCGAGACTTGAGCAGAATTCGTCCTTGGTATGATTATGTGACGGGCCAGCCCAGAGGGCCACGGTGAGTGTCAGCACAGGTCCGCTCGGGTGGAATGCCCGACTCCTAACCCTTCGACCACGGGTTATCAATCGCGATTTCCCCGGCGGTTAAGACAATCTAAGGAGGCAGAGTAATCCACGCAAGACCGGCAGCTGCCGCTACGGACCTTTGTCCTTTAGAGGAAACTAGTGCCCTGCAGGTAGGTGCGGTAAATGTGTCAAAGTTTCGGTAGGTCCTTCACCAACAAGGCCTATGACGAGGACTTGAAGGATCTGGCGACGTTTGATTCGTGCCATCTGCTATGGGACCATGGCGTCAAGTCATGTTGGCTCCACGCGCTACCTAGGTAGGCGGTAACTTACACCCGATTGCCGAGCAGATTGATCCATTCATCTACTCACCTACGGCACAGCCGAATAAATTGCCCATCACTGTCTTTATGTAGGTGGTGCACAGGTAGCTCCTCCGTTCCTTGGCACAGGTAGCTGTGGAGGCATCTCTTTCTTTGACTTTCCGAAGCCGCCAAGCCGGAGCTCCTGCGATGGGAAACACTCAATTTCATGCCCTCTTTGAAGCACATTTCTACCTTCAAACGAACGATATCCTCTTTATCCTTCATCAGCACAGCTCCGCGGATTCCCCCTCCTTGGTGTAACACTGCGGAGGCATGTGGACATCCCGATGCTCTGCACCTTCACTTCCAGTTCTGGCTGTTGGGCTCCGTCTTCACTTCCAGCTGCTGGCACTCGCAACAAACCGCAGGGCATGTCGAGCCGCCAGCCACGCGGGACATCCGTATGTGCAGGCTCGCATGCGGCACCCACTAGGCTGCAGCGGAAGAGCCTATTCCCTCGTGGATGGTGGTTCACCATCCAAAAGACGACATCATCTCCGCGCGCTCCCCGATGGACTCTGCGTGGGCGGCCTCATGTCTGACCCGCGCATTCTCTTAGCAACAAGGGAAAGATTTGAGGCTTTTCTTTCGGGTGAACAGCACGGGTTTCGTTTGATGAGCTGATGCCTCTGCAAGACCCCCTCGAGCCTCGGCCTTTAGGAACAGCGAAATGTTGAGGCGGAAACCTCCAGCTAAGCATGCGTCACGTAACGAGTGAAAGAGCACTGCAGGCCACCGTTGAGCAAGAACAAGAGGAGGCGAATCAAATAACGGTTGCCGACGCCTTGCATGACCAAATCCAGTCGGACACTTGCCAAAGAGTCACGGGAGGCGTAAGAAACGCAATGACACTGCAAGCAATATTCGACCTCGACGTTTCGACAGACTGTGCTTCAGCCGCTAAGAATAGGACGCTGAACACTTGGATAAATTGGCCTTCTGTACTTCGTATCGGGACAATCATCGAGGTTGGGGATGTAAAGCGTAAGAAGCGTGGAGCTTTCGGGTAGTTTCTTTTGAGATGAGACATAGTAACTCGCTAAACGCCGGCGAAACAAATTCAATCCATCATTCAAGACTAGTAAAGCTACTCTACCCCTCACGAGTATCATCTTTATGGAATCGACTGCATGCGTTGTGCGACTCGAATACGATCGAACGATCTAGACGCTGTGATCGCTACGTGACCTATTTTCATTTGTCCGAACAGCCTTGGTTTGGCTCAGGGCTGCCGCACCTGTTCAAGATGGAGGTAGATCTCAGGGTGCAGCACTGTAGCCAGGAAGTTCCCGGGATGAACAAGTATAATATATGATAGAGTGATCCCCCTCCCCCCTCTCCTCAAAATTTCTCCAAGCACAATAGCAACGTTCTGAAGGCCTTCTATCTGCCCAAAATGCCTCGTTACATGTTTCTCCTCAAGTCGGATTCCTCGTACATCGACTCCCATGGACATGAGATCCCAACGCACCATCTGGATGCCTTCATCCGTTTCAACGAAGAAATCGCCAAAGCTGGGGTCCTGCTCCTCGCCGACGGCTTCCAACACACAGCTGACGGCTATCGCCTGAAGTATGACGCAAGCACCAAGCATGAAGTCGTGGAAGGCCCCCTTGACATTTCCAAGGAGGATCATCTCGGCGCCTTCTGGCTGATTCTGTTGAGAAGAAGGTCCGGTCTCGGCTGTGAAGCCCGCAGCTTGCTTGACGAGTGGATGACTAATAGGTCCTGTCAAGATAAAGACGCTCATTCACGCTGTTGCCTAAAAACAGCAAGCAGTTCGTAATGCCATATTAATAATGGTTTCGAACTTTCTAGCTAATATCGTCATCTATGCTGCCTGGGTGGCATTATCGCCACCATACCTATCATCACAAGAATATAAAGCGGCAACGCAGATCAAGACGGAATAGAACGATATATGAATACACACATTCGCAGGAGACCTATACGGTTGATCTGACTTATTCTTTCTTTGTGACTTTTTCCTCCTTTCCATATAGCTCTCTTCGCGAGAGATTCAGGCTGATTCGCCGGAGGCCGCATTGAGTTGGGCCAAGAAGGTGCCCTTAACTGGAGGAGAACTACTTGTGCGTACCGTGGGGGTTGGTCACGACGACCACGCAACTCATACCGAAGAGTTGAAGGCTCGGGAGGGCAAATTGCGACAGCAAATGAAGTTGAACAGTCAATCTGTCGGGATTTGGCACTAGTCTACTCGGACATTCTGCACGGTGAAGGGTTGGGAGCCAAAATAACTCTGCGCTACTTTCGTGACGCATGGCCATCTCTAATGGATCTGAATGAGTGGCTCAGAGAAAGGCGTCTGGGCATGCGTGCCCTCGTGAGTTATCTAGTTGGCTAATAAGAACACTCTGGTGTCTCGACAATCTGGGCTCCCCTCTTTTCGTGCATTGAATATCGCCTCGACAGCTTGGCAGATACTCAGCTTCTCCAATATTTTCATACTTCTATCGTGTTTCGGGCAGATGACATATAAACCGATGAAGCGCCTCATTACGCCTTACGTAGCTGAATGTTCATGACGATGATTCATTACTAATGTCGCTCCGTAAATCCCCCCTCATATATCTGCATCTCTCCCAGGGTTGCAAACTACTCCACTGAATCCACGCATCGATTTATTTATGGGTATTAACTTACACCCAGAGGGTTTCCCCTATAGAGGTCCTACGCTAATAAATGGATTTATCCCGCCCGGAGGGACTACGCCCCAAAGGCCCTGGACGTTTAACTAGTTATAGTACCTTCGTTTAAGTCTCAACCGCCCGAAGAACTGCTAGACGACAAATAATGACACTACAAGTGGATCCCGAACGCTTAAACTCCTTATTATTTTCCGAATTAAAAGGTCATATTAAGGATTAGTACGCAATGGTTTGAGACGATTTCTCTGCTCCATAATTATAAGCTTGCACTGAGAAAAGACCCTTTCACTGTTACTGGACATTGCGGGAATTGAGGCTGTACCTAAGCCCATTTTTGCTTCCCGCTGGGTTGCGGGCTATTTGGACTGCCGCAGCCGATAATCTGGAAGAGTGTCGCCGTCATCTAGCTTAAAAACTTTCATTGAAAGCCAGGTTTCGAGTTCATCCATTCGTCCTCATCCCACTGGGTCATATCTATTTCACACTCGAATTCGTCTAGAGTCCTAGCCCTCTTAGCACCAGCAATTGTGTCGGCCACAGGTAGGTTTTCATATTCTTTTATAACGGTCTCAGCTGAGTGTGTTAACAACTAATTTAGCGTTGTGACGAGTATCCTAAAGCTAGAGAGAAAAGAATAAAGGAAGGAAAGAGAAAGATCTAGAAGGCGAAGCTAGTTCTTGAGCTATGTTCGCTTAAGAACTCGTATAGGACTTAGTCGGGAGTGGAGCCGAGACCCTCACTAGTTCTGACCGTTACAGCTACCGAGAATGCCTAGAGCTTCGGAAGATAATCAAGAGTTGCACTGAGCACTCGAGGGGAAACAAAAACAGTGTGCGAGATTGGGCAAGGGCCAAGTAAGGGCCAAGTACATGGAGGACGACATCATCCACCTAACCAATACGCTATCAGAGGACAACAGCACCATCTCCATAGCGTTGGCGGATGCGACTCTGTAAGTGAAAATCCATAACCCCGAGGGAGGACAGCATCAAGATTGACTGGGGCACAGTCGGACTGCGGCCGTTAGTCTGCAGATGTTGAATAGACACAGAAAAGAAATTAAGAGGACAAAAGAAGACCCGGAAGATCATCTATGTCAGGTGAAAGACAAGCTAGAAGTCATCGCGGCTTCTGGTGAAGACACGGAAAAGGCAGCAAGTCGGCGTTGGAAAGGTTTTCGGCGGGAAAGCGGACGACCGAACACTGCTTGGAAATTTGCGAGAGTGTGCTTGCACATATCGAGGGTCTGCAGTTTAGGCCGGTTCTGGGTTGATGCCTCACCGATGTCCGTCTCGCCCTATACGAATCCGGGTTCAAAAAGGTGGCTGCTGTTGTTGATCTGGATCCAGCCTGCGGTGTGGAGGCTTATAAGCACACTTGCATGATGCGTGAGCCAGCGTATATTAGACAGCAGACGAGGTCTCTCTTAGTACGTAGGAGACTTTCAATTCTTTGTCATAGCTCTATAACATTAGATCAGGATATTGCACCGCGTGCTCAGGCTTCCGAGGCAGACTCAACCCCTGAATCTTCGCCTCGGCGTAATCTACCACTTACCCCCGGTTCCGACACTCCAAATTGTCCATGGCTTTCACGAGGCTTAGAATTTGATCATTGGCGCTGATATAAGGAATACGGGGGTTCAATTTCCGAGTCTCTCATCCGGACTCCACTGGCTCAAGTCGGTGTAGCGAGGTCACATTTTGCTTTATTTCGAAGGAGATCAACCATCATTGATAAAAGTCGTTGGAATGTTCGAAGGCCGAAATCATGATTTACGCCAGTATATATTAACCACAACATCTATAGCAAATGATTGCAGCAGCTAGTATCCAGACATTCGCGTAGAACTACTCCCGACACTTAGGTTATATTGTTTCAGCTATCCCCGATCCTGAGCTACTTCCCTTGATGACTGGGATTATCTTATTTGCAGCTTTGTCCCAAGTCCAATCCACAAGCTGTATTTATGCTTGAGGGGACTCGTAGGGAACGCTGAACATAAGTTGAACATAAGCAAAATCTCGGCAATACAGAAACCGGCTAAACCGAAGCTTTTCGCAACTAGAGATTTAATGATATATGTCGGGGTCGTAAATGCCCTTCTTTCAATTGGCCCAAGTAGCATTAGGCCATGGTAAAGACAGCCGCCAAACATAGACTTGCCAGAGTCCCGAGTAATACGACAGGCAAAACAGGCTTCCTCGCTTTTGGACCAAATTGTATCCAGCCTGGTCCTGATCTTTTGGGCGCTTCCGTGTAGTCGAGAATGACTCCACCAGCGATCCCTCGGGAAGCCCAGTCCGCCGGCTTGTCCCCGATATAAGGCAAGAGGTAACGACCCAAAACTTGATTGCTGATGCCATCCCGAGCATGCAGACGCATTGCCGCTCTCGCGGCGCGGGCAAGCGGTTTCAGCCGCTCAAGACGTTCGTCGACGAAATCTTGCAGAAGACTAGGTAAATCGACGGGTTTGACTTCAGGATCAGCATTCAACCAGCCGTGAAGTTTATTGCTCAGGAGAGCTGCGTCTTCAATGGCGCAGTTGGCGCCCTGGCCTATATGAGGCGCAAACTATAAGGGATTTCCCGGTGATCTGCCGGATCGATCAATCCGCCGGATTCACCGCCAGTTCGCGCCTCCACTTCATTCATGAATTACTCCACAACCATGGCCCCAATTGATGAAGCGCTTGAGTTTTTAAAGTCGTCTGACACTGTGAACTATGCCAAGGTGGCCCGTCAGTTCAAGTGTGACGAGACAACCCTGCGTCGACGACATCAAGGCAAACAGAGGTCAAGACAGGATGCCGACGCTTTGTATAAGTCACGTCTCTCAAAACAGCAAGAAAGGGACCTTGTTGCGTATATTCGTAAGCTTTCGTCACGTGGGATTCCGCCTACGCTGCCGATGATCAAAAGTTTCGCCCAGGATATCGCCAAAATCGAGGTCGGAAAGGACTGGCCGTATAGCTTCGTTCGACGCAACAGCAATGAGCTCGGTTGCACTTGGTTCGACGGTTTTGATATCGCAAGAAAGAGGGCGGACAATCCCTCGCGGTACAAAGCTTACTATGAACTCGTAAGTAGACGCCCAAGTCCATTCCTTCACCGCTGATTGAACAAGATTCGCGGGAAAATCGAGAAATACAACATTCTGCCTTGCAACACGTATAATGTGGATGAAAAGGGCTTTCTACTCGGCGTCATCAATCGTACCAAGAGAGTATTCTCTGTTCGTGCCAAGAAGCAAGGGAAATTGATCGGTGCTGCTCAGGATGGCAACAGATCATGGATCACGTTCCTGGCATGCGTCTGTCAAGACCTGACCGCGCTACCCCCATTTCTCATCTACCAAGGCAAGCCAGGACAAGTCCAGGACTCTTGGCTGACGGAATTTGACCCCGAGCACCAATCAGCATTTTTCACAACTTCAGAATCGGGTTGGACGAGCCATGAACTTGGAAAGGAGTGGCTCATTGGTGTTTTCGACCGGTTCACGAAAGAAAAGGCGCGAAACGGCCGTGATTACCGCCTTCTGATCACCGATGGACACTCGGGTCATGTTAATATGGACTTCCTGGAGTGGTGCGACCAGCATCGGATAATTGTTGCCGTGTTTCCGCCCCATTCCACGCACAGGCTGCAGCCGCTTGATGTGTCCCTTTTTGGCCCTCTTTCGACCGCGTATACCAACCAGCTCATCCGATGGACTGCAAAGACACAGGGACTCATTGGACTGTCCAAGAGGGAGTTCTGGTCGCTATTTTGGGACGCATTCGGGTCGTCGTTCTCAGCGGAGAACATCGCAAGTGGGTGGAAACGGACCGGATTGCTCCCATTTGACCCCGAAGTCGTTTTGTCGCAGATCACGGAGAAAAGAGAAGATGAATCTGAGTCTGGCAGCAGTTCTGCAGACTCGCTTGCCCTTGAGCAACCCACTGCTCGGGATTTGCGCCGACTTGTCGACAAAGTAGTCGATAAATCCTTCAAAAACGCCGAACGAGACAGTCGGAAGCTCAGAAGCACTCTCGAAAGCCTCCAATCTCAAAATGAATTGCTTCGATATGAGAATCAGGGACTCCGCGAGACCATCTTCCACGAAAAACAGCGCAGAATGCGCGGTAAAGCTCTGAAAGATTACCTTTTCGACCGTGTAGATCCTAACTCGGCTCAGGTGTTCAGTCCCGCGAAAGTGGCCCAAGCACGCCTACGGAAAGCAGCGATGGAGACTCAAAAGCAAGAGGAGACATTAGAGAAGGAAAGACAAAAGTTTGAAAGACAGAAAAGGGCTGCAGAGGTCAAAGCTCTCACCTTGGAGAGGAGAAGGCAGCGAGAGGCAGAAACGGACCAAAGACGGCAGGCAAAGGAAGCCAAGCGGCAAGAGAGGGAGAAAAATCGGCAGATACGGAAAGAGCTGCAGCGTAGCAACCGGAAAACAATGTCGGAGATGGAATTTGTCCCCCGTGTGGCACCACATACTCTCGAGAAGAGTCCGGGTGTTCGAGACGAGATTATCGTCGCCATTTCGGCTCTGCCAGAGCCACCGGCAGCGCCGGAATTCTTGAGATCGCCCATGGATAGCCTATGCAAAGGTCCAGAGTCGGTCTCGACCACTTTTTCCATTCCCCAAAAGCCATCTTTGGCTGTCGAGAGCGATCGAGAGATGGTGGTTGCAATTCGGGGACTTGGGCGGTCAGGGCGCAATAGGCGGCGACCACGGTGGCTTGATGACTGCGAAATAGACTGAATGGCATATCTAGGCATATATGCCGTACCTGCTTCAATTAGAAGTTATCCAAGACGACTAAGGCGGAGTTTTGCTGAATTGTTCGCTGGAATGCAAGGGGGCCAAAATCCGGCGAATCATCCGATCCGGCGCATCACCAGGAAATCCCTTAATGACCAGCCCGGCTCAGTCTCGATTCCTTTACGCCATAATGAGGAGCTACTGACCTTGTGCATACTATCTCCGATACAGACGATTTTATCCCAGTGCCATTGCGAAAATAGGCCCTCTTCTAGGGCAGTCATTTGATAGACCTCGCATCGCGACCAGACCTGGCCGAAGGTAACGTCGTTCCAGACCGGTTCTTGGGCAAGTCGTTGACAATGAGCCTCAGCATCTGCAGAGGTGAAGCGCCACGCGTCGTTGCGCGAGCCGCGATAGATGTGCGTTTCCTCGAGCTTGAGAAAGAGAAACCAGAATACTCTGCCGTTCTGTCCTACAACAGTCAGGATGCTATATCCGTCATTGTAGCAAGTCAACTGGGTTCCCGGCTCTAATTTCTCGATTGGAGAGGATATTCCGAAGATGCAAGAGTAGCTGATCGTCATGTCTGCGTGTCCCCGTACCCACTCCGGTCAGTCATTTCTTGTCCTTTATTCATCTGTTCTGGTTGGCTTACCATTGTATTCGTCTTTGAACTTCGCCTTCCCCTGTGACTCACTTGCCAACCGCCACATCTGTGCCCGCACCCGACTGTGTATTCCATCTGCTCCGATAACCAGATCGCCATGATACAGCTGTCCGTCAGCTGTCTTTACGGATACACCCTTGGAATCGGACTCGACGTCCACAATCTTGCAGCCCAACCTCACCCGACCGCTGCGAGTTGGCGCATCCGCCAGAATCTCCAATAGCTTCTGTCGATCCAAAAACGCGAGTGGATAGCCGAATCTGTTCGAATGGAGCCATAATTAGCCGAGCCATTCATGCTGTACGTCACCGATTCTTGTCGGTAGTCGGAAATACCCACCGCTGCTGTAGCAATGCAGGATATTGGCTTGTATAGTGGAAACCGTCCGGGTAGATTACGTGTGCTGTTGTCAGCGGCTCAATGAGCTCCTCGACTCGGTCATATAACCCGAGCTGTTCTAGGATGCGGCCTCCGTTGGGCATGACCCCGATGGAGGCACCTTCTTGGGGGCAAAGGTCATCCTTTTGCTCCAAGAGGATGTACTCGATCTTGGCCTTCTCCAAGCAATGAGCCAAAGAGAGGCCGGCGATTGACCCTCCTACAATGATAACTTTCATCTCGGTATCGACATCCGTCGGAAAGCTTGACATGAAGGTAATCGAGCTGTCGACGACCGGCTCGTCGGGGTGACTTTATACACACAACGCGTTTGCCCAGGGGGCATTTCGGTGCATAACCCGATCTGGCATGTTAATGTGGCATGATCAATTTCCGTCCTTTTCCTCTTCCAACCATCAATGCTAGGCTTAAAGGTCCATTCGATCCCAAAGATGCTGTAGGCGACATGTGATGCTTATAAATATGCAGTGAACGTAGTATCGCTAAGGTCCGAGGAGATTGACGCCGGTCTTTTAGACTCGTTGCCGCCATTACTCCACTGGTCAACATCCGGTCTATCTGATAGAAGCGACAAGATTTCAAGTCCTCCCGTCACAAGCATCATGAACGCTTCTTCGAATCCTCCCGTCGCCGAATATACCAGAGCAGGCACACATAAGTAATGTCCATAGAGAAACACATGATTCCATGCCAAGTGACGAAAGGATAGCGAATCCAGCCAAACTCTTCTGGCCAGTGCGTTTCACGGACGTGTAGGAATACGCTGCCCACGTACGATCCGAGAAATCGTGAAAGCCTATGTGTTTTGAACAAATGTTAGATCGACCTCAACTTCCCTTTGGAATTGTATTTGGGGCACTCTGGCAACGGGCAGATAGATACCATGCTGTGTATGATGTCCCTCTGCTTGAACCACGGCTGATCAGCTGGCAGACAGCGCCGACCGTCAACAGCTCGAAACACAGAAACGCGCCCCAGTTCACGGCTCGCGCCTGGCCCACCGTGGCTGCCAACGCCATATGGCCCGCTGTGAAGGCTGAAGTAGCCAAGAAGAAGATCCATGGAAGATGGCTCCGAACCAGTGGGGCGTGGTTCCACTCGTTCGGGGCGTGCTTGATTGCAGTGTACATGACGAAGATGTTGAGGACCATCCACGTTGTGAGCACAAGCCTTTCAGCCGGATTTTTGGACGGGTAGATGAAAGTGTATACCAGCTCCCAAGCAAAGTTGCAGCATAGCGGTAGGATTGCCATTCCGTAAGTTCGGTCTTTGTTTGATCCGTAGATCATGGAAAGATAATTGACGGACCAGCCAAAACCTTGGGCCAGGAGGGCCCAGTTCGCCATCCACACGACATCTTTGTACGCAGCAGGCGCCGACGAAGCGTCCGACCATCCGTCCATTGGGGTATTTCAAGGGGGGAAAGGGGGCGACAAGGGTGGCAGGAGATGCGAGAGGGACGAGACATGCTCTATATATAATCTCTTTCGCTCTTATCTTCTCAGATTTGTTCCTCGTTCGGAGCAGTCCGTACCGAGGTCTAGATCCTTCCCTCAGAACACGGCGTCGACCTTCTCCGTTCTTTCTTTGTTACCTTGATATTGCCTTCAAAATTAAACAATCGTTATCACCGACGTGCCATTAAAACTTTTGTTGGAATTTGTAGAAACCATATTCTCTTTCCGACTTTTCTTCTCGAATCACGACGTTAACGAATGGATATGGGTTCATGGTGTTATACATAGCACAGTGTGCCCTTTGTGGCATGTGAGCCCCGGAAACTCGGCTCTATCCATAGGAGAGTGCGAGAAGTCGAGTTACTTCGGACTCATTTCAGAATATCCAAATATAACGAGATTATTAGTTTGTCGCGGAAACTCGAATAGGCGCAATATAATCCGCCTCACGTAGAAGATTAGAAGCCCTTGGATGAATCTTACGAACCTCCGACAGGCCTCACTCTTGACTACAAGCAAGTATAATGACGGGAAACGCTCCTTTAGAAGAGGAATTATAGGAATTTCTAGTCTAGGTGTTTCCGAACTTTCTCTCTACCGCCAGACGCATGACACGGACAAGACCGTTAGCGTCTTTCAATGATTCCTGACCAGCCAATGAGCCCCGAATCCGTCTCTCGTATCTGAGAACCAAACTCCCAAGTCCCGTGCCCAATTCCAGACTCCTGGCCCCTTTAAATATTCTTACCGATTAAAGACTCGATATCAGGTGGTGACTCGCGTCTTCTGACCTCTAACCTGGCTCTGGGATCGCGAAACGATACGAGTCCCTCTGAAAGCATCTCATGTGGACTACTCTCTACTAGTCTCCATTCGTATTTGACTATCATATGGCAGAGAGCAATCTTGATCTCGTTGGCAGCAAAATATCGCCCAGGGCAGGCATACTTCCCATATCCGAAACCGAGATGAGTTTTAGTGGTAGTTGTGAAAGGCGCCTGTGTCCTTTCCTCTCCGTCACGCATTTTCAGAAAACGATATCCATCGAAGCGATCAGGCTGAGGATAGACGGCAGGGTCTGCCACAACATTGTTAATTACCATGATGGGCACCCCCGAGGGTATCTTCGCCCCGTTAGGCAAATAAATATCTTGCTTCGTGATGCGGGAGAATGTACCTTGTTGCGACGATCAATGAGAACACATTCTTCCACATTCTTCAGATGAGGCATATACATACCAATGGTGACCGGGTGCAAGCGTTGGCTCTCTTTCATTACACTATCAAGCAGTTTCATTTGATTCAAGGCTGAGCTTCGCCATCCATGCTTCCGCACGACTGACAGCACCTCTCTCTGCATATCTTGAACCAGTGCTGGCTGATCGCTTAGGCTGATGAGCACTTTTGCCAAGAGGTCTGCGCTGGAATTGATAGATGCGTTTGCCAGTCTGAGCTGGACCATGGCGGCATCGTATCTATTCCCCTGCGAAAAGGAATCAACCCAGGCCAGACTGGAGAATTCCTGTTTCGTTTGCTCTGAATCGGCGCCTGCATGCTCCCGCAATTTTTCCAGAGCGGAATTTACAAGACGTCGTGCCGTTTTGATCTCACGTCGAACCTTTCGACACGATGGTAGAAACCAGTGAAGTACAGGGCGAAGAATTCTAGGAGATCTATGCAAAGCCTGAATCGCCGAGTGTCGGGTAAGAGTAAAGTTGATTACAGTTGTCAACCACTCAGGATCTTGGCATAATGGTTTCCCAACAAATGCGATGGCTGATACTCGAGCAATCAAGTCGAGCATGCTCGGAAGAAGCGTGATCTCGTGCCAGTCTATGCGATATAAATCATCTTAATAAGGCCCTTTCTTGTTACGAGTGCCCAGTTCGTTACCAACCTCTAGAATTCGACCAGCTTCTTTCAAGTACTTCAGCCACCTCTTCCGAGAAAGTGCAGGTGAATTGATCTTTATGATACGGCGATAGTCAGTGAGGCAAGCGGCAGGGAAAAGCCGTTCAAAGGAACCAGAGGGAATTACCAAGTTCTTGGGTTATGACAGAGATCACTTGTCGCAGACCTGTGTTGTGCAGGTTTCCAAGGAACATTGACTCGAATCCGGGTACCTCTGCCATAAAGTCCTAAAGTAACTCAGCCAACTTTTGGCTCCTCTCCGACGCTTGTAATGGCGATATACCTCACTCAGTGCTTTGTAATGATCTAAGAGCTTCTCATTTTTGAAGCTCTCGACGAACTCTGCTGACAGAATTATTTTGGTCCCCATTTCGGTGACGGCTGCGAAAAAAGGCCACTATAAGTGCGATGGAATCGTGCAATCAAGTTAACACAGACTGTCCTACAAGCCTCAATACACACGCACCTTTGCAAAGCCGTTTTGCAGCATTTTGATGCCATCGTGCTGAAACCTAATTTTTGCGAAGACGTTGCCGACTTCCCATGATTTTCTCGGATTGACAAGAGGGAACCCGGTAAATTGCCTGTCCAATCTTCGTAGGATGAACACATACCAGGCCAAAGCAAATAGACATGGTAGTATCACCCATGCAGGCTGGATGGCATGAGATTCGAAGTTAGGCATAGTGATAGGTCGTCGATCCTGAGCCCCAGAAACTGATTGCGCCATGTCAGTTCAGCATGTAAAGCTCATGTCGACGGGCCAGTATCGACTTATTGAACGGTCATCTCGGATTGGATAAGAAAGCCCGCCCAATAAACGTCGAAGAGGTGGCAAAAGAAATGAATGAAGGTTACACTGGATGTGAACGTAGTATCGGGTATCTTGCCTCGTACGTAACAGAGCATCCATGCGTCATGAAGAGGATGGCGTACAGTATGTTCACGGTAACTAGCCGAGAGCCCACTGTTACAGTATTGTTCAAACGGTGGAAGATTCGGAGCGCGGTAAGATGACATTGAGAGTGCCATCCGACGCATGGTAACCCTTAATCAAGCTGTCACCTCGGACGACAGGTCTAATTTGCATTATGACTACAAATGGGTGCATGTCTTGTCATGTATCCGGGTGGAGCGCCACGGCATGGGCGGTCTGACGGATATAACGGCGAGTTTTTGACTCCGATGTATTCCGAACCATCTCGTTTCCATTTACGATGTAGGCTTTGTGTAATTGTAAAGGTGGTAAGGCGGTCTTTCTCGGACGCCTTGCGTTCAAAACGATAGCCAGGCTGCACGGGACAGTAAGATATTGATTCCCCGCTTAGCCATCAAACAATCAGCTCATGGTGGACTCAGGGACGATATCGTCAATTGCCAAGCGTACAGTATGGAGCATCATCCGCGCCAAGACATGATACAGAGCTGGTGGCAAATATTTCCGCCGAGTCCACCTCGGTGTAGACGATGGAGATGTTTGTGGGAGTTTGTAGAGTTATCAAGACCTCAGAAGTGGTATTCGTAGAGACGGTCGTCATGCCAAGAGTGAGGACGACCACAAACTGAGTCCAGGCATTAACAAGAAGATTCGTCTTCTACAAAATAGACGGAGTACAAAGACATACATATAACTAATCTTAAACCAAGTCTACGTTAGAGACCCAGGGGCTCACCACAATGCCGAATAATCGGAATCGAATCATCATATAACTCATTCTTAGGTCCGGATCTATGGGCCTTAGCCTTCATCTCAGATCTCTCCTCCCACCGCGCAGAAGAGAAACAGACCATACGCTAACAAAAGTTTCTGCGCGTCTTTAACATCGACGCGATCCAGAACATCAACTGGCGCCATCCACTTTTCGTTCGCTTGTGCCCGAGCTGAAGGAAAGAGATACCAGGGCGATGTGGCACACATCCAGGCACATGTCCAAACAAAGCCCAGGCACTTTTGCCACAAGACTACGGAGGCGCCCTGTTTCCAGGGCCCGGTAGCCCGACGCCACAACTCTTGGACTGCATCTTCTATCATTATGCCCAGCGGAGCCACACAGAAGAATAGCATCGCCCCCGATTCAGACGGCGGGACACCCAAAATGGCATCGCAGACGAGATGCAGTAGACCAGAGGTGAAAAACGTGAAGAAGATGTTGGCGTAGCGTTCCGTCAAGGAGGGACGGGACAAGCCGAGCAGGTCCCTTGAAATATAGCTGCCGACTGAGGTGAGAGGCCAACGGAAGGACTGATGCCAAAACTTTCTGCAGAGGGGAGTCGATTAGCGCCGCTGGAAAAGTCTTGGAGTAGAGAATCAAGCTTACCCCCAGAAACCACGAATAGTGTAGGCATCATGCAAGCGTCCGAACGCCGGTCTACAAGACTCGGGACGGTAAATCCCAAATAGAACCGAGAGCAAGAAATAAGTCCTTGACACGATATTGAGGCAAATTCGGGAGGGCACAAGCCAGGAAAAGACGCCTATCAACAGACGAGAGGCTAATTGTTCTCGAGTCGCACTGAAATATAGAAATTCGGAGCCCGGCTCGAAAAAGTAGGCCTCTTCTTGCGAAGCTTTTTTTGTGAAAATGTCGAGCAGATTGAGGAACAGATATTGCCAGATGATTATGGCGCCTTCGCGCACAATGTATCGGGTCCGGCTGACTCGATGAGCTTTTCCATCTTTCGCCTCATGTTGATGGTAGTATGCAGGGTGCTCAGGAACATTTTTCACCTGCCAGATTGTGTCGACACCTCGAAAGTTGAGCACCAATTCCCAGGTATGAAAGACGCGGGAGGCAACGGAAGCAGAGTGGCTGTAGATTTTGCCGCGAACCAAATCCGTCTCATCCAGATTGGTGATGAG
The DNA here is from genome assembly GCA_000956045.1 of Hirsutella minnesotensis 3608. Classification (NCBI taxonomy): domain Eukaryota; kingdom Fungi; phylum Ascomycota; class Sordariomycetes; order Hypocreales; family Ophiocordycipitaceae; genus Hirsutella; species Hirsutella minnesotensis. Next base: position 659,973 of record KQ030498.1, read on the forward strand.
GAGCAAGTTGAGGCATTGCAGAGCGGCCACGGTGGCCGGACCTGAAAGTATGCCCTTGACAAACTGGCTTGTGACCAGGGCATGGACGCGAAGGCAAAATTGGTATACTACGTATACCAAACAAGGTGCCCAGAGATGCCGCAGAATCGAGGATTTTCGGGTGGTTACAAGTACAAAAGCCGTTAGCCATGTGAAAACTAGAAAGAGACCTGGTATCGGCAGTATAGCAGGCCAAATGTGGCCCGAAGGAAGCGAGTGAAGCTCCATATCTGGGGACATCTTCCCTGGCATCGTGAAGGAAAACTCGAAGGCTTGGCTCGCGAGCAAGGGAAATCAATAAATCAGCTTGGCAAATATGATTATATGACTCTTCAATCAGATCTAGACTCTGCACAAACGTGAACTGACCTCGCTACTTTTAGCTCCGTATCCTACAGTCTGCTATAGAAATGGAAACAGTCGCCATTTTTGCGATCTTTTCGGTAGCCGAACCGGCATCAGTAAGGGGGGCCTTGCGAAATACAGATACGATAATACATGGTCGCACTGCATGTAAGTGCCTCTTGCGGGACCGGCTGCACGAGACGAGGCAGCGTAACATTCTTCGCGGAACCCCTGACAGATGCTGCAACACCGAAGCGCCGGACTGTACAGTACAATACGTTGCTTGAAGTATTGGCCCACTGAAGTTGATCGTAGTGACCATAACACATTTGATCGGAACCGACGGAGGATTCAAGTTGTGGGAAATTGTGAAGAGCAATAAAGATGGTGAATGTCTTTGGATTCTCCCATTTGGAGCACCACTCCATCAACTCGGCTCTCGTAACCAGAGACCAATCTTGTATGGCTTGAATATTTAAATTTCTCCATCATTTGATTATGGCCGACACAATGTCCTCAGCGTCGCTCGTACGCACGCTAATCGATGTCTCTCGGTTTGACAAGTACAATTCTCTGTTCGCGATATTCCCTGGAGGTCCGTAGTCCTTACCATGGGAGTTGAAGAGGTCATGCTTATCCCACTCCAGTTTGGTCAATCTGCCTCGCGGCGACCTCACGGTATGCCGAAGGCGCGCAGTTACCTCTTGGCTGGATTCTTGAGCATGCTGGTCTAGCCTTCTTATACACGTACTTGTTGAGTGGCGCTGGCATGGTCTGGAACGATTGGATCGACCGCGATATTGATGCCCAGGTGGCCCGGACCAAAACTCGGCCGCTCGCCTCTGGACGACTGTCTACCACGACCGCTTTAGTGTGGATGATGATCCAGTATGCGGGCTCGGCTTGGCTGATGAATCGCCTTCTGAGCGGCCAGAACCTGTAAGTTGAAACGCCGACTACAATGTATCCGAGAGACTGAAACGCATGTCCAGATGGACTTTCATGCTCCCCCTCACCACCGGTATCATACTCTATCCTTTTGGGAAGCGCCCGATTTGCCGTAAGCTGGGAATCTATCCACAATACATCCTCGGCGTGAGCAGCGCACTCACGATTCCTCCGGCTTGGGCGTCGATCTACGGCGGTCAAATCCCCTCCGAGGAGTTGAAGATTCGCGTTCTCCCTCTCTGCACATTCCTCTTGTTGTGGACCCTCTATTTCAACACGGCATATAGCTATCAGGACATCAAAGATGACAGCAAGCTCAACGTCAATTCAGCGTACGTGTTGGCTGGTAAGTATATCCATGCTTTCCTCTTCGCCCAGGCCGTGGCTGTGATTGCCATCATCCCGTGGATCTTGGGCTCAACTAGCTCCACTTGGCTTTGGTTCTCGTGGTTTGGAGTATGGACTGCCTCCATGGGTGAGCAGATGTATCTCTTTGATGCCAAGGATCCGCAAAGCGGAGGGAAAGTTCATCGTCGAAATTTCGCTTTGGGGTTGTGGACTGCCTGCTCGTGCCTTGTCGAGCTCTTGCTATCGTCAAGAACTCTGGCTTAAAGAAGATTACATGAGTTCTTCACTCGGCATGAAAGGAGATTTTGGCGTGGAAAGGTGAGGGAAGAGGGATGAATCATTGCATCTGACTATGTATCTCTCGGATGGAGAACGCCATTTCGAGGCAGAAGTTCGTCTTTGTAAAGCAACGTTGGAGATACTTGTTAAATGCATAGAAACATAGCTCTCGGCAAGTGACTTCTAGTCAATGACGCGTCAGATGTACGATTAAAACCTACAATTTTGGCCTTTCTAACGAAACCATTGCCTACTGCCCTTTTCCAGTGCCCGTCGCCCAAAGAAACAACGGGTCTTGGGTGATTATAGTGTGTTCCTCCTGACTCACCGTCAAATGCAGATCCCAGGGCTCCAGGCCGGTCTTGCCATCCTGATGCCTTGGGAGGATGAAACACATCCCGCCCAGGACGGGCAAATATAGCTGGAACCCGCGCGGCTGGTGCCCCAAGGTCTCTCCAAAGTCCAACCCAAAAATTCTGAAGTTCCGGAAACTGCTCAGGGGAATGGGGACTCCACGAAACCCAACCTCTGCCCAATCAGGTTGAGAGTGAAGGTACGCAACGGCCTGGTCTATGTATTCGGCATCCACGGCCAGCAGACCCTGACGTATATGTACCGCGACGCGAGTGATTTCGTCACAGTAGTTCTCATGAAGCTCTCCCTGGGACCAAGCCGGGCCTGGGCTCATTTCTGGGCTCGAGCGCGCAGGTGAGATAGGGGTGTACACCACCATGACCATATTGCCCAGGTAATTCTCAAAAGACGGTGGCTGGAACCTGCTTCTCATGTCTACCGCAATCGACATTTCGGTCTTGGGCCCATAGGCACTTTCCGCTTGTCGGAGGACCAGGGCTAACAAAGCGCTCACAATGTCGTTTTTGGTGAGGAATTTCGGTAACGAGTCGTCCGCCTCCTGAGCCTGCAATCGCTGCAAGGTGGCGTTGCAGATTCTTTGCAAGTATTGGACCTTCTCGTCAGGTATCGTCACTCGCCATGTCATTAACTCGGTCGCTCTGCTCTTGATGAATCCCGACCAGTCTTGAGCGAGAAGTGCAGACCACTCTCCTAGGCCGCAATAGTGCTTGTTGAACTTTAACCCATCTTGTTCACCAATGGTGTCACCGGAAGTAATCTTGCTTCTCAACTGTCTATCCGAGAATTGACTGGTCAAAGGCACTTCTCCCGGCTCCTTGCAGAAGCAAGCCAGTAGACCTAGCACGCGGGCAGCACCCGCACCGTCCATGGCGCCATGATGAAATGTCATAGCCAGAACCACGCCATCGCATAGGACATTGGCCTGAAAGCGAACGATTGGCCTTCGGGGCAACGACAGTTCCATGTCGATGGGCAACGGGGAGAACCGGCCCATGATCTGCTGCTCCTCAGGTCCCGCCAGAGTGCCCTTGGAATGCAGGTTATCGATTGAATCCCCAGGGAAATGCCGTGTTCGAAGCATTGGGCACGCCAGAAGCGATTCCGTCGCATCTGGATCAATCTGCAATAGATTTTGTTTCGGGCCGAGCTCTGCCTGGCGAATCACGTCGCCCGCGAGAAACGGATGAAGGCTAAGGAGCTGCTCAACACCCGATTCCAGAAGAATGCAGCTTTGCTCAGGTGTTGATGTTTGGAAAGAAAGCAGGAAGGTCACGTTCATTCCCAGAGGGTTGTGATCGAAGCAAGTGAGAGGATATGGCATTGTTTCGTGACCTTGGCTGTCGGACGACAGGTTCTCGTGGATAATCTCATGCTTTGTCTGTTGATACGGAGCCATTGTCGTTTCTAGGAGTTGTTCAAGTGAGCTACGGGAAGCTGTCCCTGGTCCTCTGCGGCTCGCTGTCCACGAATTCAAGCCTTTTAGTCTTAAGAGACAGTAACGCGTTTCATCGATAGTCGTGAAACTTTGCTGGGCGCACATGTGGTCAAGTGGCTCGGCTCTACTTCATTGCAGCCTCCATGTAGCCTAACATCTCGTCACAATGAGCCGCAAAGAATTGATACTCAGCTAGATCCCAGTCTAGTTGAGAGAAGCAGGTGATGGTTACGTATTCGGGGATTTGCCAATGGTAGCATTTCTCCAATGGGGTCTCCATACCAAGGCGGAACACTCATGCACTTATGCACACAATAGCAGCCGTGACCAATGCATTACTGTACATACCCGAGTTGCGAACTGGTCACTTCGTCCCACTGGCCTCTGTACCTCATGCAGACGATGAAAAGCGTCGCGAGAACTACTTGTGATGTCCAGCAGCAATCGTGATTCCCTAGGCTTGTCGCACGCGCAACGCGGCGAAGTCTACAGCACAAGTAAACTGTAGAGAAGCCGAGGCCGCTGTGGAGAAAAAAGAGGACGCATTATTGGCCTTTTGTTTTTGAGCAAATGCGATTAATGACGTGTATTCAGCCAGACCGAGCCGTAGGGGGCTGCGCATGTACAGTGTGTTACTGTACCCGTGCCATCTCGCGCCTTACTGTAGTGGATGAGCTTGGGCGGGCCGGAATTACCAATAGCTGTCTGCCTAGACGCTGAAGTTAGGTCGAGAACGTGGCGATAGCTGAACTGAATGTAACATGTAACCGGGTTGATAATCTATGCAGAAGAAACGGAGACTCGCAGAAGCGAAGCCAGCTTCTCCCGCTGGCGATCAAGCTGCGCAAGTTTGGCGCGATGTGGCTTCCCGATTCCCGTCTGTGGGATGTCATCCACAAAGACTACACCTCCGTCCAGGGCCTTGTAGCCCGCGAGCTGGCGCTGGACCAGGGAGGCAATCTCTTGGGCCGTCTGCTCGGACGATGTGTCACCGCTGACAACATAGGCGCGGGGGACTTCGCTGCTGCCGTCGGGAAGCGTCACGCCGACGACAGCCACGTCCTTGACGCGCGAATCCTTGAGGATGACGCCCTCAATCTCGGCTGGGGCAACGGACCACCTGCGGAGCAGATTAGTTCAAAGTTCTAGCCGGCCATGGTTTCACCAACTTACCCTCGCACTTTGATGAGGTCTTTTGTCCGGCCAATGATGTGATGGTGCCCATCGCGAGCGTAAACCACGTCGCCAGTGCGGAACCATCCGTCGTCGTCCTGGGCGTCGGCCCGACCCTTGTACCCCAGCAGGACCCCCGGGCCCCGGACCCATAATTCTCCGGGACAGTCCGGCTCTCCACCAACGTCGTCTCCGGTATGGGGATCAACGAAACGCAGCTCATAGCCCGATAACCGCCTCCCGACACTGCCAATCTGCAGCTCCTCTCCATACCGATTCTGAAATACGACGCCGACCTCGGTCATACCCCACAGGTTTCCTGCAAGGGCCTCGGGTGCCAAGACGCCCTGGAACCTTTGCATCGAGGCGCCGTCAATTGGAGCCCCGGAGATGCCAATGTAGCGCAGGGACGACAGGCTCTCTGCCACGGGTCTGATTGATCGGAGAAGAATATGCACCATGGCCGGGACCATGTACGTCTCGGTGATGCCGTGCTGAGCGACGGCTGACAGGAAAGTGGCAATTTCGAAGAGCGGCAGCACATACAGCGGCTGCCCATATCGGATGGGGAAGAGGTGCGTCCAGAAGTCGCCAAAGGAGTGATACATGGGCAGAGCCATCAATCGTACGACCGGGTACGGTACATCGTAATGCACGCTTCGATGGTGCGAAATGACTGTGCGATGGCTTCGGATCGCGGCCTTGGGAAGCCCGCTTGTGCCGCTGGTGAGGAACATGGCGGCAGGCGTCGTCCGGCTCTGCCGATCGTCTGTGCAACGGATCCAGTCCGACTCTCCAAAGCCCAAGAGGTACTCGAGACGTCGAGCGCTGGATTCGACCAGCTCTTGGGCCCTGGAGTCTGCCGCGGCTGGAGCATGAGCATGATGAATCAGGCCATCAACGGATTGCTCATCTACTACCAAAATCCGGTCTGAAGATATTCCCTCGCCATCGCATACCTCCAAGACTCTCGATAGGGCGCCACGAGCAGTGATTATGAGCCGCGGCTTGGCGAGCTGAAGCAGATGCGTCAGCTCGTGGGCGGGACTCTCTGCCGCACAGCCCAGGAAGACGCCTCCTGATCCCACAATGGCAAAGAAGAGAGCTGAGTAAATGACCTTGGCCAGAACAAAGGGGGTCAGTCAGCCGTGAGCTGTTGATGAGCCATGGGTATTGGAGTTGGGCGCCTCTTACACTGTTTTCCAGCTGCAGCAAGACACAGTCGCCTTGCTCGACGTTCTGAGCCTTGAGTCCTGCAATAAGTGACCGCACGAGCAGTCGTAACTGTGCGGCACTCAAGGCTCGAGACGGCTTCTGCGCATCAATGTAGATGGGCTTATGTTCATCAAATGCGGTAGGGCCGCTGAAGGCAAAGCTCACGAGATCCATCTCATCGTATTGCTCCATCGTGTCAACGCTACTTGAGTGCAGACATGCTCATACTTTGCCCTGACCAGATCCAAGCTATTTATCATGACGGGTACGTTTTCTGATGCCTACTACGGCGCCTACTCTACCCTTTCTGCATGACACGCTCAGCAGTGTGTCGGACAAGTTCGAATAAAAGAGAGATTAAGGCACAAAAACAACCGTCGTCTTTCGGTGGGATTCTGGTCAGGAGCCTTTCAGCGACTCCGGCGGCTACTGCAGCGTTCAACTCTGGTCATCATTCCGACAGAGCTTTGCAGCTGCCGAAGTGACCAATTCCCCTATTGATGCACCGCTGAGGATCCACACGACGGGGACATGGACCCCAACTTCTTGGGAAAACCAACGAGAAAGCTCAATGGCCACCAATGAGTCGACGCCAAGCTCCGGGAGGAGGGTTTCGTCGTTAAGATCCGTATCTCTTGCCAGCTTCAAGTGGGACCGGATCTTATCCATCAGGCCTTTTCCAATCATCTCGGCCTTGGCCCCCTGGCTCTCCACAGCGGCGAGCATATCCTTGGTGGAGAGCGACTTGAGCGGCGCGGCACGGGGAGTCTCATGACTGACAGGGCTGGAGTCGATTATGCAGAATGGCCACAGCTTCGGCAGGGTGGGACACTGTTGGCTTCCACTTGGCATGCGCTGTTGCCGAAGGCCCGCCATGAACTCGGCATCGCCAGCATTGCAGTTCCGGTCTCCACACAAGATGGCCTCGGCAAGCACATCATGCACGTCATGCCGAGCTAACTTCGTTGATCCCCAACAGGGGCCTGCGCTGGAGAAGACTGCATCGGCTCCAGGACCCTGCATCTCGCCCAAGTGGACCAGAGTGGCCGATCTGCCGCGGATCCGACGCTGATGGACCGTCGAGGCCATCATCTCGGACAGAGCTACAGCCAGTGACTGATCCGCATGGCCGAGTGTCCCGGCAACTGACCCGATAAGCACCCAAAAATCCAGGGTTTCGGAATCGAAAAGCTGATTCAAGCATTGGATCCCACGGGCCAACGGATGCAGGTGATTCTGCAGCAGCGGACTGGTCAGCTCGGACAAAGTGCCGCCGAGCAATAATCCAGGTTTGATAATGACTCCGCCAATAATCCGAGGAAAGGGATGTAAGATTGCTTGGTGAATGCTTCCAACGGAAGCTTTGTCCGAGATATTACTGTTCCTTGTCAGATGCCTCCTGGGGAACTCATCTAAAGCCGGGATTGTCACTTACACGGTCCAGCGTGCGATGCGCGCTCCGAGGCTGGAAACCTGCCCCGACCACCACGCGTCCGACTCGGGGTCAAGATTGGCGAGGAGAATCCACCTCGCGCCCCGATTTGCCAGCCAGACGCACATCGTTCGGGCAAACTCCCCGGTAGGTCCAATGACTACGTAAGTCTTTGAGTCCGAAAGCTGGATCAGGGAGCTAGCCGAAAGGACTTCTGTCGTAAGCGGGTCCGAGCTTGTCCAGTCGACTATCTCGTAGCGGATCTGAGAAGTGGTATGCCCGGCGACGTTGGCGACTGGGATCAGATGCTCAGATTCTTTGGCGACTGCCTGGAAGCCGCTCTGCGCCAACAAACAGGCGGCCTTGAAGGCGTCAGTCGTACGTGTGGCATCCTTTCTGTTGATCGACCCTCTGCTCGTCGAGGCGATGAAATACTCTTGAGGAAGGCCCCTCACTGCGCCGCTGGGCAGAAGAGACAAGATGCGCTTGCAAAGGCCATCTCTTTGGCCGTCCATCATTGCCGCCGAGGACACAGCTGCAGGAATGAGCTCAGAGAGCTGTCGCGTTGTGCTACGCTCGTGTAGAAACAAGGTCTTGTCATCTTCTCTAGAGCACCTGCTGGTGCTGTAGTGGACCATGACGTCGCGCTGAGTCGCGAGATCGGTCAAGAAACTCCTTAGAAACTGGTCAGCCTCGTGGACTAAGATCGTTCCAGACGGGGCGCATTGTTCCAGGAGGTATCCTGCCAAGATTGCAGCTGCTGTGGCTCGGAGTAGGCAGGGCCCCTGAGCTTCGGATATAGTTTCTGCGACTGGCCAGGTCCATGATCTTGGCACAATGATCTGGGACGCCGTTTGTGATGATAGAGCCATCAATCGCCGGTCGCTGCCAACCTCGCGACCCAAGACCAAACGGAGGAACACAGAGTCTGCTACACGCACAGCGGCAAGACTGGAGTATTGCACCCGTATGTGGATCGTCGCCTCATCGCAGTCGAAGCTTTGCGGCGGCCGAGGGACCAAAAGGAGGCGGAATTTGTCGCCGCTTTGATCGCTGGCTGGCGGAAGAAGCTGCACCACACCCTTGACGAGAGACGTAGTCTCGGTTACAGTCTGTCGGCTGGCCAGAAGCCGCATGTTCCTGGCGCGGTCGTGGCATTGACGAGGGATCCGGAATGCGGTTCCGTCATACTGGATTTCGGGCTCGAGACTATCCAACCCAGAAACCCCAGCACTTGACTTTGCCGTGTCAGCCTGAACAAGGCGATCGAGCGCCGTCAGCAGAATATTCGCCGACGCGCCGTTCAGGTCCGTGATTTGGAGAAACTGCAGCGAGCAGGAATGTTTTGCTGAGGCTGTGATGCTGCGCAAAAGACCCCTGGCTAGCCCATCGTTTACGCGATCTTCCATTTCCAGCGTCACCCACAATATCCGCTGACTCTTCTGGCTCAGGTTTTGCAGGCCGCGGAGATGAGTATCCGTGAGGTGCCGAATATCATCGACGCACAAGACTGTGGGATCAGACAGTGCGTCCATGTCCACCAAGTCTAAGCATTTGACTCGATGGACTTGGTCAAATCTGTCCTGTGCTAGCTCCGACAGTTCTGTCATGAGATGGTCGTCCTTGTCGTCAACGGTCCCGACAAGCAATAATTCGCCGCGCCTTGATGGCATGTTGGGCTCTTTGTGACTATACGGGGCTCGGCAAATCAGGAGTGAGAATCCTGTGGCCCCGTCGAGCCATTCCACGTCGCTGAATCCGCCTTCCGAGAGCAGCTCGACCCATTGACTCCTCGAGGTAATCAGCTCCTCCGAGCGTAAAGTGGTCCTGTCGGCGACATTTCCCCCGGGAGGTCCAAAAAGGAGATTCAAGTATGCGATGTCTTGGTCAGTGCGCACCAAGACAATCAGACAACCGCGGGGCTTAAGCAGCCGGCGAATATTGGCTTCGACTTGTTCTCGGGGAAAGTCTGTAGCAACGAAGAGCGCCGTATCATAGGAGCTCTCCTGGAAGCCCTGGTTTGTGGGGTCTAGGTTGATATCCAGCGTTGTGTATCGAACGTTTCTAGGAGTCTCATCCCCGTCCTTTCTACCAATTTCGAGACCGGCAACGGAGGATGCTGTGTAAGTGAGAGACCGATAGCCACGATTTCTCTCGGCAAGGCGCTCGTGGCTGTCATACTTGCCACCGAACGCGCCAATCTGCAGCATGTCCATCTGCGGGTGACGGAAGCACATCTGATCGAGGACAGCGATTGCCTTGGTCCACAGGCTCGAAATGTCTGCATCCTCGCTGAGAAATCGATGGCCTTCATCCACAAAAGGCCATGGATCCATCGTTTCTAATCCGCTCGATTCCCGCAGGATGCCGCTTAGCCTGGTGCCAACAGCAGTAATGGCCTTTAACCCAGGATCCTGAATTGCTGAGCCGATTTCATCACACGCATCGAATGAGCCTTTCCTGTCTCGATATGCGCATATATCGGAGATGCTTTGGCCAATCCATGCAGGAAGGGCTTGTTCAGCGCCATCGCCTCCATTGACTATCAATTCCTCGCTGGCATGCTTCAAGTACAGTGCGACCAGCTCTACTCGAAGCGAGTGAAGGCGTAAGTGATCTTCTGCCGGCAACTCGGCCGTCCCTTGCAGAGTAGGCCCGAGTGTCATCCACTCAGTTCGAGAGAATAGCTGCGTATCCTCGGTTGCGTCTCTGTTACTAGACGGAGCGAGGTGGATGCCTTCAAGCTGGGCAACCTTCTGTCCGTCTGCCGTAATGATGTCTACATCACTTCGAATGCTGGACCCCTCTATGTACGTCAAATGGCTGACCACGCTCATCTGTGTGCCTTCTCCACAGGTAGCCAGCAGAGCGGGATCGAACCAAGCGCTGTCGACGGCTTTTGGCAGCCAAAGGCCCATTAGTCGTCCATCTGATGGCATACCCAAAGCGGCGAGTATAGTCTGTACAGCCACCTCCAATACTGCTGGGGGCAAGCAGATTGACCCGTCTGGATCTCTCGCGGGCATGAGGACGGTTCCGAGAGCGACATCATGATTCCGGTCCAGGGTGACTAAACCGGCATATGATCCAGCAACTTGGTAGCCAGCAGTCCGTAAGTCATCGTATAACTCAACAGCATTCACTCGCTCAGGGGACGGGCCCAGTTGGCTCTGCGGTGAGGACGAGGGTAGAAGCGTATGATCCGCACCCCCAACATGCATGACAACCCTTGCCGTTGCACACTCAACGAGCGTGCCCGACTCAACTGCCCGACAACTGAAGAGACCTGAGATGGTCCCGTCGTCTTGTGAAAGTACCTCGTCAACTGCAATGAGCACCTCAGCTCCACCAGAGTCATCTCGGATCACGAGTGGCGCATGGATCGTCATGTCGCTAACCCGCAGGATGCGTAGCCCCTTGGATTTGGCCACGATGATACCGGCCTCCACTGCCATGGAAAGATATCCAGCCTCCGGGAAACAAATTTCGGACCCAAGGCGTCGGTCCGCTAACCATGCCAGTTCATCTGCCCGCAGGTAATTTCTCCACCGGAACTCCGCCGGCCCAGTCGCCGGAAGGAGGACGCCGAGGAGTGCATTCTGGGGTTCGGCGCATTGCATGTAATCTGTTGCGATGCGAGACTGGACCCAATAGGTCTGAGAATGGTCGAAGGGGTAAAGGGGGAGTGAGTGCATCGGCACGGGCCGTTGCCAGCCTGCACCGAAGAGTGCCACATAGTCGTCAAGTTGGACAGTCTGGGGACCGAGATGGGCCCAGGCTAAGCCCAAGGCCGTTGCCCAGCTGTCTATGCTAGGCTTGCCTTTCTCTGCCAAAGCGAGATAAGGGATCGTCGACCGGTTCTGGTGCACGGCGGATATGGTCTGGACGACGGGCCCTTTGAGAGTTGGGTGAGGGCCAATTTCAACAATCAGATCCGGAGGGCCCATCTCTTGCACGGCCGCTTCGACAGCCTGGCTGAACTGCACAGGAAGCAGCATATTCTCGATCCAATATTCCTCGGTCAAAGGCGACTGGTCCTCAGGCGTCATCATGACCTTACCGGGATAAACACTGGAGAACCAGCGGGCGCAAGCCGATGCAGCCGGGGTCCAGCTGCAGTCTTGCATGGCCTGGCGATATGGATCGGCACACGGCTCCATGTAGGGAGAGTGATAGGCCGTGTCTACTCGAAGCATGCGTGGGATGAAGCCGAGGCTCTTCAAGAGCCATGACAGCTCTCGCAGAGTCTCGGCATGCCCTGACAGTGTGACGCTGGACTTGGAGTTGGCAGCGGCGATACTTATGCGTCCTGCGTATGGTTTGATGGCGCAAACGTCCTGAGCCTGCTGCCAGGTGAGATTGACAGCCATCATGCGGCCACCCGAGTCTTGGGATCCGCTCATCGCTTTGGCACGAAGGTAAGCAATGCGGATGGCATCGTGGGCCGTCAGCACGCCCGCGGCGTAGGCCGCAACAATCTCCCCGGAAGAGTGTGCAACGACATAGCTCAATTCAATGCCGACTGAGCGAAGCATGTTGACTTGAATCATCTGCAGTGCTGTCCGGAGGGGGAGTGAGATGAGGCCCTCGTGCACACGCGAAGATGCTGCAGGGAGGGACAGCTCCTCCATAAGGGAGAACTCGGGACGATGTGCCGGCGGCAACTCGTCCAGTGACTTTTGCATCTCAGCCATCCATTGCTGAATCTTTGGGCTGCCCTTGATCAGATCGAGGCCCATCTGCGGCCACTGAACTCCCTGGCCTGTCAGGATGCCCAGTATACGCCGCGGTCGATGGCTTGGTCTGGAAATTATCGTGGACGGCGATGAAGTGCTAGAGGTGCTCTCTCTTCGACGTAGCTCGGCATCAATCTGATCTGTCAACTCGCTCAAAGACTGTGCCGTCACCGTAAAGCGATGGTTATGGGCGGATCGACGGCTCCGCAGATATACGGCCAAACTGACAAGGTCGATCTCTTCGGATTGCTTGAGAGCAGTGGTATACGACTTCAGTACCGCTGTCAGCGTTCGTTCCGATGCCGCCGAGAAGACCATGGGTAGCCTGAGGGTCGTTGAGCTGTGCTCAGGAGACGCCTCAAGGGGTGTATAACTTTCGAGGACAACATGTACGTTGGCGCCTCCGAAGCCAAACGAATTCACCGAGGCCCGCCGAGGAGAGCCCTCGGGAAGCTCAGGCCATGGGATACACTCGGTAGGAACGCTGAGCTGCGCGGCAAAAGGCACGATCTTGGGGTTGAGTTGCTGCATCAACAGGTTCGGCACAATCAAGCCGTGCCGCAAGGACAAAGCCGCCTTGATCAGTCCAGCCAGTCCAGCCGTGGCCTCTGTATGGCCAACAATCGTCTTGATTGATCCCACATAGAGTCGACCAAGGGGGTCCGGGACGCATTGTTGTCCGAAAAAGCTGCCATGGATCGCGGCCGCCTCCTGTGGATCTCCGGCTTGAGTTCCTGTGCCATGGGCCTCAAAGTATTGGCACCGATCAGCTGGAAATTTCTGGGGGGAGAGGCCCGCGCGTGAATATGTTGCCAGGATCAGCGCCTGCTGGGCCTCGGCGTTGGGCATTGTGATTCCGGCCGTTCGCCCGTCCGAGTTGGCCCCGGTGGCCCGGATCACGCATGTTATGGGATCCCCATCGCGGACAGCATCGCTCAGCCGTTTGAGCACGACCGAGGCGACGCCTTCGCCGCGTGCATAGCCGTCTGCCTGGCTGTCCCACATGCGACTCCGGCCAGTGGGTGAGAGCATTCGTGTCTTGGCGTCTGCGATGTAGGCGTTGGGTGACAGAATCAGGTTGCTCCCGGCCGCGACGGCGAGTGAGCAATCTTTCTGTTGCAAGGCCTGGACGGCGAGATGGACAGCAAGAAGACTGGATGAACACCCAGTGTCAACGGCCATTGACGGTCCGCGCCAATCGAAATAGTAGGAGACGCGGTTAGCCAGGATAGACGGTGAGTTTCCCGTGACAACATATGCTGGGAACGCTTGAGGATCCATGGCCTGGATTTGACTATAGTCGTTACGGAGCGTTCCACAGAAGACGCCAGTCATGGAGCCCTGCAGCGCGTCCATTCGAAGGCCTGCAGTATCTAGCGACTCGTATACCGTCTCCAGAAGCAGCCGCTGTTGCGGATCCATGGCTATTGCCTCTGTGGGCGAGATGTTGAAGAAGCCTGCATCAAAAGTCCGGATATCTTCATCCAGGAAATAAGATTCCTTGACATTGGTCCGACCGTGATACTGTCCATCTGGGTGGTAGAAGGCGTCAATGTTGAACCTATCCGCGGGGACTTTACGAGCAAGTTCGCGAGGGCTTCGTAGCAAATCCCATAGTCTCGAAGGCGATGAGGCGCCCCCTGGAAAGCGGCATCCGGTGCCAATGATGGCGACTGGCTCTGCCGCTGCCATGTCTAAGTGAGGCGAATGGGTCAAAAGGGGCTGGAGGGCGATGACCAGAGGCGGCGGATCATGTACGAGTTGCTCAAGGACACCAAAGATGACATGTAAGAAGCAGGGTAAGATGGCGATGGTGAGTTTCTTGGGGACTGGTTGAGTCGATTTTAAAGGGATTCTGATGAGTACAGTTGCGCCAGTGCGGTCGGAATAAGCCCATTACCCGCAGAAGCAGCATTCTGTCACGTCGTGCAGGTGATATTCCTTCATGCTGCGTTCTGCAGGCATTGACATGCTGGTGCGTCGGTCCGGCAAAAGGGGAGAAAGGGCCGAACCATGTACAGTATAAGGCCATGGCTATATAAATATAGATATACCAGGGGGGAGGCTGATGCCAACGGGGACTTGCTTGAATGGGATTACACAGTTGACACTCAAACCGCAGTGGCCATACTCCCTTTGCAGTATATCTCGGTTATATGTTTTCTCGCATGAACATCATATCCTCTCCATCACTGCAGTAAGTCAAAACGACCAACAGGCACCCCCCCTTCGGCATGGACAAAGTCTCCTTTCTCCGAGACTGGAATTGGGGGGCAGTCATTCTGTCCATCCTTGGGCCCGTGGCTCTGCTTGTCATCCTACCCCATCTCTATTCGTCAGATTTGCCCGTCGTCAACAGAGGCAAGGTTTGGGATGTCTTTCACGTCCAGACCAAGAAGCGATGGCGCACCCACGCCGCGAATCTGCTGGAAACGGGATTCAAGAAGGTGAGATTCACAGCATAGGAGAGCAACTCTTACGACCCGCACCAAGGCCATGTCAAGTCCGTTGTCTTAGTCAAGAGAGACGGCTAAGATTTTGTGATTACAGTCTCGCAATGCCTTCAAAATTCTTACAGATAACGGCCCTCTGCTGATTCTGTCGCCTCAATATGCGCGAGAGATACGCAACCACGATCATCTCAGCCTCGACCATTTCATCGCTGCAGTTTGCCTCCCCGCGTGCTCAAGGTTTATCTTGCCCCAATCTCTTACTCCTTTTTGCAGGAGTTTCATCCAGAGATCCCCGGCTTTGAGCCATTCAAGCTGGTCAAAGACCCTGAGAACCCGTTAAATGCAATCATCAGGGCAAAGTTGACCGAGGCACTCGGTAAGCGAACGTCTCGTCTGTGTCTTCATTGGCAGCAAGTAGCTAATAAGAGGCATCCGGGGATAGCATACTTGACGCAAGATCTGTCCGCAGAGGTGGCTGATGCTCTCGCAGCGACCTGGACCGACGGCTCCGGTGAGTCACAGATACATGTATCAATGATGCAGTGAGGCTTGGAATCTGCGAGAAAAGCTTACTCCAGTAGAATGGCACGAGGTTAGCCTATCGTACACTGCTCTCAAAGTCGTCGCGCAGATGGCATCCAGGGCGTTTGTCGGGCCCGAGATTGGCCGTGATCCTCGATGGCACGGCATCATCATCACCTACACGCACAACGTCTATCAGGCCTCCCAGGCGCTTCACCTCTGGCCCAAGGCTTTGCGTCCTTTTGTAGCCCGTTTCTTGCCTTCCTGCAAAGCGCTGCAGGCTCAGATTGCCGAAGCGCGAGGGATCCTCGAGCCGCTCGTGGCCCGACGTCGAGCGCAGAGAGCTGAACAGCAGGCTGAGGGCGCACATGGGTCACCGTCCCGAGATGTCGTCGACTGGCTCGAGGACCATTACGGAGATCGACCGTACGACGCCGTCGCCGCGCAACTTCTGCTCTCGTTTGCTGCTATCCACGGGACATCCAACCTCCTGGCGCAAGCCGTCGTCGACCTATGCAAGAACCCGGAGCTGATGCAGGATATCCGAGCCGAAGCCTTGGCCGTGCTTGGTCGGGAGGGATGGACCAGACCGGGTTTGTATCAGCTCAAGCTGATGGACAGCGCTCTCAAAGAAAGCCAGCGCTTGGTTCCGAATAGGTTACGTGAGTGGACCCTTTCGACCACAAGTTCTATCGGAAATGTGTACTTGAGGCTCGCGTTTGCGTCATGTTCTCTCTAACAGTTGGCAGTGTCCATGGGTCGCATGGCGCGGACCGACGTAAGCCTATCCGACGGTCTCAAGATCCCCAAGGGCACATCTCTGATGGTCTCTGCTCGCACTCTGTGGGACTCGGAGGTCTATCCGGACCCGTTGCGCTTCGATGGCTACCGTTTCCACAATCTGCGACAGGAAGCCGGGCATGAAGGCCAATATCAGTTGGTTTCGGCCACGGAGCAGCACATGGGCTTTGGATACGGGAAGCACGCCTGTCCTGGTCGTTTCTTTGCCGCCGCAGAGATCAAGTCTGTCCTGTGTCATATGCTTGTTAAGTACGACTTGAAGCTGCAGGATGGGCCGGCGCCGAGGATGTTGACTCAGGGCATGCACTTTTACCCAGATCCGACCGCAACGATTCTCGTCCGCCGACGCAAGGAGGAGATTTGTTTATAGGTTGAGCCCGTCGTCAAGGAACAAGATGAACATGATTGAATATATTCGAGATATACTCCAATTACACTCGAATTATACTCGAACAAGGCTGATCAGTAACATCAGATGACATGCAGGTGGAGAAACAAGACGCCAAACCATGACTTGATCTGCCGGATTCTACTCCATCTGCGGTGCTGTCGACCAACAGCCGTATTCGGTCGTCTACAGTCCAAACGCCGCTGACATGTCCATTATGCCCATGTGTCCAGGTGCGTTGCCCTGCTCCCTGGCCATCATCATCTTCCTCGCTCCCGTCCCATCTGCACCACCCGGGCCTCGGCCGTACACAGACTCGACAAACATGCGAAGCTGCATCGGGAATTGGGGGTCTCCGTATTGCTCGATGATGTCGCTCTTGTGCACCTTGGTTCGTAGGTTGTGCCGTGGGGAAGAGGCCATGCCGAGTGTCTCGCACTCCGTCTTCTTGTTTGCGTCCCACCACTGTGGCAGTAAACCGGGACAGCGCTCGACACGCTCCAGGAAGGCCTGGAAGCCACGCAGTCCATCGGCGGCGCCGCCATATATGCTACCTGCGTCTGCTTCGCCTTCTATAACATATATATCCTCGACGCGTAGTCGGTAGGCGTCGATGAGGAGCCTGTAGACATCCTTTTCCGATCGATCATGGAGCCAAGTGCCGTTGTCAAGACGGGTGAAGGGCTTGGCGACGCCGTGGTCCACCCCCTTTGGAGGCGACAAGTCTGCTGCTCCAGACGCACCTGGAGACGATGCCGCGGCCTGTTTGCTGCAAACCTTCTTGTGCATCTTCCAGTCTGTCTGTTGGCAATCCCTGGAGCAGTAATGTGTCGTGGAGCATTTCGCGCACCTCTTGAGAGTGACCTCGGGCGGCGACTTTTTGCAGCTGTTGCATTCGAAGGCCATGATGCTGGAGTCTGGTTCCACAGACGTCGTTGAAACTTGAAGTCCGTCAATTGTGCTGCAGGAAAGACGCAAGATGGTGTGAAGATCGGGTTGGCGGGCTGGAAGAGAAGATGACAGCAAGGTGACATTGCAGCTTCCGCTTTGTCCACAACGCCACATTCGTATCGCGCTTCATCTATTGGGTATTGTCTACATGGGCGTCTCCTTCCGCGAGTGAAGCTGAGCGTAACCATTATTAGTCATTGATACGGACAGACTTAAACCAATCACTTAAAGAGAGAGAGAGCGTGAATTCCGAGTATAACATCAACTGTTCCTCTCCATTGGAGACCAGGATGCCCAAAGCCGCACATGTCTTTGGCAAAGAACAAACCAGAGGCCTCACTATATCGCTGCGTACCAATTCACCAAAGCCGGTGGAGCTGACGGACTCGTTGACGCAGTGCGGGTGTCCGATTATAGGAACCAAGGAGAGTAATCGTGGCTGGAAGCTGCATCTGTCAAGCATATCTCGACATTTGCCGACACGTGTTCCAAACTTTGAATGAAAGGCATTACATTCGTATCATAAACTCAATCAACTTCACTCAGGTAACTTGCCACCATCTATGATTCATGTCACGCAGCGTATTGGAGCCACAATGGACCTCGCCAGACCCTAGATGATGCGAGAACCAGCTGTCTATGAAGAGAATGGTGAAGTTGACCCTCGAGTAAGCCTCGCGGACAGCAGTGGCCAGCAAGTCTTTGCCATCGACGACAGGACCCCACGGGTTCGCCGCGATGACCTTTCTCTCGCCAACCACCACGCCGTTGACCGAGCCGGGGTAAAACGACGAGACTTGGTTCATGGTCGAAGAAGCCATCCGGCGACGCTTCAAAGTCCTTAGGTGTGGCGGGTTACCAGCTTGCCGCGCATCGAGACGTCTGAAAATCTGAGACTGCTGCCCTCGCGCGAGTCCTCGCCTCGTGATGCCACCATTTGCACCACCAGATATCGTTTGATTCTTTCCATACGGATGCCACTTGTCCACAACGAGACCTCCCAGGTCAATTTCGCATTCCTGATCCGTGAAAGGCTTGGAGTCGTCGTAGAAAACTTGGGGAACACGAATAATGTGCTCGTCGGAGATGCCAGTGGCCTTTTTGATGATATCAATGTTCTTGTCAATGACCTGCGCACAAAACTCCTGGAACTCGGTGAAGTTGGCCATGCCTAGGACTTGGTCCAGCGTATGTGTCGGCACACAGTCTGGTCTGCCACCCAGCGACGGCGGGCGAGACAGGGCCGCGACGTGGCCGTGGCCAGCTCTCTGAGCCGCCTGCAGCAAGTCGAGGCCTACATTTGGATCGCTGACCATGACGACCCAGCCCCTATCGTTGTCGGCGGGAAGGAATTGAAGGAACTCGTCTGTGTGTCCGACGTAGAGCCACGACGTGTCGATGATGATTGGATCCTGCTCTTCTTGTGCGCGCAGCAGGGATAGTATCTTGGGCTCGTCACCAAAGTAAGCGCCCATGACAATCCGTCCCGCAGGAAACGACGTGCCGTTGTGAGTATACGGCGGTATAGTCTCGAGGTTTCCCAAGGAGTCAATCCCGGTGCCGTCGGCGAGATATTGAATAGCCCCTGTGGTATTAGAACGCAGATGAAGGAAAGGCAGGCGGCCCGTAGGGCGCCAATCCTGCGCCGAACGAATCATGATCCGTAACGACACTGGCCCTTCCGGACCAGGGATGCTCATGTATCCAGGCTCGAAGTAGTCTTGAACCCAGATATCCGTGCGGGTATCCGAGTCGTTGAAGAGAAATACTCCGGAGTCGATGCCGGAAGAAACGCACTCCTTGCCTAGATTGTGAACAAAGGTGGCCTGCCAAGGGTCGTGGCGAAATCCTTCTACTCCGTTTGGAGGAGACGCAAAAGGCGTCAGGCCCGAGTCTGGGATGCCCGACATGTTTGATGACTGCGTCAGGAGCATTTCAGCTAGCTGGCCATGGTGGTGAGTGAGGACGGGAGCAACCCGAAGAGCAACTTCATCCCGGGCCTCTTCGACACCGTCGAGGACCACAAACTGCACCGTTGCTCTGCCATCCCAGCCGCCAGGCCGACGAACATCGCGAGCGTCAATGCCGAGTTCAAGCCCTGATCTAAGGGTATTGGCCGCAAAGCCGTAGTCGGGGGTGACATGAGCCCATCGCCCATTGACGTGATGAAAGATGCGCACCTTGGCCGCTGCCGTGCTATTCGTGACTTGAACAAAGCCCGCCGCAGAGTCGCTCAATGTCCGAAGTGGGAGTGTTCGAAGGGGCGCAAGATATTGCGGGTTACGCAGTACAGTATCCGTTGCATCATGACACTTTTCGAGGTCCTCGTTTGGTGTTGAGGCTGTGATTTGAATCGAGCATCGCCGATCGGTGTCGACAATGGTGGCTAAGAAGAGGGCGCCGCGGTCTCTGGTCCAAGTCTCCTTGCCGAGGATGTCGGAATCTCCCGCGGTATCAACCTTGCCATCTCGGTTGGTGTCGCCGAGGATGGTGACTTTAAGCGAGGGCTTTAGATTCGGCGGGCCAGACGAGCCAGGGGCCTTGCCAACTTGAACCTGCGATGCTGGGTCGGGGGGTATAGAGTAAACAAGACCGAGAAATTCTTCAGATAAGGTTAGTTAATCAGAGATAGATACAGGTCTTCTTTCTGCTGCATCCGACTGTGACCACATGTAGGAAAGATTGCGTACCAAACAGCAGGACGGCCGCGATGCGAGGTAGACGGTGCATGATAACCAAATTCGACGAACAGGAAAGGAAAAGCAGGCGACCTGAAGATACGCAACCGGATGACAACAGTTGTTTAAATACTTCAAACAATAGACGATTCTCTAATCAAAACAAACCATCTCTCACCGTCATAGCCTGCCGGTCCAAAGTATATATCTTTGACGGCATCGTGGGCAAGCTTCATACCAACTCGTCTTAGTCTGAATCTCTCGCGAAGAGAGCTATATGGAAAGGAGGAAAAAGTCACTAAGAAAGAATAAGTCAGATCAACCGTATAGGTCTCCTGCGAATGTGTGTATTCATCTATCGTTCTATTCCGTCTTGATCTGCGTTGCCGCTTTATATTCTTGTGATGATAGGTATGGTGGCGATAATGCCACCCAGGCAGCATAGATGACGATATTAGCTAGAAAGTTCGAAACCATTATTAATATGGCATTACGAACTGCTTGCTGTTTTTAGGCAACAGCGTGAATGAGCGTCTTTATCTTGACAGGACCTATTAGTCATCCACTCGTCAAGCAAGCTGCGGGCTTCACAGCCGAGACCGGACCTTCTTCTCAACAGAATCAGATGCATGGTCAGGCAGACCTGTCAACCCAGCCACCTGTAAAAGAAGGGAGCCATAACCCGCGTGGTTGAGCCGGGGCCACGGCATTGTGCTCGATGCTGTCAAGTCTTGTCTGCGAGTTTGGTGTCTTGAGATTCGGATGGCCTTCTCCTGGACGCGAGGCCGTTTTAATGACAAGCAGAAGCTTGAGTCTCGCAAAGAAATCAAGTAACAAATGTGAGCGATCACTGAAGGGAGCCTTCGCTAATAGCTAGCGGCAGATGCTGCAGGAGTTGAGTCGTTGCGAATGACGTCCGGGTGGTACATTGCATCGACCATCATTCTGTTCGGCAGCACTTTCGTAGCTGCGTCTCTTGTTAAGCATCAACTGGTCCAACTCCCAGCTATAGTTGTGCTCGTTTCTCTTTCGTTTGTGTGACCTTTTGCGCCGCGGGTATGATTTGGCTGACCTGGTTCGAAATGGCGACCAGGTCCATCTCCTCATCAAACAGCAAGACCTGCGTGTCAAGTCTCCCATTAACAATTGACTTGGCCTCAGCTCTCGCGTACAGCCAGCGGCGGCCCTCCAGGGGCAATGTCTTCTTGATCTCCGTCGTCATACTCAGCGTCGCATGAACCGCCTGGTGAATAATTGTCCTGGAACCGTCGTTTGCGAGCGGCCTCCAATCCGTCTTGCCGTCGTCGCGTGCCTTTTTCTGCTCAGTCGCGAAGGCTAGTGCAGCGGCAACGCTCCCCATGGGCAGTAGTTGGCCGGGTTGACGGGGGAAAAGATTCTCTTGAACCGGTAGGGTCGAGTCAATGGCAAACTGTATCATGTCCGTAGTCCAGCGTGCCTTGTCCTGCTCCTCTGTGGCAGCGCACGACCCGAGCGGGAGGCAGTCCCAGCCGGGGCATATCCATTGCTCAGTAGAGGCGAAGTCAAGAGGATGACATTTCGGGATGAATATCTTAGCGTAAGAGTGGCCCCGGCGGAATCCGTCCGGGTGAAATGCGGGCTGGTACGATACCCAGTCGGGATCAAGACCCATCTCCAGCTTGGATAGATGGACGCGGCGAGGGGGCGGCGATAGCTTCCAGTGGGTTTGTAGAGTGAAGCTTGGTAGGCTAAAGCTACAGATTCTGGCAAGCAATCGCATCAGCTAGACATGTGCCAAAAGAGGTCTTGAAAAATGAGTAGGGCAAAACGCACATTACGTCGGCCGAAGCCGCAATCTTGTCATTCTGAAAAAGTTCGACACGCAACGTGGACCATGCCTTGCCTAGGCTCGCCTCGTACACTCGCAAGTCGACGAGCTTCAAGGGAAGAACCGGGCGATAAAAGTGAATCGTTGTGGACCGAACGTCCGTCTGTCGCACCGTCTTGGGGTGTTTACGCGCATATAGGACAGCACACTTTGTCAAGACGCAGGCGATATAGCCACCATGGCTCACTGTAGGCGAGGCCTAGATTAACAAACGAGATCGAATGGGAAACCAAACATCAAAGGCCTACTTACCTGTACCGATGACAATGTCATTGCTCGGTTTCAGAGACGTTGTTGCGTCAGTGATGGTGAAGTCCAGGGCCGAAGCCAAGCTGGTAGGCAAGTTTGCTGTCGTCATGATGAATTTCTTCAAGGCCAAGTAGACACGTAACTTGCGAATTGTCAATACAAAAATAGCCATAGACTAGCTGGTCAATGATTCTAAAGGCTCGACTTATAGCCGTCAAAGGTAGCTTGTTTTCAACCTTGAAGCGGCCTTGGCATGCTGGTGCCTACCGGTTCGAAAGGAAGAAAGGCTTTGGTTAATGATGAACCTGGGACTATAGATTCATATCCGAGGCAGCTAATAATGAGGGGCAATGGTAAGTAGCTCCTCGAGACTAATCCTCAGAACATTCACTGCTCAGATCGGCCTGTTAATCTCGGAAATGCATGCAGTCTGACATGCATTGGCAGAATCCGGCCAAATGACCAACGAGTCGCTCACGCAGACCATTGCAGCGTCGTTGGACACGTTGCGGAGAGGCTGCCGCCTTGATAGACATGCAGCTTCTCTTTGATATGACTCGCGGGTGAGTTGACGCGCCCCTACATGTATGCAGTGACGTTCCAATGCGTGATAGAAGTCTGGGTCTTTTGCAGTATGATCAGTCCATACCGTTATTGGGGGCCGGATCTATATCTCCTACATGTAATTGACGAAGTTTCGAGCCTCTAAAGCAAGGCGAAGTATTGATACGCAGGGCGAGAAGGCAGCCATACCAATGCTTCTCTCCTGTATTACAGAAAGTTTGAGTCTCAGTGCCGGAGCGTCAGTCGTTTGGTGGGCTGTCCTGACAACAGGATTCATCAAGCCTTCGTAGTCAGCCGTCGAAACAAGAAAACCAAGCTGATTGCACGCCGGGCTGTTTATGGCCGGCATAGGAGGCTCGGACCTTATCAACGATGCTCTAGGAGAAGCATCCGCAGTTTCGTGAGAACATGGGCTACCCGCGGTCTGAAGGTATGTATCTCGCCAAGAATACCACGAATGCGCAAGTGGAAAGCCAGCTGCGTGACGAGACTGCATACATCATCGCAGAAGAAGATTTGGAGTCAGAGTTGTGCGACACAAGGCATATGTGTATTTTCGCACAGAGAAGAAAATAGAGAGCTCGGGTGCTCCTACGGCTTCGACAGGGCGAGGGAGGACGACTGAGAGGTGTCGTTGCATATTTTGAGAGTCTGTTGGGCGCCGCTTTTATGCCGCTGGCCATGATGCTTGGTTGTCGCTCATTCCAATGTTCGAGTCGAAGCCAATGCGTACATCAAAGAACGTGTAATCGGAACCATGCGCGAGGCATTATGACTCGTTGGTTTGTTGTCAATTGCCTAGGCGTAAACTGATGAGTTATATTCGTAGCTCGAGGTACAAAGTACCGGCTCTTGATCCGGCCCCGGTCCGCACCGCGGGGAAGCGCTCCACAAATCCTGCCGCCCCACGCTTCCAGCCATGAGCCAACAGCCACGACGGCCAAAAAACCCAAAGAAGCTTCAAGATCAGCCTCAGCAGCCGCCAAACCTCGACCTCGCCCAGCGCGGCCTCCTCGGCGCCCTCTGTCTCTAGTCCGGCTTACGATATACGCCATTGACACTCGTCATCTTGGACTTTGAAACCGCCCAAGCCCCTGCGTCACGGAGCTGCTTCAATCCTCGAGAAGCTACGAGCTCTCCATTGCCGCCAACCTTCACCTCGTCACCTCGAAGCGAGCCATCGCCAGACCGCGACAAGCTTCGACCACAAACAGCCCTTGCCCACCTCCCGCCCCGCCGCCAAATCGATAGAGAACACTAGGGAGGCCCCGACGGCCACCCCCCGAGCCTCGGCCATGTCGCACCCCCGCGTCGAGGAGGTCTCGGACAGCGACCCGGAGATGGGCGCGTCGGACCCGGAGGAGGGCGACATTGACGACTTTGTCGACACGGACATTATGCGGCGCATGGAGCCGGCATCCTCGGCGGCGAGGCAGAACCAGGGCCAGGGTGCCCGCGCCCAGTCGCACATCCTCGATCCCCGCGCCGTTGCCTCGGCCGGCGTGCACCCGCCGGCGCC